>JAOYMU010000292.1:46213602-46224193 GCA_025802295.1 Psammodynastes pulverulentus | reverse complement strand
TAGTTAGTTAGTTAGTTAGTTAGTTCACTTTATTGTCATTGTACCTCGTACAATGAAATTAAATACCTTCTTCAGTGATGAATCAAAATCCTTTACTATTTTAGATTCCACTCTAATGTGCCAGCAATGTATTTATAAAAGATTTTTGGATATCTTAGTAATAGAGCAAGACATTGAGGACCATTTACCAGGGATCACATAACAAAAATGTCTGTACTTCTTTTTAAAAAGAGGTGCTTAGGGCAAAACTTGATTTCCCATTGTCTCTGCAGGTATGGCATCATTCCAGATTCAATAGATCAGTGTTTCTCATCCTGGGCCATTCTAAGATTGGTGGACTTCAACTCCTAGAATTCTCCAGCCAGCCATGCTGGCTGGGAAATTCTGGGATTTCAAGTCAACTCAATTGAACTTGAAATGGCCCAGGTTGAGAAACACTGCAACAGATTATTGTACTAGAGATATATGGATCCATATTAATTTGATAGCATTGGATCTCTCAAGGTTTTAATTTTTTTTAGTAGAAAAAAATCATAACGTTTGCATTTGCGGTCCCCCTAACATATGGAGCTTTTGTACACATGTTCCTGTAATTTATGTAGGTGTTAACATAAATTGCCAGAGAACCTTTTTTTTAATGCAAATCTCTCTGATGTTCTTTCTAATGTTAATATCCCTCATGCGGGCTTTTTCAATATAAATTCCCCAGATGTAAGTTCTTTTTTTCCACTTTAATTGCTGCTTTTGGTACTTTCAACTATTTTACATTCTTTTTCAGGCATGGGTTTTTATGGATTTATGGACAGTTGTTGATGTTGATGTATTTGTGCTGCTTAGAAGTCAACTGGGAGAACAATGCCCAAATCTCTCAGCAGAATCCCAGGCAAAATTCTCCTCTTTGCTACCTTTGGCACATCAGACTTGTTTTGAAGCTGCAACTTAGAAGAAAATGTACCAAACTGTCTGTGCCTGTTTCCATAGCCATCAGCCAAAGGGATTCCCTTGTTTCTTTGCCTTCTTAGCAAAGCTGGTCTGCCTTTGAATGCCATGCATTCTTTCTGCCCTCAAGACACAGCACAAGAGAGTCCAGGAGGATATGACCATCCAGGTCCTTCTCCCAGCTTTCCATGCGCTCATTTTTAAACACAAAGTGACTTAGGAAGAACGCTGCTGACAGTGTACATTTACAGATGCCACCATATGGGTTTGGAAGGGAAAAAAAACCCCTACTTGCACTGATGATTCCCTGCACATGTAAGAGACAGTTTGCATTGTTGGCACTGTCTCTACACAGAAACAAGCACAGCTTAGCAAAGTTAAGCAGATGGTGCTGGATCTGGTGCCAGGGAACCACTGAATTAAAGGTTATACCCACCAGGTTTGATGTTGTGCCAGTTTGAATTGGTACAGAAGCTTCGGCCCACCTGCTTATTGGCCTCATGACATCTGGCATTTTTATTTATTTATTTATTTCTGACTGAGCTAAATGCAGTAACAGAGAAGAAAAGTGTCGCTTTAAAAGCTATTTACCAGGAAATAGAACTGTAAGAATCCTAAACACCAAACCCAGACTATAGAGCTAAACATTTTATTTGTAGCAATAGATGCACGATGCATTTTGTCACTTTGGAAGAAGATGTGCTTTTGGATAGGCATTGCTGCTAATTTGTTTACCGTGTTCTTTTTAAAAAGAATTGAATAAAATCTCAATTGATGGTACCATTTAATTGGCTTGGTAGGATAATAATGGACTCATGGTGGTATTATGAAGCAAAGTGAAAGTGAGACAAAATATGTCATAACATGTTGGCCATAGTTTATCACAGTACCTGAAGAATCATTCAGGAGTTGTTAAATGCTTGTATTAAAGAAAGGCAATCCTCCTTAATTCCTGTCTGGAAAGAATTCAGATTCATGGATGCTAAGGAATTTATAACTGGTTCTTGGACAAGCCACCCTCCAATAAAAGCTTGGCATGCTGACCTTTGGCAATGACATTAGTCTACCGTTAGCCCATCAGTTTAATGATGAGTGTGTTATATATTTTGGAAGATGAAAGCAAACTTCGTCTAATCAATAAGTTTTTATCTAAATATTTAACCTCAATAATTTATTCCCTTACTTTAATCATTGTATTATTCTTTCATCCTTCTTCCTTGGTATCATTTGCTGTGTGCAGAAAGCAGCGTGTAGAAAGTACTTGCTACTCTAATGATTTCCATCTGCTGAAACCCAATCCTGCTTGTGTCTCCTTGCTATTTTTCCCATAATGATCAGGGGAGTATCTGGAACAATCTGCAGACCATGATTCTACCTTTAGAGAAAGATCTCCTTTCTTGCTCCTGATTGATTTACACATTTTTGTTGTAGCTCTCTTCTTCTCTCTGCTCTCTTTGGGATAAAGAAGGGAAGTCTTTTAACAAGGTGATCGGAGTTGTGCTGCATAAGTCCAGAGGAGCACTGGATGGCAGCAACAAGATATACCTCCCTTTTTATGACCCGGTATAGTAGATACTAATTCTTTGTTCATTCTACTGATTGCCCACTTTTGTAATCCAGAACTGAATCCTTATTTTCACTTTCTCTCTCTCTCTCTCCCCGTAACGCTAATGATGGTTACTGCAACTCTGCCATTTAACCTCAAATGTCTTCTCTAAGATTGCTATTAACTAGCATCATGATTCCATATCTTCTATTTACACCTTTCTTATGTACAGGGATTTTCTACTCTAAAAGTCTAACAACTCCAATTATTTTGGGGGATTATCAGCCATTTCCAACTGTATCTATATGGACAGAATTCATAATATCATGGACTGCAAGCAAATTTTTAAGACTCCTTCTGTAATCTTCCTTCCTGCAGAATTGAGGGACTGATAACCTTCTTAAAGCCACTAAAACATTACTTTTAAAGCAATGATTTACTTGTCTAATTTAGTTGATTTTAGTATCCTTGTTTTGGCTGTATCTTTTTTCTTTTGAGACACCCGAGTAGATGGCAATATAAATTTAAAAGCATAAATAGGCCTGATCCTTGCTCTTGAAGGGAATCCCATTTTTATTATAAGCTGAACAAAGTAATTCCTAGATTATACTTTATTATACTATTGTGGGGACTATCACTATTGTATAGACTAAAGCTATTATCTATTTATCTAGTAGGAAATTCAGATCTCCTTGGTATGAAATGAAACCACCCAACAATGGTTCATTCTGCTGCTGGCTACAGCTATTTCAGCTTTGAGCTCATAGATTTAGCAGCAAATTCCACAAGAGCATGTTCACTTGCTTTTTATTTTTGTCTATTTTCTTTCATTTTGAAATAGAAGAATTGGGTAGCTTAAATAATGACTGAAAAATCTTGTAATATTGATTAAATATTTCAAAGGCAGTAATGCTGTTCAGAGATCATCTTAACAGTAGGATAAGATGGGTGGGGAAAGGGGAAAACAAAAGGGAAAGGGAAAAACACCTCAAAATAGCAGGAAAGATTTCTCATATCTGGGGGCAACCACTGAGGAGTTTAAAAAGTCAAGTTGGCATCCACAACCATGCAAAGTCTTGTCTGTTTGCTATGCACACAATGTAAATTTAAAAACCAGCAGGACTTTGAATTGAGGACTGAGGTGCATAGAAATGAAACTAGTATAAATTATGAATTATATGTCTTTCCCACCGTTCTGCTCCCTTAAAAAAAGCATGTGATAAGTAAACAGGGTTAAGTAATGAAATATTTTATATAAACATGGAAAGTAAAATTGGTTGCCCATATGAGCAAAATCTAATAGAAGAATACATGTGACTAAATTGAATGTTTAATGAATGATTCAACACTGAGCAGGAATAAGACGAGGATATTTGATGCCTTCTTTGCTTAACATTTTCGTGGATTAATGTACAAGAAATGTTTGTAATGATGTTAGAGGTGATTTGGTTGGGGTGTGAATGAACATGTACTATCTTATGCAGATGATGCTGAGTACTTTGAAATGAAAGTTAGATCATGGGTACACGTTTGTGTGCATTTAATTTAACTGGTTCTATATAACAGCATCTTTCTGCCTACTTTATTACATTGGAATGGTAGTTGGGTATATCAAAAGAAATATAGAAGCATTAGGAGTGGAATTCTTAAGAAACTGCTAATTAAATGTATCAGTGATATTTATATACGTTTTCAGATGTATTGGTTTACTAATGTCATTTCTGAATTACAAATGTATAGCAGAAAGATTAAAAAAACTTACTGAAATCTTGACTGTGACTGGTTCTTTATTGTGTGGAAGAATCTAAAATACATACAGGTATTGATTAACACTTTTTTGCTGAGTGAACTGAAGACTGAATGAATTGAAGCCAAGCTTTTCAGGGACAGTTATGTTCACGACTTTCTTTGTTTGGTAAGACGATTTGGATAAGACTTATATTTGATGCCAAAACGAGGGCTGCGATCAAGACCTCCACTACTGGTGTTAAATTAGCATTATGTCATATTAGCTATCATGGTGGTAATGAATAAATTCAAATATGTATTTAAGTTGTTCATAGAAGTTTCACCCGCTGAATGCCTTTTTCTGTCATTGTTTTCTTTTGGCCCTTCCGTTTGCATTTTTCTGCTCTTTACCCAAGTATATCAATCTATCTGTCTGCTGAGAATAACACTTCAGGCATCTGACAAATTGGGCACAAATTCAAGAGAGCTTATCCTCTAGTAAATCTGTTAGTCTTTAACAAAACTCTTTGTTGTTCTCAGTATGTACGTCTGTTACCAACCTTGTGCAACTTCAAGCACTATGATTTTATTTTTCTTACCAAGAGCATAATTCCTGGTAATAAAAAAATATGCCAGAGAGCACTGATATTTATAAGTCCTAAGTTGTTTTGTCAAGGTCATAGTCAAACGAATTTATTTATGTTTTCCAAAGAATGCCATCTCTTCATTTATTTTTGTAGGTTGGATTTAATACCCCAAGTTACAGAGTGTGAGTTTTTAATAGACTTCTTTTACAATTGGAATGGCAGGCAAATAAAAGGAAACATAAAAAGGGTCATTTGTTTCTGAAAGTTTTACTGCTTCATTTACAGATAGTTCATGGAAGTGTTAAAAAGGAATACCTGATCTATTTTAGGTGTGCTATATATTTCAGCTTCTCTCTTATTCAAAGAAATTAGTGGAAATAGCAATCAAGAAAAAAAAAGAACTTAACATTTTATTAGTCTGGTCTCCAATATTTAATAACTAAGAGCTTAAGGCAGTTTTCTGCCTTGTAGAAAATGTGCCAATTTACTTTGCTAATAATTTGCATGACTTAGGGCCAAACTACATGTTATAATACATCTATTACAGAGCTATTGTTCTGTTTTTCCTTTAATTAAAGGTATTGAATGATACTTATTGGGGAAAAAGCAGCATGGGGAAGGGGAGACATATGGTGCTACCCAGGGTCATTGGAATGCTTGCTCTCACACACTCCTACTCATGAAATTTGCTATCTTCCAATGGTCCCAGATGTGGATGGAAGAATGGAGGGAAATGTACTTTGCAATATTACCAGCTTCACTTTGTTTGATTAGCAGGTTTTTAAAATAAAAGCAAAGATGAAATATAACAGGTGTAGATGCTGCACTCTTCATTTAAGAAACAAAAATGAAATGCACAGGTCTGGGATGTTCCGAAGGCAGTAACAATGATCAGCACAGCAGAAAGATCCTTTCAGTAGGGAAATCAATGATCCAGAGAGGTGATGGCTCACTTTCATAGTGAATGTTCAAAGCAAAGAGATTCTTTCATTTGGATTCCTGCATTAATAAGGGAATTGAATTCCGTGCCCTAATGACCCCTTTCCAGCACTCTGGTTTTATGAAATTAAATATGATTTCGTTTCATTTTAATATTAATGCTCACCCAGTGAGCATTATATTAATTAATTATATTATTATTAAATATATTAATATAACATAACATAATATAATAATACAATTATAACAATATTAATACCCAGCGTCAGCAAAACGGGAACCACCTGTTTCCATCCCAACAACAAACTCACCAATGCCACCCAAAGGCCTACCTGAATAACAACCTACTCCCTTATGATCTCGCCCCAAATACCTCGGAGCAACTTTGGATCGGACTCTCTCCTATAAAAAACACCCAGAGAACATGTCCGCTAAAATCAATACTAGGAACAACTTACTCCAGGAGACAATCAAGATGGGGATCCTCAGCCTCTGCTCTCAGAATATCAGCACTAGGGTTGGTCTGCTCCACAAGTGAATACTGTGCTCACGTTTCGCTCAATAGCTGCCACACTATGGCAATGCTAGACTAAATGATACAATGAGGATCATAAGCAGTTGCATAAAATCTACTCCTTCTTGCTGGCTCCCCGTCTTGAACCACATTGCACCACCAGCTCTACGAAGGCAAGAATTATGAGAAACCTACTTCCTCTGCACCCTGATCTTCCTCATCTATCAATTGGTAGGCTTAAATTCAGGAAGCCCTCTCTGGCACTCACTGAACAGCTGTCTAACAACTTTGACATCAATACACAGTGGAGAGCCAAATGGGCTGCTGAACGGTCAGATACAGGCAGTTACATAGAAGTTATATAAAATGTGCCAGGTTTTGACCTTCCTAGCCAGCATTGGTCAACTCTGAACAGGATCCATGCCCAACTTGGTATCTGCCATGACTCATTGTTTAAGTGGGGTCTTGTCTCTACCTCTCAGTGTGACTGTGGGGCTCTTCAACAAATATCCATCACATTGTGTCTGAATGTACATCAAGAGCTTACACCTCAATGTCTGATTTTTTCAACATAGACAACCCTGTCCTTGAATGGCTGGGTGGACTGGATATTAATGTTTGAACCAGTATAAGTCCATGTATTTGCCATACACTAAATAAATAAAATTAATGCTCACCATCTTTTTAATGTTTTTCCATGTAACAGATTAAATTTTATAATTTTGAATTGTGCTCCAATACCCAAGACATTGAATTGTTGTAATGGTCCAGAAACCCCAGATTGTGTATCTATGTTTATTTGGTATACCTATGTTCCTAATATAATATAACATTAGCCTTCCTATGACACGAAGAGGCACAATTGAAGTTGGCAGTTGCCTGATGACTAGTTTACCACATCATTTGTTTAGAACACTTGCTGATCAGGTCCTCCCATCTCCATTGTTTAGTCTAAGGCTGATTTCTGACTAAGAAATGCATTCCAAACTCAATTGTGCAACATTTTAATATCACAGCAATGTGCAACAAGAAGACCAATTCTTGAAGAATGCATTGGTGAGACAGTTAAACAGAATATCAAACTATTGTACTTTATGCCAGCTATCACTATTCTTCAGGAATGCAGATAAGAAATGAAGGACAACATTGCTCGAACAGAGTCCACCAATTTCCTTCCTACAATGTCTCCAAACATAGAGCTTCTACTTGGCTTATGCCATGATAATGAGTTTCAAACTTTCTAGCTATTCTGAGAAATAAAAAAAATGTACAATGTTATATGAAAATATACTGCTTTTCTATATTTGTGTATTTAGTTATAAATGTAGTTGCTGACTTCTTATTCATCTATTTTATGCATAGGATTTATGTCCTCTTCTCAGCTTGACAAGGAACTGATGAGCCGAGCAGGCTGCCTTTTCTTCATATCATTCTCAGAGGCTTTTTTTGTCGTGATACAATGGCAGGTATTGTCATACAGGAGCAGCAGGCTACATGAATGGAAGCCTTGTTAACTCTCATAGTAGTCTGCTAAATTTGGGCTGCAATCTGATTAGTTCGTGCCAGAACAGAATTGGGAAATTGTATGGAAAGCTGTCCATGTGAAACAAAAGGAAATATTATTCCCCTTTTCATTACTCTATCATTAACAAGCTGTTCATTGCTAAAAAGAGAGGTGATATATTTAGTATTTGGCTGAAAACCACTCCCACTCTCTTAGGAAACAGCTGTAGATTGCTCAGGATTGTCAACAATGACTGGCACTAGCTCTGTAAGATTACAGGTGTGTGTGTGTATGTGTGTGTGTGTTGGGGTGATTTTCCAGTTCATCTATAAGAGATTGCATCTGGAATATTCTCCAGGGAAAGCAGATGGTTCCTTATTGAGCTGGAGCTTCTTAGGAAACCTAACAAAATAATTCTATTTACCCTGGATGCATTGAGAAGACTCTGTACATGCCCAGAAAAACGTTTCCTGATCAGTCCATCCATAGATGTCAAAGCTAAACCTGGAATGAAAATGAAATTCTACTGTAAATTGATTCCTGTCTTGAATTAAAGTTTGGGTATCTATTTGAAAATGTTGCTCATTATGAAACCACTTGCATCCAAGAAAAGCAGCTGCAATCTTCCAAAGGACTAGCTTTTAAGTGAGCATTTCCTCATTTTTTAATTTTTGTACACAAAGGAGCAAGGTTATATGTATTTTGAAGGGCAATTAATTGTAAATTCTTACTGTTAAAAGATTTACTTGAGGTTCAGCAGCATAATAATCTGCTGGGCATTTGCTATTAATCATGGTTGTTGGCTCCTGTCTCTGCTAATTAGTACACTAACTTATTATTAAGTCTCTTAAAGATTATATGAGATCTGGGCTGTGTTACAGAATTGCTGCACTTGTGCATTTCATTGCACAAGTGACAACCACTGGTGTAGATTGTCCAGATTTGCTTTATTTTTGTGGCTTTGGACAGTTCTAATCTACATCTGACAAGAGCAGATATGTATCTCTCAATATCCACTCTACCCATCCATAATTATAAATGAAGGCTTCTTATTGTGCAGCTTATAGTATGTCAAATCAATCATTTCTGGCACACTGAATAAAGGTCTCTGAGCTCAATAATTCAAAATGACTGGTACAGTAGTAAGTGAAGTTTGAAAAAACAGTAGACAAGTTGATTAGAGCCTTTGGAGATACATGCTCTGAATAAAAGGATAACCTTTGTGAACTTTGAATACAAAGCTTTCAAATGAATTTCATATGAAATATGGGGGCATGGTGAGGCACTGTTCAGGAGCACTGATTAATTGAGTCACAGTGCTTTGTAAACCTTGGCAGTGCTGAAAACGCTATTGATATGCTGTGTAGCCACACCAAGATGAGAAGATTGGCAGAAAAGGCAAGATTGAGAGGCACAAAAGAAGCCCTGTTGCACACCTCTAGTTTGAGTGAAATCTAAAGCCAGGATTGACAGATATTACACTGGTGAGCACTGTTACAAATGGTGAGTATAAATCCTGTTTCAGATGCAGTAAGTGTTTTACAGTAAGGTGTGCAAATAGAGGTTTCTGGAGGGTGGTAAACATTAGAAACCCCCTGGCCAAGACTGTATCCATCAACATAAGATCTGAGCCAGAGGTGGTATTCAGCAGGTTCTGACCAGTTCTGGAGAACCGGTAGCGGAAATTTTGAGCGGTTTGGAGAACCGGCAAATACCACGTCTGACTGTCCCCATCTATCCTCTGCCTCCCGAGTCCCAGCTGATCTGCTGGGTCTTCTTTTGTTGCCCTGCAAAGGAGAATGGAACTGGAAAGCAGGTGAGTGGGGTGGGGAGGGAATGAGATTTTGCAGTAACCTTCCCCCAGGAATGGGGAGGGAAGGGAGATTTTACAGTATCTTTCTCCTGCTATGCTCACCAAGTCACACCCACCAAGCCACAACCACAGAACCGGTAGTAAAAAAAATTGAATCCCACCTCTGATCTGAGCTGAAATAATGAAGAGTACTCATTTTCATGACATTTATTTTTATTTTATTTTATTTTGTCATTGGTTTTCTTTTGGGGGAAACTACCAATGACAAATATATAGATGATACTCCTTACTCTATAGTCATACTCAGAGGCTAGGATCTACTCTATAATAAAACAACCACTACAGGTAGTTCTCAATGTATGACAGTTGGGATCAAAACCTCTGTTGTTAAGCGATGCAGTCATTAAGGGATTTGTGCCCAATGTTGTGACCTTATTTGTCCTAGTCATTAAGTGAATCACCATGGTTGTTAAATAAATAATGCAGTTAAGTGCCTCTAACTTTTCCCATTGACTTCACTTGTTGAACATCCTCTGGGAAGGTGATAAATGTGAGCCTGGGATGCTGGAACTGTTGTATAAACACATGGTGGTTGCCAAAGGGTGCAGATTTTGATCACATGACCACAGGGACGCTGTGACAGTTGTCCCTGTGTGAGCATCGGTCATGAGTCACTTTTCTCAGCACCAAAGTTAACTTTGAATGGTGGTGAAAGGAATGGTCATGTTGAGATCTACCTGTACTTTCATATCTACTCTCAGAAGGTGGAACCGCCAGGTAAATCTTGTCTGGTACAGTTTAAGTACAATTGGGTAATACTTGGTTGGGGAGGGGATTATTTATTCCTTAGTTAGTGCAGGAAAGTTTATCTTGGCTCTATTACTTTACAAGTAACTCAAGGCAGCAAATATATCTAAAACTAGTGGTAGGATTCAACAGGTTCACACCTATTTGCGAGAACCAGTTGTTAACTTTCTAAGCAGTTTGGAGAACCGGTTGTTGGAAGAAATCTCCTTTTGTT
>JAOYMU010000292.1:46156571-46167591 GCA_025802295.1 Psammodynastes pulverulentus | reverse complement strand
TTATCAGTAAAGAATGCATTCACAAAACAGTCCTATATTTGGCAGCATTTCATTTTGCTTACCTGGTATGCAAAAAAAAAAAAAAAAAAATCAGTTTGAATTGATTTCAAAACAAAGAGCCATAATCTACCAATATAGAGTTTTGCAGTACGGATGATGGTTATGCAAAGTACAAATTTGCAGGGTTCACATGCTAAAAAGTTCTACAGGAACAATTATTCAACATCTAAATACAGCAGCTGCAATAAAAGCAGAACACTATATGAAACATGGAATGAAACCAGAGATGGTATTCAGCAGATTCTGACCAGTTCTGGAGAATCGGTAATGGAAATTTTGAGTAGTTTGGAGAACTAGCAAATACCACCTCTGACTGGCCCTGCCCTCATCTATTCTCTGCCTTCCAAGTCCCAGCTGATCAGGTGGGAATGGAGATTTTACAGTATCCTTCCCCTGTCACACCCACCAAGGACACCATGCCCACCAAGCATGCCCATAAAACCAGTAGTAAAAAAAATGAATCCCACCACTGCATGAAACCCTTTTTATTAAGGAAAGTTGTTAGCAAGTTGCATGCAAAATATATTCTATGTGCCTAGTTTTCAGTGTCTCCAAATTTTAGTCAAAGGTTCTTTGGCCTGGTTATTTTTCTACTGATATATCTGTTGGTAACCCTCATAAAATGGTAGTTAATTACAGCATCCTATGGAGTTTGCCTCCGAATCTTTGAATGTTCTATTAAGACTGAAGTACACAATCCTTCTCCATCTGGATCCTTAGCTATATGAATCTATTATAAAATGTGATTGAATTGCTTTGTTTCGTTATATACAATGAATATGAAAATATTTCCTTCAATATTTAATCATATTAAAATATGTAAGATTCAGTCACGATAAGCAAGGCAATTAATGCATTCTGCTTGGCTGTCACAATACCAAATGCTAAATTAATCATTCAAATGTTTTAGGAAAGGCAGAGAAGTCTTATCCTTTAATCTGAAAGTCTCCGTAAACCATTTCTATTTTGTGAGTTTGCACAATGCTGAGATGGCTTTGTAACCATTAAACAGTGTGGATGAATAATACTCCGGAGCAGCTTGCAGCCCATTCTATCAGGAGATCTAAAAGTGCTTTACAGAGATAGGAAATTAGTGAATGTAATTAGATCATTTGTATTTCTCTGTCATTGGTATATTTTGCCAAGGCAGGCACTTTTTTCCTGCTGTGTTGTCTAATATAGCTGTAAACATTCAAAACACCATGGCATTTCTTACCATAGTTTATTACCAAAACTTAGAGAGCAGCTTGTAAAAAATCATGGATCTTATGAATACCATTCTATAGTATATGTCTATAGAGCTTCTCAGTCATCCAGGTCATGGTTGTCCCAAAGGTGCTTTTTCAAAAGGAAACTGGACTTTGTTTTTCCTCAAAGACATTTCGATTCTCATCCAAAAAGCTTCTCACCCAAGAGTCAGAACTGAAGAAACTTCTTGGATGAGAAGCAAAACATTTTCAAGGAAAAACAAAGTCCAGTTACCTTTTGAAAAAACACCTTTGGGATTCTATGATATAAGATGAAAATAGGTTCAATCCATTCCTTACTTCAGAAATGTATAACTTTCCTGATGTTAGGCTTGTAGGCAGGGAGGAACGGGAGCAGGATGACTAAGAGAGACTAAACAGTGAACATGAGAGACAGAGCTCAGGCAAGGACCACCCCTTCCTGATCCTCGATCAAGGAGAGTGGAGAGAAGGTGGAAACAGCACAGGCTGACCCAACAACTCAGGAGGAGAGTGCCCCACCCCTCTTCACAATGCACACCTAGGGACTGAGACTTAAGGAGACTCTGTGAGAAGGGGCATTTGTTGGGAACAAATGCTGAATTGATAGAGTTTGGTGTGCCAGTACAGATATTTGGAATTTGCAGGACTGCTTGCTACTTCCTTACTTGTGAACTCAGTGCCTTCTTCCTGACTTCCTGAATTCATGACCTTGTTCTTGACTTGGTGGACTCCTTGTTTGTTCCTTGGTTTGTGTACTCCTTGTTTTTTCCTTGTTTTACGAACTCCTTTCCCTGTTCCTTTGTTTTGATGGATTGGGCGCTGCCAGAGGCTGCAGTGCCTATGTGTGTGTGCACTTTGCTCTGGGACTTGCCAAGAATGTGAGAGTGTTTAAGGGAAATTTGGAGCATTAAAGGGGAGTTTGGACTCTCATCTGGCTGTGTTGCCTCTTTATCACAGGGTCATCACATAACTTGCCATGTCCACATTTCTTTGGACTGTTCAGTAGAGTCTGCAATATATTCCTATCTCTAGGAATATGATTGGCTCTTCCTTTCTTTGTCCTGGACCTTGATTTATTTTGTCTGATACGGCCTTTGCAAGATTTTTCTGCAGCCAGATAAAGTCTATCCTCACTTCTCTATTGCACCTGTGAAATATATGTTATAGAACAATCATTTCTCGTCTCCTTATTATTAGAAGTACCTCACTGAAGGAGGCTATACCTGCCGCTCTCTACATTGTCCTTTTCCAAGACAAATTGGCTACCAATGACTGTTGGTGACATGTCTCCATGTGCCTCATTAATGATTTGAACAGAATATCTATAGTACATCAACAACAGCTACGCCAATGCAATATATATCTCCTTAGGCTCCTAATTACATATATAAGCCTCTAACTGCAATTCATACATTACTCCTCACTGATTTTCCTCCAAAGTAGCTCATCAGAAACTGGGGTGAAGGGTAATGAACCTGTCAGGTTAGGGCATACTTGATACTCTGTACTTTACTAAATGGGTCTGAGAGAACATTTGACAAAATTAGTTTAAAATCATTGGATCCTGGGAATCTATTTTCTGACACACAATAATCATACTGCCTTCAGTGCAAGAAAAGTTTCTGAGATTATTACAGCATCCACAGTGTGAGTGAATCATGTGAAAAATATTGTCTTCCTTAACAAAATGACTTGACCTAGGATAATAAAGTTTTCTTTATGGATCTTGGGAGAGATTCCAGGTCTATTGCAGAAAAATGAAAGGCAGGGAAGGGAGAAGGCTATGCGACTTTAATGTTAAATTAAAATATCTACTTGGCGTGCCAAGATACATGGACACACCCTTTAGTTTTTGGAAAGCTGTGATGGAAAATAAACTCAGAAAATAAATGAGAAAAGCATAATATATTACATCTCAGTCTTCATAATGCGATGTGGTTGTCTGATGTTGCAGTGTTTGAAAATAAGATATAAGAGTAGTGCAAAGAATGTAATTGACCTTTGTTCTTTGTGGGAACACAGTAGCCTGCTATCTGGATCACATTGATATGAAATGGGTATAATATGTCAGGAATTATTAGAAACTATCTCAGTAGAATGTAAAAGATCTTTAACTGGACCAGGCAAACACAAAAGAATCTCAGAGCATTATATTTGTAGGTTTAACTTTACATCTGATCTTATTCTGCATTGAAGTCTTGTAGTTTTTTTTAATATGCTAATTTCAGCACTCTTGGGCAGTTCAAATACAACACTGTTTGATAACAATAACTCACATTTCTGGCAGTCTAAAATTGCCCAGCTGTTGGAGGAGCGCCTTTTGTATATTGTTCATAAAACAACCTTCTTTTTGAAAGCCCTACAGTCTTCATTTGCGCTTGGTGTAGCCTGACATAGTTCAGCTGGCAGATGGCAAAAAGTAGGGGGGAGGAGAGGGGAGAAGAGAGATGAAAACCTGAGTCGACCCATCATTACTCAAGTGATAGTGAACCTACAGGAGTAAAGCCGTACCATTCTTTTTGAATTATTCCTAAATTGCTCCCTTACTCCTCGGGTGCCCCTTCCAGTTCTCTCTCTCTCTCTCTCTCTCTCTCTCTCTCTCTCTCTCTCTCATTTGTTCACAGGTAATCTTTGATGTCTGAGCTTAGCTTGTTATGAATCCGTCTCTTTACATTCCTTAAAACTGTTATTGTCCAGAATGCATTTCTCTGGTGTTGACAGCTAAAAAGCAGAGGTGAAAGTGAAAGGCCTAATTAGCTTGCAATGGAGGAGGGAACTAGCAGCTAGGAAAAATCAGATCCTTTTCACTGCTTCTCTTTTCATGCAGACACATTTCAGCATGCATGATTATTCAGATAGAATATGTGATCTCTAAATAGAATGGGTTTGCTGGAGGCTTACCCATTCTACAAAAGCTATTCTGTCAATAAATAGGTCTTTTCTTAATTTTCTCCCCTCAAATCTTTTAGCCTGAAGTGATTTTGAAGCCATGATCTCAGGATACTGTGACCAATGATTTCTATCTGGTTTTTTTTTTCCCTGTGAGTGATCCCTTCTTTATATGCTTAGTTGCCTGTATAAACTATGTTTGAGACATTAATATTTGTTAAAATGACTTTTGCAGAAGTGATGTAGACATTGCCTATTATAAATAATGTTTAGGGTGGAATTGTTTCAAAAATCATCTCTACGCATTGATATGATTTCCAAGGGTACATGATAACTGTGTGACCTGTGGTGGTAGATAAACAATAGAATAGAATAACAGAGTTGGAAGGGACCTTGGAGGTCTTCTAGTCCAACCAAAGCAAAGTTGAAAAGAAAAAAGAAAAAAGAAAAGAAAACCCAAACCAGGCTTGACACTTAACCAAGGCAGCATGCCAAGCCCGTAACATCTGGAAGAAGGATTTGAAAGGCAAATAATCTTTTGAGCTTTGTATATATTTATCGGGTTAGACACTAACTTTAAAACGCCATGAGCATAGAATAGAGTTGGGAAGGACCTTAGAGGTCTTCTAGTCCAACCCCCTGTTTAGGCAGGAAACCCTATATCATTTCAGACAAATGGTTGTCCAATCTCTTAAAAACTTCCACCTTTGGAGCATTCACAACTTCTGGAGGTAAGCTGATCCACTGATGAATTGTTCTAACTGTCAGGAAATTTCTCCTTAGTTCTAGGTTTCTTCTCTCCTTGATCCATTGCTTCTTGTCCTGCCATCAGGCAAACCCTGAGATATGGGGTTATCATGTCATCCCTAGTCCTTCTTTTCATTAAACTGGACATATCCAATTCCAGCAAACATTCTTTATATGTTTTAGCTTCCAACTGGATGCTATTCATCCTTGTTGCTCTTCTCTGCATTCTTTCTACAGTCTAAGCATCTTTTTTTTTACATCGTGGTGATCAAAACTGAATACAGTATTCCCAGTGTGGTCTTACCAAGTTACAAAGCTGACACTACAATGCAATCTAGATTGGAGGACAAAATTAATTTGCTTTAGAGGTAGTCCTTGACTTAGTGACTATTTGAAGTTCCGATTGACCTACTTGGGGGTACTTATGACCTGATCTGAAGTTCTGATGACTGCCCAACCCAAACTCATGTGCTTGCATTATGGTCACTCAGCAGCCTGACTGCATTTACAGCTATTTGCAGCATCCTGCAGTCACAGGACTATGATTTCTGATACTTTTTGCCAGAACCTGGCATATACTTCAAATTTCCAGCAAAAAAACACCCAATGTAAACAATGCAGTTACTTAATGATTGGAGGTGTTTGCTTAACAACCAGTACAACAAAAGTCATAAAATTGGGTGCAGTCATAACCTGCTTAATGACTAGTATGTCATAGACCATAATTCCAGGGTCAGTTACAGTCATAAGTCAAGGACAACTTGTAATACAAAATTATAGCTCACTCTACAGAAGAGTTTTGGGGCCAGTTTTAAAATGGTTAAAATATCAACATACAAATAATAGATTTCAAGGCACAATGTGTTAAAAATGTATTAAAAACATGGAAAAATAAATAATTTTTGCCTGACACTAATTTGGAGAACAAGTTCATAAAATAGGAAATCAGCAGAATAAAAGATCTCTGATCATCATCCACTTATATTTTGGACAGAATGGGACAACTCACCACAGCTAAGTTCACCATGGCCAACTCACTGCCAACTCGCTGTGGCCAGCTCACCATGGCCAATTTGCCATGGAACAACTCGCTGCGGGGCAATTCAACAATTTTATTTAATTATTTAAAATAATTTTAAGAAATATTTTAATTTTTGTCATTCACATTTCATTTCATTTCATCCTTCCTTTTGCATCCTTTCTTTAATGATTTTATTCCACCATTTCTTTGATATTATGCAACTTTTGTCCCGCGGCAAGTTGGCCATGGCAAATTGTCCTGTGGTGAGTTGACTGTGGCAAGTTGGCCATGACAAGTTGGCTGTCATGAGTTGGCCATGGCGAATTGGCCCATGGCAAGTTAGCTTTGGCAAATTGGCCACAGTATGTTGGCCATGGTGAGTTGGCCACAGTGAGTTGGCTGGGGCAAATTGGAAACCCACCAGAGGTGGTATGCGACTGGTTCAACTGGTTCGGCTGAGCCAGTGGCTGCAAAAAGTGCCGCTTGAGCGAACCAGTGGCAGAATTATGGCTACCAGTTCGGCCGAACCGGTAGCTCAAACCCGCCCCCCGTGTATGCATGATTTCCCCACCCTTCTGAGCATGCGTGCGCCAATCAGTTGAGAGACCTCTGATCCTCTCAGCTGATTGGCAGCCATTTTTTTATCTACCGGTTCGGTAGAACCGGTAGCTAAAAAGCATACGCAAATGATCGGAGAGGGCCGAGGAGGCTCTCCGATCATCTGCGCATGTTTTTTAGCTACTGGTTCAGTGGAACTGGCACTTTTTGAACTCAAAAAAGTGCCGGTTTGGCCGAACTGGTAGCTAAAAAGCATGCGCAGATGATCAGAGAGGGCTGGGGAGGCCTCTCTAATCATCTGCGCATGTTTTTTAGCTACCGGTTTGGCCGAACCAGCACTTTTTTAATTCTAAAAGTGCCGGTTCTACCGAACAGGTAGGTGGAAAACAAGCGCAGATGATCGGAGAGGCCTCCCCGGCTCTCTCTGACGATCTGCGAATGGTTTTTAGCTACCGGTTCAGTCGAACCGGTAGCTAAAAAATGGCTGCCAATCAGCTGAGAGAATAAAAAAAATCCTTACAGCTGATCGATGCGTGCATGCGCAGAAGGGTGGAGAGCATGCGTGTGTGCGCGCAGAGGAAAAATGTGTGCGTGCACACTTGTACACACGCGCACTTTACCAAAATATCCGAACCGGTGGCAATCCGGAGAGGAAACCATCCCTGAAAGCCACTAAAGATGACCTTTATATATATGCAGTGTTCCTTCAGACCCTAGATCATGTGGAAAACATACACTTACTCCTTATTCAAGACTGGACAACTGAATTGTGTCTCGGAATATTAAAGGTGGCTTTTCCAAATGCAAATTAAAGTTTTATTTGGAGTACTCCTACTATTTGTGTCATCATTTTGCATTAGTTCTTTGAAGTGAGCTTTATACCAAGCTGTTTCATATCTTGGATTTGGCTCAAACCCTGTGGTTTAAAGATTTTTATAGCAAACTTTATGCAGAACTAAATTCAATGCAATGCATTCACAGTCAGTGTATAGATTACTTTTCTTCCAGCTATTGTCCTCTGTTGGAATTCCTGAAAGTTGTAATCCTAGTGTATCTGGATGATGCCAGTCTGGAGAAAAATGACTTACATGATTACAGTGTCAATCTGTTCAGAAGGAAGCCAAATGTTTTCTTTGAGCTTGAAAACCGAACTAATGTATCCCAGAAATTAAGATGCTGTGGATATTGCTAGAGTAAAAGAGAGACACACAACATATATAGTTAACCTGTAATTGCTGTTCAAATTGATTATGTAATCAAGAACATGAGTATGAAACAAAGATTCTGAGTTCAAATTTTATTTCACTCATCCATTCATTCATCTGTTGGAAAACCCACTCAGCTAAGACTCCAGAGTCTGCCAAATTCCACAAAGACTTGCTGGCAGTTTCATTTTCCAGAATGTTGAAGAAGAATCAAGGGGATTATATTTTGTAGACCTGATTTTAATCAATAAGGAAGAGCTGCTTGAAAAGATTCAAGTAGAAACTTTGGGAAGAAGTTACCATATCATATGGAGCTGAAGATGCTACATAAAGACAAATAGGTAGTCATTATAACTTATGCACATTATAATTTATGATAGCCAATTTTCCAGACCTAGAAAAGTACTAGGTGAGATTTCCATAAACAAAAATACTTAGTTCAAAGGGAGTTTAAGTTGCAAATTCTCAAAAATAAAAATATTTGAAATACAATTGCTATCACTGCAATGGAAGAGAGAAAGAGGAGAGACTGTTTCTTAAATCATTGTGGATGCATAAGTAACTTTAGACTAAATAGAACTCCAGAAGGTAGGTAACATCTGCAGAAAGAAAGAAAATGAATGTAGGATTGTAACAAGATGGTAGTGAAGAGGCAGAACTCATGAACTCTTACGTTGCTTCAGTCTTTTTCCCCAAAAGACTGTTCAACTGTACTTAAGCAAAGCATCTGACAAAAGTAGAATCCTAAGTAAATAGTTAAGAGCCACCTGGCTACCCTGAATTAGCTTAAGAGTTCAAGACTAAGTCAGTTAGATCTTAGTGTCTTGAAGGAGCTAGCAGCTATTATTTCAGAGCCCTCTAATCTTTGAGAAATCATGGAGAATAGACATAGTACCAGATCATGGAAAAGGACAAATGTTGTTGCTATTGTCACAAAAGGGAGAAACGAGAACCAAAGTAATCATGGATGAGTTAGTTAGATGTCAATACCAAACAACATTTTGTGAGCATTTAGAAAATAATCTATTGCCTGGCAAAGTGGATTTAATATGAAGTTAGATATCAACAGTCCAGACAGGACAGTATTCACCTGAAATTCCTAATGGTTACTACATTCAATTTTAACCACTTATCCACCTACACATTTATAGGGGAGGGAAATATTCTTACAGTGCCTTACCTAACAGGTTCAACTAGGTTTTCATTGAATCAATGCCCTCTGGCAACTATGGATCAAGGGATCTTTAGTTCTTATCTGAATTCAACCTCTCTATTTTCAGAGTCTTACCTCTGTTTACTCAGTATGTACTACATTAATGTTTAATAATTTCTAACTGCCATTCTGATTATATACCTCTTTCTGGAAGCAACTTTTATCTTTTCCTGACTAATTTTCCCCTCTCCAAAACATTTNNNCCAAAACATTTTCTTTTTATCACTTGCTTACCTTCCATCTCCCTATTCATATATATTATTTATAATATGAGTTCAATTGATTCCACAAGAGGTTGCCTACAATAAAATGGCTAGTAATTAGAGAACATATAGTAGGCTTTTTGAAGATATGATGACTTTACATTTTCTGCATGTATAGTGTGCCAAATTAGGGAATGATGCAGTAGAACAGAACTGTCAAACGCCTGGCCCGAGGGCCGGATGCGTCATGTGCTGGTCACACCCACTCCCGATTTAGTAAGGGGGAAAAAGTCCTGATACGTCACGTGACATTGCTATGAGTTTGACACTCCTGCAGTAGAAAATCCAAGGAAAGAGGAAGGGGGGGGGGGAAGTAGGGCATAAATGATCTCTTCCAAGTTATAGTCTTTAATTAAATGCACCTAAATCTTTTCCAGACCAGGAATTAAATGCCAGGAGCCCTAACAGTTTGCCTCCCAAACCAATATATGACAATTTATCACTTGTCTTTGCAATCCTACTGGAAAGGTTAAATCTAATGGGTTCCTGAGCAAACACATAAAACCTAGTTTCCCTATCAACCATGAAGGGGTGGGAAGACAGAGAAAGGGCTGTCTTTCATCACTGTAATATTTATAGCCAAACAAACGAACATTTCAGGTCTGCAAATCCTAAATTTGTTGCCAGACAGTATCTGGAGATTGTTTTGCATGTTTTGATTAAATGCAGATACTGTAAACTTTTTCTCCCTCCTTACAAAAGCCAACATCTTGTTCTTTGTTTTTCCTTCCAGGAATCTGGAATAAATGAGGTGCCTAAATGACCCTTTTCACAAAGACTCAAGGGATCTTTTGTTCTTGATCACAGAAGGACTTTAAAATTTGCTGTGGATCATAGAGAGTTTAGGGAAAAAAGAATCTAGAACAAAGCTAAAAAAGACACATCATGGTAAAATCATCATCATCATCAGCAGCAGCAGCATTCACCTTTCTAAAATAAACTTGCTCTTTTAAAGCTATTTAACAGTTTCAAGAGTCTGGTTCTTCCATCCTCAAGAAGCACAAATTAACATGCAGCTGAATGAAGGAAAATGGTTTGATATATGAAGTTTGCATTTGAAATATTCCTTATATTATTGTGGAAAGAATAAATTTGGGTTAGGTTCTGTAAAAACAAAAACAGCAATCGAAGCTTGTTGTTGACCAATTTGTTGTCAAAGTTGACAACTTCTTAATTCTCCTTCTGAAATAAATGAAAAATACAGCAGACAGGAGAGCATTGTTTTCTTTGTCTTATAAAACTAGAATCTAGAACGAGGCTGATTTGTGAGATACTCAGGATAAATAAAAGAATGATTAAATAGGACATAATTCAGCCAGAGAATCTACTATAGCTAGTAGATAGTGTTAACGGGGAAATAGAAATATCCATAAAGAATGAATACCCTGTTATCTCTCTCTATATAGTACTTCCCCTATATAAAAAGCAGATGTCTACATTCTGCTGGCATAGCAAGCATGGATGAAAATACAACTATACTCATTTCCTATTTTTATATCCAGTTCACCTTCTTGAATAAGGATTATATCAACTTTTGCCATAAGCCAACATTTGCTTTCTATATTCTTCATTTTGCCTGGCTATGTGCAGAGAATACATCACCCTGTTAAACTTTTCATTTTCAGTAGGGACAAGATTTGAGTTGAGAACATTTTGAAAGTTTAAGAGCATCTTATAATTATTCTTACAAAAGAAGTGCTGTGGACTTTCCTGATCCATAAAGCGGCACCTCCATCCACCCTTTGTCTTTTTACTTGGTTTAAGCAGGGCTTTTTTTCTGCCGGAACGCAGCGGTACTGCGTTCCGGCACCTTTTTCGAGTCCGCGTCACGTGAC
>JAOYMU010000292.1:46047199-46062959 GCA_025802295.1 Psammodynastes pulverulentus | reverse complement strand
TACAAAGAAAAGATACATACATCAAGAGTCATAGGTATAACACTTAGTAGTAGTCATAGGGTACAAATAAGCAATCAAATACTAGGAAACATAATAATAAGCTAGGGCCCATCAAATCATATTAGTAAACAGTCAATAAAAAATCTAAAAAATTAAAAATTAAAAAACTTAGTAGTAGGAGATGGGTGAAAGGAAGGATAAGAAGTCAATTAAAATCATAAGGATACAAGAACAAAGTTACATTCATACAGTCATAAGTAGGAGGAGATGGGTGAAAGGAAGGATGATAAGATTAATAATAATAGTAATATTAATGCAGATTTTGGTAATTATTTATTTAGCAGAGTGATGGTGGTCAGGGGAAAAACTGTTCTTGTGTCTAGTTGTTCTGATGTGCAGTGCTCTATAATGTCGTTTTGAGGGTAGGAGTTGAAACAGTTTATGTCCAGGATGTGAGGGGTCTGAAAATATTTTTACAGCCCTTTTTTTGACTCAAGCAGTATATAGGTCCTTGATTGAAGGCAGGTCGGTAGCAATTGTTTTTGCAATTAGAGAGTCTTGTGGTGGGACTTGTAATAAGGAGTAAGGGTCATTGGTAGATGAATTGCTGGTTTACTTCTGAACAGGGTCTGGACACAGTTTCTTTTGCGTGCACTAAGCTGGTTGCTTGCGAAGCTGAGGATCTGGTCCATATGCATGGATTTATGGTAGACACAGGTTTCTAGTCTCCTTATTTTTTTTTTTTGTCTATCTCCTTATGTCGAAGTCAAGGAATGGGAGTCTGTTGTCTGTTTTCTCTTCTCATGTGAATTTGATCCCAGGGAATAAGTTATTGAGTAGATGTTGTGTTTCTTCAATTTGGGAACATTTGATGATGACATCACTGTATAGCAGGATCTGGGGTGATTCTGTGAAGTTCTTTGGCAGTGGTTTTATTTATTTATTTGTTTATTTATTAGATTAATTTTCTATCCATCTCACATCCAACAACACTTGGTAGCTTACAGCATAAAAACATAAAGGCAACTAAAAAAAGTGATTTGGCATTGCCTGCTTCCTAGGGCTGAAAGAGAGGCTGGCCTGAGGTCACCCAGCTGGTTTTGTGGATAAAGTGACTCTAGAACTCATGGTCTCCCAGTGTCTAGCCTGATGCCTTAACTGGGTCTCTTGTTCTTGTATTTTAGCTCAGCAAATATGTCGTGAGTGGCTCACACAAATGTCTGCAAGAATGTGAAAAATGTCAAGATGCCACCCACAACTGTGCCATCAATGTCCTAATCTTTTTTGTGAGTGTCATATGATGAAGCAGTGTGACTTCAGTTGCATAGTTGTGGCTGCCATGTTGACTGTGGATTTGATATGAGTAGTGGACACCTCTGTTTGCTCATAGTAGAGGAGACTAAAAACTGAGCTGCCCTTTACTAGCCAATACTTTAAACCTTGGAAAGTGCTGGATTCTCACCTAACAATTGTAAATGAAAGATAAAGGAAAGACTAACATAGGGCTGCTTATCTCAGCCTCTTTTAACTCCTATCACTATCATGTCTTTCTAGAATTGATTGATTTATTTATTGATTTGGTGCAATTTAGATTTAGTTCAATTTGTTCAATTTAGTTTAGGCTGGAAAAATCTGGAAAACCAATAGATGATACCACAGCTTGAGTTTGATTTTTGTATCCTGGGTTAACAATCTTGGTTTACATGGTAGCCATACAACCCGTTAGATATTCTAATGATATGGATGAAAAACAAAGGTTGAAAACATTGGATGACCTTATAATGGTTAAAACATGATTGGAGATAGAACTATACTATAAGTATAGTGCAGTCCAAAGAGGAAAGGAGCAATGAGAGAAAATGTTGCAAAAGGCTAATTATGACATTTATAGTAAACAAGCTATCAGATTAAACAGGGTATCATATTTCATTTATCTTGATTATGTGGCTGAATGTGACCTAAGATAATCAGGATTTTCCAAATGCAGAACCGAAACCCCAAATTAAAACCTGAATTGTATACCCCTGGCTGAGAGAAGAATAATATAATTTCCAGCAGCCATGATAGCCACAGAGCATAAATCAGAGCACAAATGAGATCAAGAGATCAGAAAGAAGGTCTCATACCTTGTTCATCCTGTGAGCAGCAAAACCATCACTACCTCAGCAAGCATTTGGACAGGATATTTTTCTAACTTTCATGATCTTTATAAGAAGAATGGGGCCTCTTCACTTCCTGTATCCTTTTATATTAAGTAGATGATTAATATGAGCTGCTGCTAAATGTTTTAATAGGATTTAAGCAGGGCATCCATCAGGGGAAGGAAAGATGAAAAAATAATGATGGCAGGGATGTCCATGAAACCAAAGGGGTTTTTCCCCCTTTTTTTACATGTGCTGCATATACCACACTTATAAAAGGTTACCATCTTGATCTTGTCTTCTCTTCCCTTCTCTTCCCTTCCATTCCCAAGGAATTATCCTGGATTATAACCTGTCTGAGGAGATTCCACAAGTTCCAAGGTAGTCCAAGTAGACTTTTATCTCAGTTGCAGAGCAAAAGTGACAGCCTCCAGAAACGATGTGTCTTATGAAATTATTTTTCAGTTGTTACCTCAGAGTCTCTCAGCTTTTTCATTCTCCTAAGTTTGTGTTTTGGGGATTGTCTATGGCTGGTCAGCTCAAACATTCATCTTTGTTTACCAGTGGTTGGACATATTGATTTTTGAAAATCTCCTAGGACCTCTGCTGTAATGAGAAATATCCAGTGGCCTATGCCAAGTAGTATGCTCCATCTTCATCTTTCTTAAATTAAAAGAGTACCACATACTTAGTTTCCATTCATCTAAACAACTTTGCTGTTAAGTACATTTTTTCAAGAAAACCAGGTAGCCTATAAGTAGACTATAGTTTCATTTGTGTAGTGGGAATATTCTAACTGGGCATCCATTAAGTGGTTTTGAAAATGCCCTGGTTCTAACAATGTACAGAATCACTTTCATATATTATCCCCATCTACCAAGGGGACCTCAGCTTCAGAACTGTTTGAAGGGATGAACCACAAATGCATTTGGGAGTGCAAAAGGATGATCAATTACAACCCACATTGATCCTTGTCGAGGAGAGAATCCCATTTGCCTCTAAGCATAGGCTATTGCTTGGATGTAGCAGAAGCATTCCACCTTTTTCACGGAAGGTGGCTAATTCTTTCAAACACACCCGATTCTGTATCACTTGCTACTTCAGAGTGGCTTTTTGGAACAAATGGGACAGTCTAACTTAGGGATGGAAAATCAGTGAATGTACTGTGGGTAAAATATGGCTTTTGCAGAAAGTGATAATTTTTTTCCAAGCTGATATGTTTTTTTTAAATGTTTTATAAAGTACAAAAGTGAATTATCAAATCACACTAGGGTTGTCTTTTTTAACTGAATAGCTTAGCTGCATTTAAAAAATATTCTCATCCATCAATACATTTTTATAGCTACATTTAACTACCCTACTTTTTATTCCATGTGCCCCATTTCTCTTTAAATGTGGCCCTTCTAGTTCATTTAACATGAAATAACAAGATTGTGTTGATTGTGTTTTGTTCTTGATGGCAAGAGAAGTTGTTACTGAAAGCAACTGAAAGCTCCTCACCCTGAAGCTATCACTAACATTCCAATCTCTGTCTATAAAAAGAAATAAAGAGAGCAGATGGAAGCAAACAAAAATTGTATTAATAATACATAACAAAGTGCTGCCTACAAATGATATTTCAATAGTATGGGGGGGGGGGGGAAATCCCTAAGAAAAGTGTAGCTTTCATTGGACCTTAATGTCTTTAGCCTTCTCTAATGCTTCCATCTTCAAGAAGCTCTCTTTTATTGACACAACGACACAAATTGCAGAAGTAAATTGAATCACGGACTTGGAATGTAAAAATCAATGAGACATAATTTTTGTAGCACTGGAGTGACTAGTGTAATGCTAGGTATTCATTTAATTAACCATGAGCCTTTCCACATAATGCACATTCATTGCCAGCTTTTCAACTCCTAGTTATTCCAGGAATAATGGGTTTGGGATTCATCTTTAGAAAACCTGCATTAATATTTGAAAGCATTTAAATCCATTAATGGGTCATCTGAACACTGCAGGTCACTTTTACATTGCTAATTGAAACAATAGTAATGGATTATAATCTACCTCTAATAACGCTCAGCGTGTTTTACCGGTTTTATATCTGCAGATTCCAGGAAATATGTAAATTTGTTGTTGCACCAAGGTAAAAATATGAAAATCTAAGCTGCAAATAAAAATAATTCTTTCAGCTAAGAGCAAAAAAGCTGACGAGATGACGTGCCCAATATTAAGACACTGGAAAAGATACATTATATTTTAGTGTCAGGAGAAATTATTTCAATGGACCTTCTAGTGCTCATTGCTTCTGTGCTGAAGGCTTAACATCTGGCACTCACATTTTCCACATTATGATTCGGAGAAAGTGAATATCATTAAAACCAGTGAGTAAACAATCGTGTCATTATTTCCATATGTACGCTATACATTGATTCTCTGTTCTGAGAACTTTTCCTCTGCCTTTTTATTTTTTTAGACTTTCATGTCTTTATGGAACTCTTTTTTTTTTTTTTTGGTCCACATCTCCTCCCAAATTATACATTTCTATTTTATGTCATGGTAATTGTGTCATTTGCTGTCTGTATATGTATGTGTAAAATAAAGCAAAAATGAAGATAAAACAATTGATTAAAGTCTCCACTTCTGTTCTTTTTTTTTAATTAGATGCATATCTTTTGCACTTACCTGAATCTTCATGGACTTAATTACATTTTGATGATTCTGACAAGCCAAAATAGCACTTTTCATTAGACTGAATGGGAGGCAGTTTTACTACATAATGCAGCAAGCATATGTGAATACAGGTGTGCAATTTTTCTTGGGATTTATGTACCCGTTCACCTGTGATTTATGGAATGTAAAAAGAAAGAGTTTCACCTAAAGGTAAAAGTAAGATTTTGTAAAAAAAATTAAGCATAGTCCTTTCCCTTTAAACTGCAGCATAGCAATTATTTTTATAATCAGCATTCAAACACAATGTTCTGTGCATGTTGGATTAAATACTATAATATGAATGGTTTGGTTTTGATAAAGGGGCAGAGTGTTTATAAATTATTGTATTGCTGTGGGGCTACAGTGGTGACTAGAGATAGGGAGAAATTTATTTGGTTTGCACTTTAACCTAATTTGCATTTCCCAAGCTAATTTAAAAATCAGAACACAATTATCTTTTCACACTTCACTAAATTTTACAGTGCAATTCTCTGATTAAAAAACACACGCACAACAAAAGCATATATGAAGGAAAACTCATTGGGAAGAAAAGCTTAAACTAATGACAATAATAACACAAAATAGCATATATTAGGCTGATTTGTTTTGCAAAATGTGGGGGTTTCAGGATAAACAGTTACATCTTTTTGGGGCAGACTTTCAGTTTTATGCCCAAACTGATAAAGAAACAGGATGGCATGAACTTGTGTTGGAAAAACAGTGCAAACAAAACAGACAACAAAGCAGATAAGAGTTATTCTTTCCTAAGAGTGACATAAAATAACATTTGCATGAAATTGTTGCTTATCCACCTCATGGTCTTTCCAAGATAATCTTATTTTGGGCATACCCTTAGCTATAAATTAAATATGGTGACTAAATATTCAAATGACAAGGCTGGCTCTTTAATAAGAAAAGTGAATCAATCTGATTATTCCCAAGGTTTTTTTTTTTTTACATATTGCCCCATATATTTGTTGCAACTTATTTCTGCATTAAGAATGACAATAAAAATTAATATTTGTTAATCAAACTATTTATAGGTAAATATGTTTTAAGATAAGTAGCTAAGATGTAGTTTAATTTCTATCTCTCTGTCTCTCTGTCTCTGTCTCTCTCTCGTGTGTATGTGTGTGTGTACTCATAAAAGCCATTAGATAATTAAATCTAGGAAAGGCAATTCAAACTGCTTCCTATCAGAACTCATAGCATTCTCATTTCTTAGTACAGGTAGTCCTCAATTTACGACCACAATTGAGCCCAAAATTTCGGTTGATAAATGAGACATTTGTTAAGTGAGTATTGTCCCATTTTATGATCTTTCTCGCTACGGTTGTTAAGTGAATCATTACAATCGTTAAGTTAGCAGCACGGTTGTTAAAAACTGAATCTGTCTTCCCCATTGACATTGGTTGTCAGAAAGTCACAAAAGTTGATCACGTGATCCCAGGACAATGCAACCATCATAAATATTGCAAAGCATTTTAATTTTCATCACGTGACTCCTGGAGATGCTGCAAAAGTTGTAACTGCGAAAAACAGTCATAAGTCACTGTTTCCAGTGCCGTTGTCACTTTGAATGGTCACTAAATGAACCATTGTAAGTCGAGGACTACCTGTATTTGTTGAAATATACATTCCAACAGAGATGATATCCTTCATTTCCAAGTTTTCTTTCTTTTTTTCTTAAATTTTTAATACAGGAAATCTCTCAGGGAAAATCCTGAATGGATAAAACAGTGGTTTGAACCCAGTGGTGTGAAAAAACTCTGAGAACCCCCAAACTGGTAGGCAACAGAATGGTTTGGTAAAAATGAAAAACTATGTTCATTGCCTTACAGTTTTGTATCATTTTCTTTAAAATACAAACTCCATTTTTCTTAATGCAAAGGAATGTACCATATTTTTTGCTGCATAAGACACACTTCCCCTACCCCAAAGTGGGTGGAAATGTCTGTGTGTCAATGCCAGTCCTTTGGTGAATAGCAGCCAGGGCGCGGTGGCAGGGTCCTTTTACAGTGCTGAACCCCACCTCTTCTGTCTTTGTTTTTGCCCGCCTCTTCTGTCTCTTTTCCACAGTGCAGAAGTTAATAGGCAGAGGTGGCACATGAGAGGACACCTATCTGTATTTCTCCCAGGCTCCACCTGATATTTTCCTCTTCTAAACCTAGGTGTGTCTTAGGGGTCAGGTGCATCTTATAGTGCGAAAAATACAGCGTTTAGCTGAGCCTGAAGGTTGGTCTCTACCTCACTGGATCAGGAGCTTGATGTTCAACCTCCTGGCCAATCTGCACAGAGTTAGTCAGGGAGTGTGATCTGGTGCCAAGATTTCTCAACCTTAGAGAAGAGACTAAAAGCCTCATAGGCTCATGGAAAGGCAGGAGAAAAAAATCCCATGTCAGATTTTTTCCCAGTAAATTTGCCCTGTGCCTTCTGCAATCACAGCGTAGGACATCTGGTCAACGTTACGACTCCTGGGAAAATTTTCAGGCTTCGTAGATTTGCAGTATAACAAATATATACATAGTGTAAATGAGGGCATTCCAGATGAGGAATACTGGAACCAAAAGAAGCTTTTGCCTTTTGTAGCTGCCACTTACTTTCATTTGTTTTGGGGGAAATTGAAACAAGTGC
The DNA here is from genome assembly GCA_025802295.1 of Psammodynastes pulverulentus. Taxonomy (NCBI): domain Eukaryota; kingdom Metazoa; phylum Chordata; class Lepidosauria; order Squamata; family Psammodynastidae; genus Psammodynastes; species Psammodynastes pulverulentus. Next base: position 46,055,490 of record JAOYMU010000292.1, on the reverse strand, counting down.
ATCCTATAATAATGCAAGCATAACTGTGGGAAATGCTTTTTAAAAGAGATTCTGGCCCCAAGCCATGGTGGAGGGAAATGCTTGACACCAATAATTTGAGCTTGGTCTGAAGTCAAGAGGAAATTCTGCAATTGCTGATGTGATTGTTTTATCTAGCAGGAATCTGTTGGGCAAAATATCTTCAAAGATTACCCTCACAATATTACTTGGAACCAGGAAATCCTCTTTTTTAAACCAACAAAAATGTACATCCAGACTCTGATACTTTTAGTTTTAATAGAATGGACTGTAAATAAGAATGTGAAATAAGATAGACACAAAATAATGTTAAGCACCAGTAGCATAAATTCCAATCATAATTATGTCTAACCAAATGAATAACCTAAATGTATTTGATAAATATAAGCAGAATACAGAATAACAGGGTTGAAAGGGATCTTGGAGGTGTTCTAGTACAATTACCTGCTCAGTCAGAAGATTTTATACCCTTCTAGACAAATTGCTGTCTAACCTCTTCTTAAAAACTTCCAGTGATGGAATATCCACAGCTTCTGGAGGTAAGTCGTTCGACTGATTAATTGTTCTATCAGGAAATTTCTTCTTAGTTCCAGGTTGGATCTCTCCTTGATTAGTTTTCATCCATTGCTTCTTGTCCTGCCTTCAGATGCTTTGAAGAATAGGTTTAACCCTTCTTCTTTGTGGCATCCCCTCAAATGCTGTAACACTATCATGTCACTTAGTCCTTTTTTTCATTAAACTAGCCTTGCCCAATTTCCGCAACAGTTCTTCGTAGGTTTAAGCCACACATTTCCTAATCATCTTTGTTGCTCTTCTCTGTATTCTTTTAGAATCTCAACATCTTTTTTATATCATGGAGACAAAAACTGGGTGCAATATTCCAAGTGTGGTCTTACCAAGGCATCATAAAGTGGTATTAGCACCACATAATCTTGGTTCTATTCCTCTGTAAATGCAATCTAGGATGCATTGGCTTTCTCCCATATGTTCTTCCATTATTGTTCGTTTCTACTATTAGTGGCTCTGCTATTACTTTGTTGTTGCACCACAGTTGGGACTAAGCTTTGGGTGTTTTTTTTTTAAGTGAACATTTATCTTCTTTCTCTCTGCTTCTCTGGAATATCTCCTTGCCCTGGTAGCTGGTGCAGTGATCTTTTGTTTAGCAGTTTCTAATTCTTCAAATGAAGTCAAGCCCTTGGTTTTTTTTTCAGTAGCTGACTCTTATTCCTAATCTCTAGACCTTTCTCTAGTTCTATCAGCTGACTAACTTCTCTCCTCCAAGTTTCCCAATTTTGGCAGAGAAAGATATAAGTCAAGACAAATATATATAGTGCTTATTGATTTTAATTTAAAATAATATCTGCAACAGATATTAAGTATGGTAACTTAAATGCTTTTAGTGCTGATGACATTGTTGGAAAAATACATAATTTTATTCACATTATTAATGCTTAGCAAAACAATTTTTCTTGCTAGCATTATTAGGAATACAGTATATACTGTGTGTGTGTGTGTGTGTGTGTGTGTGTGTGTGTGTTTGTGTGTGTGTGTGTATAAATAAAGAGGGAATGATGCTGGTCTCATTTTAATATCTCTTTTTATATTCATAGATCCTGCAGGGCCTTGTTGACGTTCGGATTCCACATAATGACTTTTACCGAAAATGTGAGTGCCTTGCAATAATTTTCTCTTGGATTTGAACTGAAAACAGCAGATGCGGCCCTTTTGTACATGACATCATGGGCTGGATTTGCATTTTGTCATCTTGATGAAATCATCAGATTCTGCTGATGCTACTGACAAAGGACACTTGATTCATTTATTTTGATCAATTTTTATCCAGAAAAAAACCTAGTTTGTTTTTCATTAATTGAAACAAAGTAAAACAGGATTGAGTGTTTATTTGACTTACCATATGTCCTGTTTTTTGTACATGAGATCAAGGTGGCATACATGCTTCCTCCTTTTTTCCCCCTGAAACAACAACCCTGTGAGGTAGATTGGGCTATGACCAATATTGACAAGAATTAAAACACTTTAATTTATAAACTGTTTTAGGCAGGGCTTTTTTTCGGCGCCGAAAGGTGCCGGAACGCGCCCCCGTCGTCATGCTAAAAAACCCGGAAGTGATAGCGCTCGATTGGTGGAGACGGAACACGTGACACGGACTCCGAAAAGGTTCCGGAACGGCGTTCCACCGAGTTCCGGCTCAAAAAAAGCCCTGAGTAAGACCAATCACTTCATTGCACTTACCCTCTTTTAGCTTTTATTGCTTTTATTGTAATTTCTTTGCCTCATGATTGTGAATCAGCCAGAGTTGTTGAGAGTCAGGTGGCATACAAGTTTAAATTATTAGGGTTGTTCACACAGTCAGCTAGATATTTAGACACCTTTTGAGAGAGTTAAAGGAATTGACCCAGGATACATGGTGTTCCAAGTAAAGCTGCCTTTTGAAATTGACTGATGGAGATTTTGTCAATGCCGATGGAGAACATATGATCCTAGATAACTAATCATTAAACGTTGGCATTTGAGTGCTTTAGATGTTTTGGGATTGTACCCAAGGTACCTATGACTACTTTGCTTTCTTTCTCCACAGTTCTACTTCTATTTACAAGTCTTTGTGTGTTGTGATTTTCTCCAGTTTTCTCTTCTGTTCTTCCGTCTCCAGGTTCTGCAACATCCCATTATCCAAAATCTGAACCAAATATTTTCAAAGACTATTGAATTCTCTGGTTCCCAGAGGCAAAAAAAACAAAAAACTACTGTGAGCAACTCTGTCCTCAAACTATCTTTGGCTGAAGTTAAAGCAGGAAGAATTTGCATTCTCAAGAGAGGAAGTTATTCCATGCTTGCTCTTTCCAATTTAACTTTTGAAATCTAAGAAGGAAAGGGTAGGTTGGATTGGCAAAGAAGTGTTTTGAAGGAAAGCTCCATATTCCCTGAATGTTGTCTTCTTGAGAGAGAAAAAAATAGAGTAAGAGCTTTTCAATTTTGGGGGGTAAAGTATTCTTTTTACAAAATTTATCCATTCTGCTACAATAAACCAACCCATAAAGTAGTGGGTGGGCAAGCTCAGATCTAATTATGAAAGCTATGTGGGGTAAACTTAGAATCCCTGAAGCTGATTGCTTAAATTAAGCAGGCAGAAAATACGGTTGTGTTCACCAGCCAAGAGCAGGAGGCAAATGACATTAATTGCACAAAACGTAAGTTTGATTGTCTGTTTCTTCTTGTGAGCCTGTCTCATGTTCAAGCAAGACAAAATTCCAGGGTTATTGGCATCAACAATAGCCTACAATGACCATCATTAAATAAGCAAGAAAAGAAATAACATATTTGGTCAGTGACGTCTTTGGGTTTTTCAAATTCCCTCCTTTTTTTTTTAAAGTGTAGTCTGTTTCTAATTATTTTGGAACTTGCTATGGGATGCTTTCTCTATTCCAGTTCAGGAGAATGCCAATTTGGCATAGCATTCTGCAACGTAAATCAAGAGAGGCAATCGGAGCATTGCAGTGTAAATGGAAACACGCGGACTCCTCCTTCTCCTTCATTAGATATGTGCTATCCATTTGGATGACAAGTGTTTTGCTCAAATTGGTTTTGTCAGAACTGACAAGCAAGAAAGGAGGGCTTATTCCCCATCCAGATGCCCTACGTTCTGACATTCAAGTGAAGTCAGTAGAGGTCTCTCCTCATTGACTTAAACTGACCTGTGCATTTGAAAGACATAATGTTTGCACTCGGATTAGGGATAAAACAAAGAGTATAACTACCTAGCAAAATAACACCATTGCAGTAGTTTAAGGGGAAGAATTTGGTGTTTAAGAGAATATAAACTTTTTATGTTCTTCTGCAAGCATTCGGAATAATTTACAGTACTCTCTGGAAGGTTTACAATGTCAGCATATCACCCCCAAATGATCTGGAAGGGTGTAAGGCTGAGTCAACCTTGAACCCATCAGGATCGAACTCCAGGCTGTGGGCAGAGTTTGTCTGCAATATTGCATTCTAACCACTGTGCCATCACAGCTCAATATTACAGTATCATAACTGGAAGCTAGTCCAAGGCAGGCTTGAATGATAGGGTCAAGGCTTTGTAGCAGCCTTGGGTGGAAGTACCATGATTCACATTAATCACATTCAGTATCTGGACTCACATCAATGCACATTCAGATCTTTGGGAGTTACCTTGCATGATCTGGTCCTAGGCTGGATCTTTTGTGGCTTATTTCCATTAGCATCTCGAGTTTTAGGATCTAAAATGTGGTACAGGAGAAATAATAAAGAATATTAAGAATAGGGAAGCACTCTGGGAGTTGAAGTCCACCTATCGTAAAGTTGCCAAGATGGAGAAACACTGCTGTAGAATGTATAAGAGGAGGAGAGAAATGGCTGGATTAGGCCAATGAGTTATCTAGTCCAATAGGTTTTTCAGTACAGTACAGTAAGTCCTTGACTTACAATAGTTCATTTAGCAACCATTCAAAGCAGTGGTGGGATTCAATTTTTTTTACTACCGGTTCTGTGAGGGTGCCTTGGTGGGCATGGCGTGGCTTGATGGGTGTGGCTTGGTGGCTTTGGCTTGGTGGGCATGGCAGGGGAAGGATACTGTAAAATCCCCATTCCCTTCCCACTCCTGGGGGAAAGTTACTGCAAAATCCTATTCCCTCCCCACCCCACTAACCTGATTTCCAGCTCTGTTCTCCTGTGCAGGGCAACAAAAGAAGACTCAGACAATTAGCTGGGACTCGGGAGGCAGAAAATAGATGGAGTCGGCGCCAGTCAGAGGTGGTATTTGCCGATTCTCTGAACTACTCAAAATTTCTGCTACCGGTTCTCCAGAACTGATCAGAACCTGCTGAATGCCACCTCTGATTCAAAGTTTTTTAAAAAGTTACAACGACACTGAAAAAAGTGACTTAGGACCATTTTTCATATTTACATCCCCACGGCCACACAATCAAAATTCGAACTCTTGGCAACTGACTCATATTTATGATGGTGGCAGTGTCCCAGGATTACGTGACCACCTTTTGTGACCTTCTGACAAGCAAAATCAATAGCGGAGCCAGATTGACTTAGCAAGAGTGTTACTAATTTAACAATTGCAGTGATTCACTTAACAAACGTGGCAAGAAAAGTCATAAAATGGGGCAAAACTCACCTAACATGTTTTTTACTTAGCAACATAAATTTGGGACTCAGTTGTGGTCGTAAGTTGAGAACTACCTGGTAAGTAAAAAATATTTGATAATAGGCCTTTAGAGGAACAGAAGACGACCTTCTGACAAGCAAAATCCATGGGGAAACCAGATTCATTCAACAACCATTTTACTAACTTAACAACAGCAGTGATTCACTTAACACCTGTAGCAAGAAAGGTCGGAAAATGGGGAAAAACTCATTTAACAACTGTCTCATTTACCAACAGAAACATTGTTTTGCGGGCTTAAGTTGAGGACATCCATCTAAACATTTCCTTAAAGTCTATAAGCAGGGCATAAAAGCACTCCTGTCTGATGCTGACATCCCCTAACAATGTAGTGTCAGAATATGACATTTCACTAGTGGACATGGCCTTTTGTCTTCTACATCTTTGAAACCAGCAAAGCCAGCAATACTAAAATAGCTTGTAGATTTATGGAGGGCGAATCGAATAGAATCGAACAGAATCGAACAGCATCGAATAGAGGGACCTTAGAGGTTTTCTAGTCCAACCCCCTGCTTAGGTAGGAAACCCTACACCACTTCAGACAAATGGTCATCCAACATCTTTTTAAAAATTTCCAGTGTTGGAGCATTCACAACTTCTGGAGGCAAGTTGTTCCACTGATTAATTGTTCTAACTGTCAGGAAACTAATGGACAGGCAACTAACAAAAAGTCATGAAACCCTGTTTTTATATATGACAAATGCAGTAAGATTATTATATGCTCAAAAGTGGAAAGACTTGACACAATGGAAGAATGGCTGGTGAAGATGATGGAACTTGCAGAGATGGCTAAACTGACCTCTTTAGTGGCAGAAAGAACAATATCTATATTCATCCATTCCATATAGACTTGAAATCCCTTATAGACTTTTTGAAACAGAAAAAAACACACTCGTGATTTGTGGTTTCAATTAGGAAAAAAAAATGAATGAAGTGGATTTTAAACAGCAAGCTCTGTTTAAAAGTAAACATTTATACTATCAATACACTTATAGTTGCTGCATGGAAATCAGAATCTTTTTTTCTATTTCTTTTTGTTCTCTTAGTTTGTTAGTTTTTAAAAAACTTTTAATAAATTTGTACATAGGCAGACAAACACACACCATATTATTTCTGAATTTCCTAAATGAAAGGTGTATGCTTATGGGCAAGAGTTAAATGAATATTGCAGGAACATCTTTGTAATTCTTCTGATTTCAATAGGTCAACAACCAGGAGCACACAAAGTGAATGATATGGGAGGAATTCTCTTTTTTGTGGGGGGTGGGGGTATCTTTCTTCAATAGACAGACATTCCTTCAAGCTTCCTATTCACCTCCAGCATACCAAAAGCGTGGAATTGTTTTGTTGCTCTGTCACATATACATTGTTCGGGACTACATCCTGTGTTGGTATGCTGAGAAACAATGGTGAAGAAAGCCAGCTTAAAATATGTGAAGAAGTTATAAGAAAATGCTGGGGGGAAAAATGGAGATAAAGAATCAGCACTATTCTCCTTTTAAGAGATTTTGAATGGCCAAATTTGATGATCACTAATCAGAGTGAAATCACAGATGATTGTTGTTGCAACAAGTCCACAGCATTTATAAAAGCAAGAGGAATGATAAAATTCTGCCATTGTAAAAACTGTTTTATGACGGTGGATGCCAATTGCTAAGTAATCCTACCTGATTTGATTTTAATTGACAACTAGTACAATTTCTTAAATTTATCTCCACATTTTTCATATGAATTGTTCTGTACTCTTTAATTTTATTTGCAAAGAGCTAAGTATATCTCCCTAAAGATGGAAGTAATTTTGTTTAACAGCTAAATGTATTTTTCACAAGTGTAGGAGTAAAATTATTAGCTGACTTCTTCCCAGCTGAAAAACTTTGGTGCAGCTGAACACCATCTCGCTCCCAACACTTGATTAACACTAACTTGGTTAAACATGTTTTGAATAGAAAGCATGTTCTCTGGAGTTTTTCTTTCTTCTGGATTTAGAGTTCTTGAATTTTGAGGAGTTTGTATCTAATTTTGTAATCTTGAAATTGGCCTGTATGCAAGCGGGTGAGGCTTTTCTGGTTTGTGTGTCTGGTTTGTGGCATGACTGGTGGTTGGGAACGCTTGGTTTAGAACATCAGCTACCATCCTAGTCAGCTGAACAAGAGAAATAGGTCAAACGTTAATTCCTTAACGGCTGAGCTATCACAGGAGGCTCTGCCAAATGCTATAAAGTAAAAGTCAATTTGGAAGAAGGAACAGTTATAGGAAATTATTCAAGTAAATGAAGTTAAATGTAGAATTATTGCAAGGGCATGATCTGGAGTCAAAGAATTTTGTGGCAAGGAGATCCTTGGATATAGAAGCAGGAAAAAAAAAGAAAGAAAAGGCAATAGAGACTTTGAAGGTAAATATACTCTATATTAAGACATTAGCATGATATTCAGATTTTTGTTTAAGAGGAAAATAAATTTACTCTAAAGCAGGGCTGTCAAACTCGCGGCCCACAGGCTGGATGTGTCACATGCTGGCCACGTCCACGCCCGGTTTAGCAAAGGGGAAAAAAGTCCCAATACTTCACGTGATGTTGCTGTGACGATGCAAGTTTGACACCCCTGCTCTAAAGCTTTAGTTCAGACTTATACAATTAGATAATTTTGAAGTATACCCAATGAGAACATGTGATTTATAAATGTTATTCTATCAATGTTATTCTATGTGATTTATAAATGTTATTCTGCCTGTTTTAATATTTCAGGATAGCAGTTAAATCTGAAATATACTTGGTTCTTTTTTAATTCTACTGGTTAAGTTCAATGAGTACAATGAGTCCTAACATTTTTGTCATGATACAGTGCATCTACATTGGCCATGAAGTAGCCATTCTGCAAATTTTTAAGATACAAACATTTTGAAATTACTGACAGAAATTATGACTTTACTTTAATAAATATAGTGAAAATAATAATAATAATAATAATAATAATAATAATAATAATAATAATAATAAACAACTTGAAAAAATCACCAAATATCAGGATTTGAAAATTGAACTGCAGAGACTCTGGCATAA
>JAOYMU010000292.1:45944173-45955510 GCA_025802295.1 Psammodynastes pulverulentus | reverse complement strand
AGAGAGAGAGAGCATAGTGATGCTATGTTGTATCTGAAGACACTTCCATGGCCATGGCCATGTGGACAGCGTGACTATACACCAAGGTGCACAGAATGCTGTTACCTTCCCACTGAAATGGTACCAATTTGTCTACTCGCATTTGCATGCTTTCGAATTACTAGATGGACAGGAGCTGGGGCAGGAGCTCACCCCATCACGCAGTGCTCAGGTCTCAAACTTGGGCTAGTAGCTGACAAGCTCAGTGTCTTTAACTGCTATGCCATTGCACCCTCACATACAGTGCATATATGTATGTGTGTATGTATGTATGTATGTATGTATGTATGTATATTGCGATCATTAGAGACGTGTAGCATGGATCTTATCTCCAAAAGATATTTTGGATTCCATGGGACTACAAATGTAGCACCTCTCAGTAACAACTTAAAACAGCTTCCTCTTTTCCCAGGATCTCAGATGAACTTCTGCCCACTTGAACCCATTGTCTTTTTTTCCAGAATTGTACATTGTCCCATAAAAAGTTGCAGCTGCTTTAATGTGTTGCAGACAGGTATCCTGTGCTCTGAAACATCTTTCTGACATGCAACAAATGAGCTACAAGAGCCCTAGTAATGAAACAAAAGAAGAATATGCATTTGTACCATATTTCCCATACTTTTAATTTCATCATGTGAAAGAGCAAGTATAGATTAAATGTTTGTCCTATTTTCATTTACACTTACTCATTTTTTAATTATTCTCTTAGAAATAATATGTGTGTTTCTCTTGCGGCCATGTAATTCAGTTGCCTTCCCTACAGCTTCTGGGCAGAATTAATACAATCAAATGCATTGGGGATCTTGACTTGGAATATCCTTGATTCATTACCTCAGAGTGAAAGGTCAGCATCTCTGTCACTTAAATAAGTTAACGCCACCCAAGTTTAATCAGCATAATTGTGTTTGCCATTATGATAAATATTTCTATTACAACTGAGCCTCTTTTCTGCTTTTGCCCCAAGTCTACAATACAGTATAAGTATTCCAGCAGCCCCCTCTGTACTCCCCTGCCATGTTGAATTGGAATGAGGGATCAGATAATATGATGGAAGATCATTATTAACATTATTAAGAAAATAATGAATTATTTTCTCCAACTCCCCAATAATATTTCATGGCGGAGAAACAGAAGCTTCAAATAAATCCGCTAGACGTAAAGCAGAATATAACCAAAGCAGTTAAGTGCACTTTAAAAAAACAGCTAGTAGTTTTTCACTGTTCCAGCAGCACGGAATAAAAAACCGCAAACATTAAAGCAGCCCATTCCTATATGATATAAGTTAATGGCAGTGTATTTGCATACACAGACATCTCTATTCTTCCTGTTACATCACAGATGGCTTTAATTTGCCTGGCTCAAGGTTGTCTTCCGATTGGTATTCAAGTGGAGTGGTTATGTGTGCACTCCTTAATTTCTGCAACACATGGTCATTTTTTCATTCTCGCTCATGTTCCACCTGTTCATGGACCAGTGGAAGACTGAAAAATCCTATCAAGGGAACTCGGCAGTGCTATAAGCCCATTTGCCTGGCCCCAGTCCATCACATGTGTACTCAGGCTGCAGAGTGCCAAGCCAGCTGCAGCCAAATGATCACATTATCAGATGACGGATGGCTTCGTATTAGGTGTTTAAAGTGATGAGCTGCCCCATCTGGTAAATGATTTGGGGGAGATTGGCCTGCATGATGAATTAGAAAGTGGCAATGCTGATCGGTGTGACCCCTGTAGCTTTCCTGCTGCCATCGCATAGCCACAATCAAGGAGGGGCACCAAATTTACTTTTGCTGTCCTGGGACACTCTCATGAGAGTTGGTCAGTTGCTCTCAAATGACCCTATCATTATGTCATGAATCCAGCGCTTCCTTTATTAAAACCTTCATAAGCAAATGCTCACAATTGCTTAGGTACCTTGTCAATGAAAACATATTTTCTCTTGAACAAGGAAGACTTACAATTTTCTCTACCTAACAATATTTTATTTTTAAGCCACTGATAGTTTCTTATTATACAAGCTTGTATAGGATTAATTGAATAAATTCATGACTTTTTAGGTTTCTCTGTAAGAAAGCAGCTGCATTTACTGTATTAACACCAAATGCTATCCCAGCTCAAAAAGATTCTGTCTAAAGTCCTTTAATCTGTGTGTCAGATTTCTTTAAATCCAATTGAGGCCTATTACAGTCACTGGGACTAGAGTAGCTAACTCATTCTGGATCTGGGAAATGAGCCCAGTTGGATTTAACCAAGCAGTGCATAGATCTGAAGCCTTAACATTCAACTTGTGAATGAACAACACATGGTATCCATCACGAGATGAATGGCTGAGGCTAGGTTCCTATAGTTTTTTTACCAGGAATTAAATAACCCATCAGATTATTTTTGATTAAATTGCTGTCTTAATCATGTTTCCTAAGGTGGCAGAACTATTATAAAAAAGATTAGGTAGGAGGGGAGATGCTTCAAAAGGAGATCATTGATTTCTTAAATTTCCTTCCTATTTTGTAAGCATAAACAAGGGCCAGTCCAAAGATCAGAGGGACTTAAAAAATTCCAGAATGCTTTTTCATGTTCTTTCAATCCAATGGAAATTGGTTTTGGAATTATGAAGATAAACAAGCAGGGGAATTGCATGCTTGCTTTCACATCACAATGTGGTCAAAAAACATGTGTGCGGGTCCTGGGTTTTGTATTTTTTTCCAGTTCTTTTCATACACCTGGCTTTCCCACATACCATTTAAAAGCACAAGATCATCTTGTGAGTCTTGCTTAATTGCTTCTTTCTTAATTTAATTTATATCCTGCATTTCTTTCAGAAACTCAAGAGGGTGTACATGGACTTTTTCATTTCTCCTCATACAACTGCATGGGGTAGATTATGCTGACAATCAGAAATGAGTCTACCCAGAAGGCTGTGAGGTCATCTTGCTACAGCAAAATAAGTTTTAAAAAAATCACTAAAAGGATCTAAAATAAAATTTGGAACCACTCTGATAATGAGGTAGAAAAACAGAGGCTATGTGCAAATGCTTCTTTTAATGTGTAATACGGATAGTTAATTGCAACCATTTTTATGGTGCCTCCAGATGATGCTATTTTTGTATAGTGAACAGGCTCTGTTTAACTTCCCTTCTGGCCCATTTTTATGTGAGCAGCAATAATCCATTTAAGTTGAAAGTCCTAAAACAGAAGTACATTTGCTAAAGTTGATGGGCTGCAGCATTTTAATTCCCTCAGGTTTTGGTAAGGTGGCTTCTGCATCAGCAATGATTGTTGTTTTCCATCCACCATTCACATGATTGTAGGGACCACCAGTCCGGGGCAATGAACAAGAGAATAAGTTCTGCCTAAGACCACTATTTTAGTCTCTGCAAGTACTTCTGCAGTATTCCTTGCTGCAAAGGTTGATGGAAAGTTTTTACTAGAAACAAATTCTCTGGTCTCCACAACATTTGTAGACCAAACATAATAGAGGTCAAACAACATTTAAAGGTAAAGATAAAGGTTCCCTTTGCACATATGTGTTAATTGTTCCCGACTCTAGGGGGCGGTGCTCATCTCTGTTTCTAAGCCGAAGAGCCAGTGCTGTCCAAAGACGTCTCCGTGGTCATGTGACCGGCATGACTAAATGCCAAAGGCACACGGAACTCTGTTACCTTCCCACCAAAGGTGGTTCCTATTTTTCTACTTCAATTTTTTACGTGCTTTCGAACTGCTAGGTTGGCAGAAGCTGGGACAAGTAATAGGAGCTCACCCCATTAAGCGGCACTAGGGATTCGAACCGCTAAACTACCAACCTTTCAATCGACAAGCTCAGCGTCTTAGCCACTGAGCCACCACATTCCTCAAACAACATTTAGATATAGTTAAATATTTCCTCACTTAGCACACTGAACATTTTCCCTTATAAATAATCAAATTTGATCATATATTTCACTTTTTTAAAGTGATTCACAGATACACACTTTGGTTTAGTTTCACTAACATCAGACACCATGATGCCGTAAGGCAGTGTTTCTCAACCTCCACAGCTTGAAGAGCTGTGGTCTTCACCAGGAATTCCCCAGGCTGGCTGGGGAATTCTGGGAGCTGAAGTCCACAGATCTGTAAGCTGTCAAGGTTGTGATATACTACTTAAGGGCATCATGGTGCCTCCACTTCACCTACACATTTAATTCAGACTAGTATTCAAAGAATCCAAGGATAGCAGGACAAAGATGTTGCCCATTGAAAGTAATTATCTCCAAAATACTGCTTATAATAGGCTTACCCTCCCCCAGCCCTGCGACTGGTGGTTATTGGTGCAGCCAACAATATAATACTGAAATTACAGTGTGTTTTGTTATAATTGTGTATATTGTTATCTGTACTAGGAATAAAGGTATAAATGTTTAAGCCTAAATATGATTAACTAAATATAAATGCATATGAAAGATATCAGAAATCTGGGGTCAAAAAAGTTAAGATGACAATTGATCAAAGCTTGCCTTCCTTTTTATGTGGGCTTCATTCACACAGTCACACCTGAATCTTATTTTTTTTTAGCCCACTGCAGATGTCCCTGCCCAAAAATATTCTTAAATCTGAAGAGTAAAGGAAAATGTTGATAAAGGGTCCAACATGCCTTTACTGTTTTGATACGAGCTGCTATTTTCCAAAGTTGCAAATCAAATTATGGGATATAGAAAGGCAAAATATATTGTTGAATAATAGTGCAATTCCAAAATATTTATTTTGATTGGGCTTTGATTTGATGCCACTCAACTCCAAATGTCTCTGGATGGCTCACAATACACCAAATAATAGATTAAGTAACAACAAACAACAAAATACTAAATTAGAACAGAAGAAAACAAAGAACAAGATGGTGAACATGGCAGAGGATCCAAAACATTCTGCCAACATCTAACATCCAAATGAGTGCAAAAGTCTTCAGAATCTAAAAAACTTCTATCTATGCATCTTCTGCATAAATTCCCTTTTGTAACATTTAAAAAAGTAAATGTTACTACTTGCATTCCTTGCTATTAATCTCATGCTTTTTGAAATTGGTTCTGTCTTTTTACCATCCTACTTACAAAAGCTTCCCAAATAAAACTAGCAACACAAACGAAATACATTCAAACAAAAGAAACAGCCTGAGAATACTAAACACATCGGTATGTGTCTGATTTTTCAAACTTTCATTTCACATACTGTTACATTTTTTGAAACATTTCAGAGATAACCTAATAAAATTAAGTTAATTATAATATAGTATATTATAATAAATATATTATAAAATAAAATAAAGTCTAATAAACCAGATATGACTATTTGCACCATAAATTTACAGCTGATTAAGTAAAAATCACTCTCATCATAAGGGAAGATCTTGTCATGTGGTGGTATCCATCCACTGGTTTGAGATTTGTATTCCTCATAGAAATAAATAAAATTCCAATCAGCCGCACATAGTTTGCTAAAGTATGTATATGCCAGAATGTGTTGCAATGCATTATTTAACATGCACACCCATACCCTTTCTCTCCTCATTAGAGTGTTAGCTATTCATGTTTTCCTGAGGTGTGTTTTTCTTGGGTAAATGAGCTAGCTAATAAATCAGGAAGACTAGATGGAGCACAGACCACTTCAATTTATTATTTGACAGTATGTTGAACGTATGACATAGAGAAAGTAATTTAATTACATGTAAGAGATCTGGCCACATGTGCTACTTAGGGAGTTTAGTCTAGCTGTCCTCAAATCTCCAGCTATACAGGCTGAGATGGATGAGAATTGCAGTAGTTGTTCCAATACGTTTGATGGGCACCCAAATTTGCCATAATGGTTAAATTTGCTACCCCAACCAGTTTCCTTCACCGTATTCTCCATTTGCCATCTACCATTTGCTTTCTTGTATTCTCATGTGAGCCCATTGAGCTGGGCCAGGTCAGAAAACAAATACCATAACACTGTGCCTTGGTGGTGCAGAGGTTAGAGTGCAGTAATTGCAGGCTTCTGCTTACAGCCAGCTGCCTGTAATCTGGCAGATCAAATCTCACCAGGCTGAAGGTTGACTCAGCCTTCCATCCTTCCGAGGTGGGTAAAATGAGGACCCAAATTGTGGGGGCAATATGCTGATTCTTTAAACCGCTTAGAGAGGGCTGTAAAAAGCACTATAAAGCGGTATATAAATCTAAGTGCTATTGCTATTGCTATCATTCTTGAATTTTATTGATATAGGCTGGAGTTTCTCAGTTTCAGTAACTTTAAGATGTTTGGACTTCCACTCCCAGAATTTCCTATGCTGTCTGAGGAATTTGAGAGTTGAAACCCACACATCTTAAAGTTACCGGAGTTGATTGATATAGACTATAATAATGGAACCTTGAAATTAACAGTTTCTCTTCCCTTTCCTTTTATAGCAGGGATACAAGGAACGGCAGTCTTGAGTTTCATTCTTGTCTTCCTCTTTTCTCTGGCTATGTTCATATTTTTTTTTCTAAGAGTTGTCTCTTTTTGACAATGTCTGCATGCTCCTCTAGTCACAGTGACCACTTCCTTATCCCAAAAAACCCCACTTGATCACTTCCTTTTTAAAAGCAATGTAAGCACACATTCATGCACCTGGCACTCACCTGTAAGCTGGTATGTTTAGTTTAGACATAGCTTTGTGTGAATGCAGCTATTATCCTTCATTCAGCAAACCATGGTTAAGTTCAATGTCTAATCTCTAGTACATACCATGAATGACTGTTAAGTCATAATTTTTTATATTAAATATTTGAAGGTTAAAGAATTACCAACAGAAACAGTTGGGTGATAAACAGACTTTCAAGAGGCGCTGCTGCTGGTGGCCATAACATTGGCCCTTGTTTGCGATTCCCTTTTTTTGTTGTTGTTAAATCTGCCAAAAATGTTACTTCCTATTCATGTCCTTTCATAGATATGTCTGGCTGAGTTAGCTGTTTTTATAAATTTTATTTATATACTCCCTGCGTGTTTCTTGGATCCTCTCTTGGGTATTTCCTTGATAATTGTTTTCTTTTTCTCTTCTAACATTTTGGTTGTTCTTTATGTCCTGGCAATCACTTTTGCTAAGAAGAAGCAAATCCTGTTGATGCCAACAGAACCAGTTTTTAACAGTACACATTTAACATTTCAGCCCCATAATACAGTAGCACAATGCAATTTGCTTGGTAACAACCTTTATTTAATTGGGAGAAAAAAACTTCATACAACATGCAAGTGTTTTCATAACAAAAGATGAAGGCAAATGAAATTTTCAGAGGAACATAGCAAAGTAGCGATTTTGCATTTCAGCCAGGTGGTTGTGTGCTTCCCTTCACAGAGCTTAATCCAGCACTTAAAGATACAGACTCTCACTCTTCTGCAGCCTCCAGAGTCTCCCCAGAGTTAGGTGGGAAGCCATGTGGCAATAGGGGTCCCTTAAACCTCCAATCCCTCAAAATGCAACAATTTTATCCTGCTGATAGCCCTCTTGGATAAACCAGACAGGAAACACAACCAGATGAGTTAATTCTACTTAATTGTAAGACTAAAAAACATAATCTTGCAAGTCTGAAAATCCAAATTTCCCGCTGTCACTTTTAACACTTTGATATGTCAAACTGTTGACATATCAAAAATATCAATTGATGTTTTAAAGTTTCTTTCTTTGCCCATTAAGCATTGTGGGCTCTTCCCCCTTTTATCTGATGGTTCTCTGGGCAGCATGTCTTCTCCTTATCCCTCAAGGTCATTCTTGACATTCTCTGTTGACACTGGTGATATTACAAGATTGCTCAACAAATTCTTTGTAACTGTACCCTATCAAATCAGAATACTAAGAAAAACAAGGGTCCACAATAGAATTCACTATCATGGTTAGTTTTGCGAGGTGGTCCAGATAAGAAACACGTCCAAAAGTAAACTACAATGAAGTTCAATTTAAATGTTGTGGTTGTTAGTTGTAAAGTCATGTCCAACCCATTGCGACCCTATGGACAATGCTCCTCCAGGCCTTCCTGTCCTCTACCATCTTCTGGAGTCCACTTAATCTCATGCCGACTGCTTCAGTGACTCCATCCAGCCATCTCATTCTCTGTCATCCCTTCTATTGCCCTCGATCTTTCCCAGCATTAGGCTCTTCTCCAGTGAGTCCTTCCTTCTCATTTGGTAAGGGTACATTAATAGAATCTTAATATATTCACATTTACAGTCTAAGAAACTAGGGAAGGTGCCTTCTGAGACATTGTGCATGCCCGCATTCATTCTGCGGACTCAGATACCATTAGTCTGACTGTTGTCTGTGACTCTCCCTTCTCTTTCCTAAGGACATTCCTTCCCACATATCATTACATGATGCTCTAAGAGACCATCTATTTGAAGTCTACTTTAAAAATACTGTAAGAACCACAGGTCCCTGTGCTCCAAAGAGACAAATCAGATAATGTTCCAATTCTTCAGACATAAAAGCTCAAAGCTAAACAGCATCATAAAGATAGAATTGAGTCCTACTGTCTCCAACTCTGCCTCTCAAAACCTCAGTCCAAAGTCCCAACCATGAAGCTCATAGAAACTCTGCAATTTTGGAATAAAACACCAAAAGACAGAAAGAGACGAGCACAGTAGTATGGTGAAACAAATTGGTATATTTAGGAGTAGGTTTGTTCTTTGAATAGATTCAGACATTAGGATGGACTGGTGCTGTTTTGCCATTTGGATGCCTTGAAGTTTCTGTAACTAATGACCCATATAAGTATAATGTGGTGTTGGAACAACTCTTCGACAGTGCAGCTTTCCATTCTCTGTGTTTTACCTTCAATCATGAGAAGCTTGGAGGTTTTGGTCCCCTCCCTTACACTATGTTCCATGCTGTATCATCTAAACCTTTGTTGCTGGTAAACATTGTATTCATATGTGCTCAGTCTGGTATTTCATCTTGACATTTGTCCTACAAATCCCCCTGCTGATTGTTAACCTTAAGCTGCTATTTGAAAATATTTTACCTCTATCTCTTTTACCTCATCATCATCTACAACTAGAGCTATCATCTACTGTTGAACTATAGCAACCAAAATATAACAATCAAACAAAAACAACTATGATAATAGAGTCAGAAAATAAAACAATTAGACCTTAAATTGATTAAAAGGAACTGAAATGCAAATAAGAAAAAAAAACCATACAGTAATATTAACAGAGAACTACCTCAATACTTTAACATATAATTAAATTTAAACTATATAAAGCATATTGCTCCTTATTCTAATGTTTGTGAACATTTAAAAAACCAATAAAGAATACATCCCTTATATTCTTTCTTTAAGATTAAAAGTGCAAATTTCTTTCTGCCAGCATAGAATAATTGTCTTAACTGAATCTCTTGATTCTTCATCAAGAGAAAAATTCCATATTTATAGTGTGCAATTCAACATCATATCTTTAACCAAATACCCTTTTCTTTTGAAACCAGGACAAAATATGGCTTCTGTATCTGGGATGCTTCAATCTGGAAGACTGGTTGATTATACCTTGGTGATCTTTGAGCTTGGTTCTTTTCTTGCAGATCTTTCATTACCTGGGTAACATCATCAGTGCTAATAAGAAGTGGGATGTGCTCTCATTTTATATTCGAATGCCCTGTCAATGTTGGTGGGAGTGGTCTTGTTGGTTCTTGGGATGGGCTGTTTACTGTTACCAATAGATGAGAATATGTGTAGCTCAGGGTTCAAATTAAGGATTCTTGGTGATCTCTGAGCTTGGTTGTTTTCTTGCAGATATTTTATTACCCAAACTAAGGTAATGATCACCAAGGACCTCTCATTTCAACTCTGAGCTGCAAATAGTCTCTATCTATGTATATTATGCTAAGTAGGGCACCAATACACAATACCAAGACAGTCTAATAATACTGTAGTTTTGCTATCTACAGTAAAATGTACTTATTTTTCTTTCAATTAGATTATTTCCAAATATGGTTAAATAGTATACATTAGCAAATGAAAGCTGTTGTCCTTTTTCATCTTACTTGCTATTACACTTTTCGTTACCTTTAGAGCAATGCATAATTGGCCACATGACATACCCCCACAGACAAGCTTCCTGGCCCCATATTGCACTTATGGGAAACTATTGGATGCCCTTAGACAAAAGAGATACAGTGCAAGGGAATCTCCCCTGATGATGCTTTGGGAAAATTGTCCCATCTCTGGAAACTCTCTGAAGCAGAGTATCTGTCGCAAGTCTACTATTGGAGAAAAGGTTAGATATGTGTCCTAGAAGATCCATTCCATTCACCTCTTTTCAAGATTTGAATGTGAGGTAGCTGGTTCCAAAGGATATACTTGTATCTCTCAAACATTAAATGCTGTACCAAACAGCCTCTATCTCAAAGTTTAACAGTATTTGGGTTGCAAGAATTTGGAAGGCCATTAGATGAAGAGACACATTATCTGAGTCTCTTTGTGGTATCTCATGGTGGTCTGGAAGGGATTCTTCCATTAGCAGCTAAGCTTAACTCAAGCTCCCAGAATTAGCGCTTGGACTTGCTATCTATATTTGTTTTCTTTTGGAGCTGCATCAAAAACAGGGTGGAGGAATGGAAGGAAGAGCATAATTTAGAGGTGTCCTATAACTGGAGCAGCCAACTTTTACCCACTCGATCTGACCCATTTTGCCATCCAGGTCATCCGTAATAATGGCACTGAAAGTATTTCCTAAAGCAATAAAGCTGAAATAAAACCCTGAAAGAGGGCAGTGGCAAACCATTTCAGGATTACTGCCAAGAAAATAAAGTTAATGTGTCCATGAAGTCACCAGGAGTTGAGTTCATCTTAAAGGATCTTTTATTTATTTCTTTAAATTATTCATATGCTGCCCACTTCCCAAGTCTCTGGGAAGCTTTGCAACAGTAAAAACATCATAAAACCTCATAACTTTAAAATCATTCTTTGTTTATGAGATTTGACCACTGCTTGATTATTGAACTGTAAATATCCTCCTCATCATCATCATTATCATTCTCAACATCATCATCATGAAAGTACAGGAGTGCAATCACCTCTAAGCATCTGGGGAAAAAAAGCTAGGAATGGTAGAGCGTCCAGCATTTGTTTTCCAATGGCCAATGAAAGGCTTCACCTGTTTTCAGAACACAGGTAGGGAAGAAATGATTCTAACTTCATGGCAGCCACAGAGAAATCCCACGTCTTAGCTGCCATCTCCAGACCATCTAGGGCAGGGATGTCCAAACTTGGCAACTTTAAGACTTGTGGACTTCAACTTCCAGAATTCCCCAGCCAGCATGGCTGGC
>JAOYMU010000292.1:45927391-45942650 GCA_025802295.1 Psammodynastes pulverulentus | reverse complement strand
TGGGAAACCTTTCCTTGAATACGTGGATATGACGGTTTGCACTCTTGCATTTTCTGCTCTAAACTCATATTAATGGGTAGAATTTCTAGTTAAGGTGAGTCTTGATCACCATAGTCTATAATTATAATTAGTATTTAGTATGATAAACCAGAGAATGAAGTCCTGAATAACCTTACTGGTATGTAACTCATGGAAAATTGGCAGACGTCATATAAACAATGAACATT
Source organism: Psammodynastes pulverulentus (assembly GCA_025802295.1). Lineage (NCBI taxonomy): Eukaryota > Metazoa > Chordata > Lepidosauria > Squamata > Psammodynastidae > Psammodynastes > Psammodynastes pulverulentus. The sequence goes on along the minus strand of JAOYMU010000292.1, from coordinate 45,942,423 downwards.
CTACTTTGCCAGGGCAGAAACTGGGTGTTCTCTAAGTTCTCACACTCTTCCAACTTAGCTGCAATTTGTAGCCACAACAATTCATTTGGAATTTCTTCTGCGCCTTTAACAGCATTCTTCAAAGTATGCAAATATATGTAAAAGAAGGGACCAGGATAAGCTTTTTTTTTTAGCTTTATATCCCTTCAATAGCATTCATGCATTTTATTTCTTCATGGCATAGAAAGACACAGAAAGATGGTCACTAAAGCCATCTACGTTATGCTAGGATAGGCATCACAACACCTGTACTTTCTTTTGGGTTTATGCTGAAGACTTGCCTTTGGGAGTAGATGCAGGTGCAAGTGTGAATTAGACACAGTATCTGTACTTATCCTTCAAGAATCTGTGTGAAGAATTTTGCTGCCTCTTGGTAAAATTTATGTATGTATCCACATATCTTTTAGATATGTCTGTATACATAAGAATAAATGGACACATAAACTTTGGCCATCTAATGAGAAGGAAGGACTCATGGAGAAGAGCCTAATGCTGGGAAAGATTGAGGGCAATAGAAGAATGGGATGACAGAGAAGAAGGTGGCTGGATGGAGTCACTGAAGCTGTCGGCATGAGCTTAAATGGACTCCAGAAGATGGTAGAGGACAGGTCGCAATGGGTCGGACACGACTTTGCAACTAACAACAAAAATTCTTATGTATACAGACTACTCTTGTGTTTTTAAATAAATGAAGCATGGTCTTTGTCTGTGTTGTATTACATTTGTTTAAGGCAGGGCTTTTTTTCGCCGACGAAAGGTGCCAGAACGCACCCCCCGTCGTCGCGCTAAATATCCCGGAAGTGATAGCGCGTGATTGGTGGAGACGGAACATGTGACACGGACTCCGAAAAGGTCCCGGAACGCCGTTCCGCCAAGTTCCGGCTGAAAAAAAGCCCTGCCTCTGCCTACCCCAATCAGCTGTTGCATTAAGGGGCGTTTTCTCCAGAATCTTGATATTAGATGCTGGCCATTGATACACTAAACGAAGGCCTATTTTAAAGAAAGAGAAAATGTGCTGATTAGAGGTAAAGAGGGTGCTATGGCATCTCCTAGATATTTGCTTTTGTCTATATAATAAAATGTTTTGGGTTTCCTAAATATGCTGGGAGGAATTCTTACAGATCAAATAGGTGCTTCTGGGCATTAGTTGTAATCTCCAACAAGTATGCTTAAGTGCTCCTGTGTGAAGCAGTAGATGCTGACTTTTTTTTAGCAACTGGGAAGTTAAGGATAGCATAAAGCCTACACTAATGCATTAAGTGTGTGTTGTGTGTGTGTGAGAGAGAGAGAGGGAGAGAGAGAGAGAGAGATACTCCACATCTACCCAGCTCTACCAGATGCTTTCCACCCTGTATGAACTTTAGCTACAGCAGGATCATCAACCTTCAAAATTCAAAAACCCCGGGAGATCAAATGTTCTGTCTATGATGGCAGCTGCTGGGAAAGTAACCTTTAAAGCTGCTCTTTTATGTTCCAAGCTATGCTTCAGATAAACTTGGGGAATCTTTAAAAAATTAAAACTGACTGAATTTGAGAACAGGTAAAAGCCAAAGTTCCAATGAGAGACTTGCTGCTGATTTTTGATACTTGCTTTCTGTGAGTAATAAAAGATGCAGTTGTTGCAATACATTGCTCTGAAGGCAGAATGTTTACAATAAGGTGACTTTATTTATACAATAGACTTTTTAATATATTATTCAAAACACTTTTTTTTAAATACTGAAAAAATTTGAGTACATCAAAGCCGAAAATGGCTCTGCTATACGCTGCACAGCATTGTTTGAGTCCCTGTATTCTTTTTATGTACAGAAAGCATCTGCAAAATGCATTCTAGACACAATATACATCTTACTAGTTAGTGTCAATGCGCAAAGTAAAATGGAAAAGATACTATCTGTATGTGCAAATTAAAGATACTTGATTTCAATGAATCAATTCATTTAAAATATAGCTTTAAAGTACTTTTTCACATAAAATGAAGCAGCTTTCAAGTTCAGTAAATCTGTATACTGCAAAACATTGAATTACATTCACAATCTATGTTCATAAAGTAGTAAATGGTTCTTCATTCAGCCTTATTTACAATGATACTGTAATTAAACTGAAAAGTATTTTTGTCATATAGCAATCTTTTTAACACATACAAAAATGACAGTTCTGTATATAATTTAAGCTCAAAATCACAATTGTTTCAAAATATTAATTACAATACAGCTATCTCTATAATTAAACGTGTTTTATAAAATGGTAAAATTTGTAATAAAGTAAGTTGTTTTTTACTTGATTACAGTACTCACAAGTAGAAAAACGTAACTAATAAGTCTTTGTCTTGCCCAGTGTTAAGCCACTTAAGCTAGCAAAGAGGCAGGAAAGGCCCCAATTTATAAAAATTCAGCCTCTTGTGCTGAACTGGTGTGGCTTATAGATGTTCAGAATAAAACTTCACAACGGGGCATGAACATTATAGATGAAATGAAATGGTGTGGCAATTTAATGCACATTTAAAGTTCATAAAGATTCAAGAATAGTCTGAATTCATTTTAAAAAAAAATCCACTATCAAGAATTTGTGTGCTGAGACAAATATTCTTAGCCTCTGGGTGTCGCTATTGGATTTCTCAAACAGGATTACCATTGTAGTAAGTACATAGGTTTTAAGCTACTAGCAATGCATTTTTTAAAATTTAATTTTAAACTTCTGATTTAAAAATTGTTTAATACTTGTCTCCTGTTTGGAACATAAGGTAATAAAGGCCTTACATGACACGAACAAAAGGATCTTGGGTATTTTACTAAAAATAATGCTTTATAGATCTTAAGTACTTTTCAATTCCACCTTTTACTTTAGGAACATGAAAGTTACAAGCATGGAAAACTTCAGCTGGTTATTGGAAATGGTTATTCTTGGTGTGATTGAATCTTACCAACAGCTCTTCTCATTTGCTTGGGCATTTTGAAAAAAAGGCATGCATTGTTGCCAGAAAGAGAACTCAAAACACTCACAAGATATTTTTACTGAGAAATAGGAGGCACAGTTTGCTGTGACAAAGTGTTTTATGTGCTCCTCAGTTAAGGATATATTTTCTCCAAAATGTCATAGGCAGGAGATTTACAATGAGGTGGTTTTCTTGAAGATGTTTCATTACCCAAACTAAGAAATATAATCAGTGCTATATGTTACCAAGCACTGATAATGAAACATCTGCAAGAAAACAACCGAGCCCAGGAGTACCAAGGACCCCTCATTTCAACCCTGAGCTACAAATATTCTTTATAGGTTTACAGTGATTAAATCTTCATGAAACAAATCAGATTTTGAATTCAAAAATCTGTCCCAATTTAACATGATGAGGTCCTTAAGTGCAAAAGGATGCGTTGAAGCTATGAAAGTAATAATAAATCTGATATTGCCGTGGAAAGCTCTCAAGGGAATCTTGTCAGCTACAAAGTGAAGGAAGACGATCCTGACAAAATTGGGAAGTTTGACAATACATTTTGTGAAAGATTTTAAATGGTACTCACCATTGGCAGGAAGGGCAAAATAGAATTCACAATAGTAAAACAGTTCACTTTCCTAACCACTGTCCTAATGTGCCTTCCTGATTAATAGTTAATTGTATCTTATACTAATATTTATACATGAATTAAAAACTTTACATCATTTGTGTGAGAAGAACATAAGTCTAATTTTAACCAGTCGCAAGTTTTAAAGAGGTGCTTGTATGAAAGATAACTTTAAAAATTGCTGCCTAGATAATTCTTTGCACTTATTTTAGTTGATTTTTTAAAAAAATGTACCTATCAAAATGATTCCATGTGGTACTTACAAGGCGATGTTTAAAAATGTATAGTACCTCCTAAAATGATTCCATATAGCATCTTATTAACTAGATTGCTTTTTACATTACTTTCTATAAATAGTCCTGGTAAGAAAATCCGTAAGGAGGGTTCTGAGAGTGAAAGCTTGCTAAGACCGTTCTGTAGAGGGTCTGTTATAGGCAAATTAGCCTAGCTGCAAGAATAGATGCAAATCCATTTGCTCTCCGTACACCAAAGTCCTATTTCTCTGGGGTGTGTGTGTGTGTGTGTGTGTGTGTGTGTGTGTGTGTGTGTACGTCCATAAACAGCTCTGCTGAGTGGAAGCCAAAAAAATCAGCTGTCCGTCCCCTGGTTCTTTTAATCACCCTTTAAGGCATGTTTGGGCAAATTGCCTTTGTATATAGTCAGGTTTGGCTAGCACAACTGTCACCATGGAGACGAATGCAGCAAAACCCAATTTGAATAAGAAGTAGGAGCTGAACGGAGCAGTTCAGCTTCTGCTTTGGAATTCGCAGGAGCCTTTAAAAAGCCTTGCCAAAGATGACTGAATAGATTTGCTTGGATTACCTGTTTGGAAATGGGAAGAAAGATTTTAGCTATATAGGCTCTGCGCTGTGTTTTTCAGAACTGTCTAAAGATCATAGTGGGATTAGTGACACACACGCAGTCCTTCACAAATTGAATAAATGCTGCATATTGTGTGGAGCACTGTATTTTATTTATCACTGCCTTTCATTCAGGAGCTCAACGCATGGTATGTTTTCCCTCACAGCAACAACCCTGTTAAGTGGGTTGGGCTGAGAATGACTGTCTGAAAGCCACCCAATCAGCTTGCATGATTAAGAATAGACTTGAATCTAGATCTTCTGGTGCTGGTCCAACAGCTTAAGATCACACATTATTCCTTATGGGATGCTCTGTAAATTTAAGGGGATGGGAAGAGAGAAAGATTTCCATTCTTCCCAACTAGGCTCCCTTTTCTGACATGGATGTTTAACAGAACTCAGCTGAATGTGCCGTACTTTGGCTGAAGACATCTGCAGTTGTCCTCAGGTCTGTTTCTTAGTCCCCAACCTCTGCATCCCCCAACTGGATGGTTGCAAGATGGGAACTTCCAACTAGCTATAGTCAGAATTGGCTTTATAGTCACACTAACCTGTGAGCTCACTGTTTCATGATGCCATTTTCCCCCAATAATGAATAACTAAAACAACCAATGCTAATTAGGACATGCATCAGAATGCACTTTTCCAAACTACAGGTTGTGAAGGTGCAATTGTGCTTTTAAGAACAACTGTAGTGTAATATACACCCCAATGCTGATTTTGATACATTAATTTTAGAGAAAAAGCAATGCAGTCCCGTTTTCCTTACTGATTTCATAATCTAATCTAATCAAATCTATATGTTTCTGGTTGGTTGAGATGATTTCAGTAATTAAGAGGAAAAGAAGGGCTACTTAATGCTCTTTTAAAAAGAACAGCAGAACAAAATCATGGCTAAAATGGCCAAAATGTAGAGCCAAAGGATTTTTGCACTCCTGCAAAGCATTTTTTCCCTTAAAAGTTTAGCAGAGCTCTAATTTATATTGCGAATTATTTAAATGTTTTTATCGCTAGGAAGATAGAATATTAATTTTGTACAAGGTTTTTATAAAGGGTTAGGAGGGAAAGTATTAATAAACACCAACTTGCTACATAATTAATTTTCTACTCAGTTTGAGATAACTAGTTATTTTTGTTAGGAATGAATAATTCCAAACCAAGGCCTCTTATTTAAACCATAGATTATCTATCTTTGGAATCAAAGAAATTTCCTTCTCACGCACAACCTGGAATAATATTTTTGAATGATAGAGTTAAATCTCATCTAGACAAGCATTAATTTTTAAAACAATATTGCCATTAGTGTAAAGAGTATTTTATGGATTAATCTATAAATTTCTATTTACTACATCCTCAGTTCTCAGTCAATCTGGAAGCACATAGCAAAATTAATATTCCCCTCACCTGAATATTTAGTATTGTTAAAGCCATCCCTTTATTAGTGCATTGTGCTAATGTGCACATTATGGGATATCTTTCCTATTTAACAAATTTTTGGTATGTACATTTTTCTGCACAGAAGTCTTTTACACTAATTTCCAGCAAGTGGACCAATTTGACTCTAGAAACGATGCACAAAGTTGGCAATGCAAATGATTACCTAATTATTTTGAGTCCAAGGGAATAATAATACTATTTCCCTTACTAGGTGAGTTGCTTATTACAGACAAAGTGGAGACCAGAGGTGATATTCAGCAGGTTCTGACCAGTTCTGGAGAACTGGTAGCGGAAATTTTGAGTAGTTTGGAGAACCAGAAAATATCATCTCTGACTGGTTCCACCTCCATCTATTCTCTGCCTCCTGAGTCCTAGCTGATCGGCTGGGTCTTCTTTTGTTGCCCTGCACAGGAGAACAGAGCTGGAAATCAGGTGAGTGGGATGGGGAGGGAATGGAATTTTACAGTAATCTCCCCCCTGGAGTGGGGTGGGAATGAAAATTTTGCAGTATCCTTCCCCTGCCATGCCCACCAAACTACACCACACCATACCAATTCAATGTATAGAATGTGAAGGATGTGTGTTTGTGTTTGTGTTATTTTATTTTATAGTCATAATATACACTGAAGAAGGTATTAAATTACGAGGTACAATGACAATAAAGTTAACTAACCGCCCCACACTCACCAAGCCACACTCACAGAATCGATAGTAAAAAAAATTGAAGTCCATCACTCATACAAGTGACTAGGTGTAAGTGATCTAACTTTGGACACATTATGTGAACACCTATGTTTATGCTGGGAAAGTTGAAAGGAATAACAAGAAGAGAATGATTAGCAAGATGGATAGGCTCAATCATATCAGTTCTAACAAAGTTAGAATATCTGAAGGATCAGTTCCTCCTGGAAAAATGTATCTTGCTAAATTTTCACCAATTTGATGACACATAATCAAAATCACTAGTTTGAGGGCAGAACTTTTCACAAAGAAGATATTATTGATGACCTATCATCCTTAATTCATTCTTTATAGTGGTGTTTTATGCTAGAGGGAAAAAAGGGCAACAGAGCACTAATTCATTAGGGAATTAATGGATTCAACCAAGGTATGGCATCTTCATTTTAACTAACAAAAGAAGAAAAGCTAAATGGGGCCAAACTGACAACCATTTCTGATTCTGTAATAATGCAATTAGGCTGCTTCTCTCCAGAGCTTTTGCTAATTCTCCAAACAGCTTCAGTTGGCTGGTCATAAATATATTATCACTTTTCACGCTTTCAAAAGGCATGACACTTTGATGTGAATCAATAAATCTTGGTGAAGATGCTTTTGTATTGTGTAGGTATGGTACTTTTTAAAGGATGTCAATATTTCATCTTCTTTCTGAGTTTACATAACTTTGTTTTCCAGTTGCCTGAGTTCCTAGGAGTCTGCCCTCCACAAACCACTCTAAAAGAACACAACTTGAAACCATGTCCCATCATCTATTTTATGTACTAGGCAAAAGTGAAGAAACTGCTGGTGGCCTGCGGAGCTGGCAGCAGAATCTGACAGCAAAGAGGTGGGGGAGGCTGAGGAAGGCTCAAGCAAGGCCTCTGCACCCAATGCAGAGATAGAGCCAGGGCCATCTGGGAGTTATGTGCAGACTCCAGAGCCTCCAGACTCATGAGTGAAGCCGAGGAACAGGCTCCCCCTGTTGCCGGTGCGCACATACACAGAGCATCCAGAAGACAAGAACAGTTGGGATTGAAGGGCAACTCGGGAGTAAGGCTCAGAGATGACTGGCCCCTCCCATAAGACATATAAGGAGAGAAATTGGGTCAGATGCTCTTTGCAGGGAGCAACTTTGTTCATGCTCAGTTGGATTCATCTTTGCAGCTCCATGTTGACTTCTGTTCTGTTTGGCTTTTCATAGAAACTGGAAATTAGGTCGTTGGCAGCCTTTCAAGGGAGATAAGGTGGGTGCTTATCAGCCTTCTCCCAAAAGACTGTAACAGGTTTCTGTTGGACTTTTATTTATTTGTTTTGAACTCGTTAGGGCTATGAATGAACAGAATTCACGGCCATTAAAATAAAAGATACTTTTTTGGGTCTCATTTTGTGTTATTTACTGGCTTTGGAAGTCTTGGTCAGAACAGAAACAGCTGAATATACCAACTAAAGATCAACTAAAGGAGAAGGCAGCTGGGATCACTGTAGGCCAGCCCCCCTAATTCTCACAAGAGCTTGGCCATCATTGTTTTCCTTGCCCTACTTATGCTTTTAACAACAGCAGTACATCAAGCAGGAGAATCCTGCTTAAGGATCTGGAAGTATGATGGTCATGGAATTTCTCCTACCTCAGCAAAACTGTCTCTCACGTTTTGTAGCTGGCAAGAAGACTGCACTTCTTTATTTCTTTATTCAATTATTTATGGGATTTATAGGCTGCCCTAATCTATTATGTTCCTGGGAGCAAACATAATAGAAGGATAGAAGAGAAGAGTAAAAACAAGAAATTACATCATCAAAATGAGAACATCTGGAAAACAAAAAACATTCAAAACATCACACAAGGAATCCATCCTCAGAATCTGAGGATAGAGCTGGGTTTTAATCACAAGTTTAATTAGGACCGGAGTGTGGGGGCCATAATAGACAAGGCCTGCTTTCTGAGTCCCACTTGGTAACACTGTTTAATCTGGTCTATACCCAGTACGTGTTGATTGTCTTAGATCTTGTAAAAGGGGCAAAAATTAGAGACAATTTGCATTCTTCAAATAACCAGGCACAATGCCACGAAGGGCTCTAGATGTGATAATAAGCACCATTGATTGCATCTGGAAACTTACTGGCAACCAGTGCAGCCCATGCAGCATGGACACATGCCTTGTTAATGCTGCATTCTGGCCAGTTGCAGCTTCCAAGTAATCTTCAAAGGCAGCCACATATACAGTACATTCCATATATTCACAACTGGATGACCCTTTCTAATCTAGGCTCAATTGCATGGCATCAGCATTTATACTATCAAATACTACAAGAGAAAGACATGGGCTTAAATAACTAATCTTTCTCCCTCTCCCTCTCCCTTTCCATCCCTCCATCCCTCTCCCTCTCTCTTTTCTCTCCTCAACTAGGTAAGGCATTGTAGTATTGTAAGAAGACATCAATTCAAACAAGGCATTTCTAACTTTCCAATGGGTTGCTTTCTTTTTGTTGGTTTATAGCACTACATCTTTTTATCTTTCCAAAAGAACTTCCCCCCCTTTTTTATTTGGGTATATAATCTCTTCCTTTCATAAGATAATCACAGGTAATTAACTTAGTAAACACTCTTGTCCCTTAGATGGCTAATTGCCTAATTCACATATTTCTCTGGTTTCTTCCATAAAGGAAGATGTGATCAGAGCACAACTTAAAACAAAACAAAAAAAGAACTATATTTCAAATAATAATTCCAGGAAATGAGCTATAGGAAATGGGAGAGTAAGGCCTGCTGGAAGAGTGGTGTAGTTAAGAAAAATCATGAGGTATCAGAAAATCAAAGTTATTAATCCTCAGAAGCTGCCAACTTGCTTTTTCATATCCCGAGTAGATGGGACACAAGATTGTCATCCCTGCTGAAAATTAAAGAAAGACACAGTACACAGGGATACTTTAATCAAATTTTACCCAAAACTGCTTGGAAGTTTTGGACTACATCTTCTGAAGTTTCCTGCCAAACTAACATTTAATTTAACCCTTTTTGAGCTTCCCCTACCCTCTGTTTTAGGTTTAAAGAGAGAGAGCACACACGAGAGAGACAGTTAAATATCCCCTACTTCCCATTGCTCTTACTTTTTTCATACTAAGTGCCACAACCTATAATGCCACCCCCATTTTGTGTAGTGGAAAGGCAACAGCCAGGTTCCCAGACCTATGTTTGTTGCTGAACATCTAATTTTATCCTGAGGAGGCCACTTTGTTTTTCTTACGTTTGTCATTCTTAAAGACTGGATGGAATGTGGCTATATTTGGTTGGTGCCGACAAGGGAAAGAGTAAGGAATGAATTCCCTTTGAGACTGAACTTCATGGAGAATATTTTCTCAGCTGATCTCATTCACATATCTTTGCCAATTATGCCAGCAGCAAATTAACCAGCTGATTTTTTTATATCTGTAGCAAAGCAGCTTTCTTCATTAAAGGCTCACCTTCTAATTTAATGGTCCACCTATGATCTTCTTGTGTAACAGTAAGGAACCTTTTTCTCTCAAGGGCCATGTGATGTCAGTGGATGAAGTCAAAAGTACATTGCAAGATGATATAACTGTCTTCCTCTAAATCTTCTCCCCTCACTTGTTTCTGGGGCACTCCCTCTCTCCTTGTTGCCTACTCAGTCTCTGCAGTTATTTAAAAGTTAAAGCCACATGAAACTACTGATGGTTGACTTGTTCCCCTACTCTAGTGTAACCAAAATTTAGACTATTATTATAAATATATTGCGAGCTTCACATTGCCATCTTTCTGAATCGGGCACTCTTTAGATATCCTATGTGTTTTGTCAGATCATTATGTTATCTACACACATAACGTATAACTACCGTATATGCATACATTTTGATGAACCTAAATTGCCAAGAAATATATTACAGAGTTTAAAGAAGTTCAAATTATGGCAGAGCTGTGTGCCATTCTGTACATTTATTACTTCATTCCTTATATTAATGTGAAAAAAATATTCTAGAGCATTCTTATGCAGTATCCCAGAAGGTATGATTGTTTAGCTGCTCTTTTCCAACTGCCGGCTTCTGTTGCTGCATTATAAATACCTCACAAACCATTGTATTTGCCTAAGCTGTTTGTTGGCAATACTAAAAGTGTTTGAAAATATGCTTGGCAATAGCTTCTCCATACTTTCTTGGCCTATACTTTTAAAATCTTAAGCATCTTCCATGTACAAAACACTATTTATCTTTTCACAAAGAAAATTCATTCCACATCTTATTTCAAGTTATTTTACGGCTTAATTACAGTTGTTACGATGAAATGATATAAAACGAGAACTTCATAACAGCACTGAAAAGGGCAAAAAATGCTCTGTGCTATTCTATTTTTTGTCTGTAAGTCTTTACCTATAGAAATATTCAGGGAATACTTGAAAAGCTTTAAAGCTTTCAATTCTATCAATATTACTCTTTTTGTAGATAGTTGAATTAGTTGAATATATAAAAACCTGATTGCCAAAGCCAAGTTCTCATAACAGAAGAGTACCTCCAGTAGAGATCTTCAAATTTCTAGGTTTTATCATATCTCAAGATCTGAAAAACATATCTCATATCAAAACATATCTCACATCTCATATCTGAAAAACAGCTTCTATCCCAGGGCAGTAACTCTGTTGAATTTGACTGTATAGTGCAATATTAATGCAATATCGGGGGTTTCAATTCAATGTATAGAATGTGAAGGATGTGTGTTTGTGTTTGTATTTTATTTTATATTCATGTACACTGAAGAAGATATTTAATTTCGTTGTACGAGGTACAATGACAATAAAGTGAACTAACAAGACCTAAAATGGACACCTAACATCAAAAATGTCATCAAAAAAGCACAACAAAGAATGCTCTTTTTGCACCACTTCAGGAAGCTCAAACTGCCCAAGGAGCTGCTGATATAGTTCTACAGAGGAATTATTGAGTCTGTCATCTACACCTCTATAACTTCTGGTTTGGTTCTGCAACCCAACAAGACAGACACAGAGTTCAACAATTAATTAGAACTGCAGAAAAACAACAATTGCTACCAACCTGCCTTCAATCGAGAACCTGTATAATGCACGAGTCAAAAAGAGGCTGTGAAAATATTTATGGACCCCTCACATCCTGGAAAAAATCTGTTTCAACTCCTACCCTCAAATGACCCTATAGAGCACTGCACATCAGAACAACCAGACGCAACAACAGTTTTTTCCAGAATGCCATCATTCTGCTAAACAAATAATTCCCAAGTCTTCATTACTATTACTATTATTATTAATCTTCTCATCCTTCCTTTCACCCATGTCCTCCCACTTATGACTGTATGAATGTAACTTTATTGCTTGTATCCTTATGATTTTTATTGACTTCTGATCCTTCCTTTCACCCATCTTCTACTACTGTTTTTGATTTTTGTTTTTTAGATCTTTTATTGACTGTTTACTAGTATGATTTGATAGGCACTAGATTATTATTATGTTTCCTAGTATGTTGTGATGGCTTATTTGTACCCTATGACTACTACCAAGTGTTATATCTATGACTCTTGATGTATGTATCTTTGTATGAACACGGAGAGCATATGCACCAAAACAAATTCCTTGTCTGTCCAATCACACTTGGCCAATAAAGAATTCTATTCTATTCTATTCTATTCTATTCTATTCTATTCTATTCTATTCTATTCTATTCTATTCTATTCTTAAGTCAGTGTTTTCAGCCATGATAACTTTAAGTTGTACGGACTTCAACTCCCAGAATTCCAAGCTGTCATGCTGGCTGTAAAATTCTGAGAGTTAAAGTTGCTAAGATTGAGAAACACTGGTCTAAATGAGTAAATGAGCTTCCATAAATGGCACCAATATTCCTAAGGCATTATTAAAAGAGGCTATAGTATTTTTTTTAAAAGGCAATCTCATCTGTCATGTCGACATGTCCAAAATATCTACAAGGGGAAAAAAGTGTTGTGTTTAAAAGCAACTTCACCCCAATATTATTTTTCTTCATGTAAAAATTCTACACCAACCCAATGTTCAAAAACTAAATGGAAGCTTTTAGGAAAATTTCTCACAGTTGGTTCTGTTAGATTTGTTTATTGTTCTTGCCCTTTGTAAAGGGCACATTTTTGAGAGCAGGAAGGATGAAAAATAAAATAGAACTGGCCCGGATAATATTTTACAAATAATATATTTTAAATCTGTTGTCTTTAATATCAATCAGAGAACAAATTCTAACTTTTAGTATAGATAGCCCTTGACTTATGAGCATTTGTTTAACGACCTTTCAAAGTAACAATGGCATTGAAAAAGGTGACTTAAAACTGATCCTTGCACATGTAACAGTTACAGCATCCCCACGGTCACATAATCAAAAATTGGGCGCTAGGCACCTGGTATATATTTATAACCATTGCAGTGTCCTGCGATTATGTAATCACCATTTACAACCTTCCTAGAGGGCTTGCAACAAGCAAACTGAATTGGAGAAGCTGGGTTCAGTTAATGAATGTTCAATTCATTTAACAAATGCAGCAAAAATGCTTGTAATATTGGGGGTGACTCGCTTAACACCACATTGCTTAGTGAGACAAGTTCTGGTCCCAGTTGTAACTTAAGTCCAGGATTACTTTATACATTAAAGGTATTTCACCAACAATGCAAGTAGATTGTGAATACAATAAAAAAAGTATGCATGCATACATCTGTGTCTATATCCACATACATACTGCATTTGTCAATTTGTACATTTCTATATGCTCAAAGCAGAAAATCAGCTGTTATTCTTCTCAGTTATCTAGATACAAGAAGTATTTATTTTGTGCTAGGGCCAATTTTACTGATGGAAAGATCAGAGAAGGAGATATTAGTGGGGTGTGGCATTTGTCCATATTGTTCAGCAATTCAGTACTCATAATAAGGCAATATCCACAACAGTGTGGCAAGGGAAGAATAATTTTGGGAGATAGAGCAGAATTTTTGGCAAACACTATTTTGTCACTTTGCTCTCCATCATTGGTATATTAAGTGCCTGATCACTACTCAGCCAAAGAATGATTGAGTAAGTGGGTACAAGCATAAATTAGATGAGTAGAAGGAATTGAGAGATTGATTTAATTCTTACTGTTGAGCTGTTACACAAACAAAACTTCAATAATCCTTTTTGGAAATTGTCATTGCAGTTCACCAATCCAGAAAATCCTGCCTGTACAAAAGTGCATATATTTTTCTTTCTAAAATGTACAACATGATTAACATTAGCAAAATTTTGTTGGCAAAAGGATGTTTATTAAATGAAATTGCAAACAAAAATGGCTGGTTAGAGAAAATGTGCACAAATATGCATGTGTGTTTGTAAATTGTCTGGTATGGGCAGGAGAAATTAATATGAAAATAGGACAGCTTAAAAATAAACATTTGAGAAGGCAAAGAAGGTAAAATTGGTAGATTTGCAACAGTAAGAAAAGAAGAGAAACCCCAATGGACAATTGTCCTCTGCATTCCAGATGAACAGTATTCTTGCAAAATGATGCTTGGAGAATTGGGCTGAACTGCCTGAATCTTTGCTGTTTGCTTAGGTAAGTGATTCATTACAATAAAACTGTATATAAGAGAAATAAGTAGCAAGAAGCTTTGCTTTTTGGGGGACATGAAGTAAATAGTCATATCCAGTAACACAGCTGAATGATTGCAGAAGGAGCTAATGGGAAGGATTTATGGTAAAGGTAAATGTTTCCTCTGTTCAGTTGTGTCTAAATGTACGGGGTGGTGTTCATCTATATTTCTGGGCTGATGGAACCAGCATTGTCCAAATACACTTCCATGATCATGCACCTCACTGAAGTGTACAGAATGCTGTTACCTTCCCACTGAGGTGGTATCAATTTATCTACTTGCATTTGTATGCTGTAGAACTGCTCGGTTGACAGGAGCTGGGGAAAGAGCAGAAGCTCACCCCATCATGTGTCGCTTGGGTCTCGAACCTGGTCTGTCAGCTTTCCAGCTGCCAAACTCATCATATTTAACCACTGAGCCGTCATGTCCCCTTCTAGCCTTATGGTAGGACCAAGGAAACTTCCTTTTTGAGGAAAGGACAAAGCTGGAATATGGCACTGCTATTCCGGATAACTTCTCTCTTTGTCTTTCACCTAATGTGGCAAAACTGTGTATATGATGGGCAATAACACACACTTGAGAAAATATTCTAAGCTTGGGTACCAAAGTATCTCTATTGCTCTAGATATGTCCTTAAAATTACTAAGTATGAGTAACATTCTCCCTTTCATCTAAAATCATTCTGAATAACTGGTCCTGTTAATGAGAAGTTTTGCTTTCTGAGTTTAAAATCCTTCTATATGATAATGTTTGAGAATAAACGTGTGTGTGTGTGTGTGTGTGTGTGTGTGTGTGTG
>JAOYMU010000292.1:45894419-45906957 GCA_025802295.1 Psammodynastes pulverulentus | reverse complement strand
AAAGGAAGGAAGGAAGGAAGGAAGGAAGGAAGGAAGGAAGGAAAGAAAGAAAGAAAGAAAGAAAGAAAGAAAGAAAGCTTGACATGTTTCCTTGCAATGAAATTTAATTATATTATTATAAAGTAGTGGTGTATAAACAGGACGGTACTAATTTTGAAAGGAAGTAAATGCTATGTGGTTGCCATGGACTTGTAGTATGCATCAGACATGGATGAACTGAGGATGCTAAATTTACATTAAGTATGAATTTTAGTAGCAAATAATAACATTGCTCATTTTAGTACAACATATGCAGGATAGTGCACAGGAATTCACTAAAATGGAAGAAGAATATTTTAGTCCCAAGTATGCATTTTCTATGCATTCTATTTAACCTTATTGTGTGGATACACATGATTACTAATCTTAGAGGACTAAAATCTATACACTGTGCCATAAAGAAGATCTTAGGAATTTCTACCACATCTGCTTATAGTAATTATGACCATAATTAACATAAGAATTACAAGAGAAGTGATGATGAGCTGAGCAATGAGGTATTATGGCATAATAGTCATATGTCGGTATTCTCACATTATTGCACACTAGAATTCACAAATTCAATGCAAGAAAAGATGTTAGATTTTGAAGCATTAAGCAGCTAAAAAGGCGCCTCTGCCTAAGGCAGAGGGACCTTTTTGATTTACAGGAAGGTAACCATTATTAAGAGAGAATCAGTTGAAATTAAGATTTATAGCTCCAAGCTTGAACTTTCAGACAGCTTTGATTATGAATGGTTCATCTCTCTTACACATTTTCATTCTGACCATCAAGTATATCATATCTATTGCTTCCATTTTTGTAAAAAAAATAAAGAAAAAAGTAATGGAACGTGTTAATAGATTTTTTTTATCAAAAAATAAGATACCGTATAAGGGCAATGTAAGTCTGAAAAATAAGTACAAGGAATTTTGAACTTAATAGTTGGACAGAATTCTTTATTGGAAGTTGTGTTATAAACCTGGGACAATTCACTGTTTCCCACATAATGACTGCAAAACTTGTGCTTTTATTTTCTAGAATGTAGTGTAGGATAAAGTTGAGATTGATTTTAAATTAGCAGACCAGTACTGTGAATATTGACTTGGAATTAAGGTTTTGTTAAGCCATGATCATCTTAATTTGATTTCCTGAATAAATTACAATTATCTGGATATACATAATTCACTAAACCACAAATCATAATATGCTAAACCAAAAACAAGCTCACAAATGAATATGTAAATCCAGCCACGGCATTCCATAGAGTTTGCTCTGTAGGGCTACAGCCTAACCATATTTGCACTCCTACTTCTAAAATTGCTACTACCAGAAATGATCCAACAGATCAACTACCAGAAATGATCCAACAGAAATCCAACATAAATTTGCAGTGAGCATACTTCCTTTTTTTGTGAATAAATATCTATTTTTCTTTGAATCTAGTGGCTCAAAACATGAGTATAAAGAGAAAAGGATAACAAGAAGTGGGAATGTTGTGTCTTTCAAATATGCGAAAATGAACACATACCAGTTTAAATCAATATAATTTGTTATTTTTCACAATGCACATTTAGAAATTTTGGAGAACAATTATCTAATTTTTTTTTTCCTATATATTAAACTGATTTATTGAAACAAAATTATATTGCAACTATTGGTACTTGGTTCTAGTAAATTACGGTATATTGATGATCAAGTTAATAGAACTGTCTCATAAGGGTGTTTAAATCGAAATAAATGTTGTAAATATAAGCTTTATAGGAAAGAAAAATACATGTCTCATCAATATCTTAATGATATTATGAAAATTTCTATTATTAGTTTGGTTATGTGTCATCAAGTCAGTGTTGACTCTTATTAGATTATTATTAGTTTATTCAGAGGATTTATGATAAATCACCTTTATGTATGATTTTATTTATAAGTTTTCATATAAATGAATCTTTTGGTGTTAAGTGCTGGATTTGACCTTTTATCTCTTTAGTAGAAAAGGGGTCCTGTTGCTAAAAAGATAGGGTACTTGTCTTTTGTTTTGCAGTTTTGCAGTTATTCCAAAATAAATTAAGCATCATATTATGGCAAAGATAGCTTATTTCTACTTGTTGAGAGGTGCCTCATAGATCAGGTCAGACATCAGTCTAGGCTTACATGCTGTGCCTGGTTATGACAAACAGATGCTTCATGGAAGATTGCAAGCTGGGACAAATAATTGGGGGAAAAACATTTGCCTCTGTTTGATTATATTTGATATCTAGAAGAATACTTCTTCAGAATATAGTTATTATGGCAAATAATTAATAGCACTTGATATTGTCTCCAAAGAGCTTGTAGAATATGTTGGTTGGTTAGCCTATTTGATATATAGTGGGTTTTTTTTAAAACTTGGCTTTATTCTGATTTCATATAAAAATAGTGTTTCTATTTTTTACATCAGTCAGGAGAGGTCTCAATCTCTAACCATCTTATTTGTCATTCTTCAGTACTTCTGTGTAAAGACAGAATAACAACTTGTTACAGTTTCTTTAAAAAGAAAACATTGGCTTTGCCATTGGAAAGCAGTGGGTTAGAAAAATGTCTTTCTTATGTTTCATAAGCATATTATATAGCGAAAGAAGAAATCCACAAATGGTCAAAGACTGAATTCAATACGATTTGCTAATTTCTCTGATTATATTACTCTGTTGTCTGTTTCACATAAATTAAAAGGAAGGGAAACCTTCTTAGTTGGCAGTTCAGGGAAGAGGTTATAAATTGTATATCTCTTTTATTAACATGTTGAAGCCAATTAATTTGAGCTGGAATGCATGGCTCATTGGGTTGTCAGTTTAGTAGATTAGGACATATAGTTCAGATCCTAAATTAAGGTAGGTCATAATTGATGGCACCACCACCATTTTTGTTCTTCCCTTTGTAACTATATTGAGGGGAAAGAAATTGGGACGGGAAGGTAGGATGTAAAAATAAAATATAACTAAAGAGCAAACAAAATATAAGTCAAGTTTTCTGGAACCAAAAGTTATTCTTATTAATTGGCATAATTAACCACATTGTACCAAATGTTTTCTAACAATGATAATAAATATGTTTTATTATAAGATACATTTTAATAGCATATAAAAAACCCAATTAATAAAATTTATTATCTAGAGAGACTTTCTTGGCATGGCATATTCTAGTAAATAACTCCATCTTGGCACATTTCTTCATCAAATAAGAACATGTTTTCGCTAGCTCTATGAAGGAAGACAACTAAAACTATTCCACTCAGCTTTGATTGGTGGCCCATTATAGTGCAATGTTATGCATTTTGCAAAATTAAACAAAGGGAAACGAGCAAGTAGTCCATGAAATAGGCAGGTGGATTGACATGAATGAATGTTAACAGAAAAGGAAAATTAAATTATTATTCAATACTAAGAGAAACAGTTAATATGTTATATGAAAAAGAACAAAGATTTGAATGTCAGCTTTCCTAATCTTGATCTAGGACAGATTACTTGACGTTGATTGCTCATATGGTTGGACTACAGTGACTGAACTCTAATGCCAGAAAATTAGATGGTTTTTGCAGCCCAACACTCTGGAAGGCCTGTATTGTCCTCTGTAGGTGTTGAATTGAATTGAAGGCAGGATTGAATTCCCCATAGAGCTATGAAAAATTGGGTAACCTTGGACCACTCTCTACCTTTCAGCCAATGCGGCATTATAGGATGGTTGTGAGCATAAAACACGGTCCATAGAAGAGTGGTGCACACTACCCTGAGTCCCTTTGAGGAAACCTAGATTATAAATACAATAAATCAATTTGCCTGTGCATCCATTTTTTACTTCATATCTTCTGGGGCATGACACCCAGCTCAGAAAGAGCATTGCCTAGCATTCAACTTAGTCCTGTTCAGAGAGAGAGAGAGAGAAAGATAGATGCTTATGAAGTGAATGTTAACTTAGGAGGAGAAAAAAAATGGAGATCTGGAAACCGCTTGCAGCTTTGCTTTCTTAGCAGGTGTGTGCCTGTATGTATGTGTGTGTATATCAAAGTTGGTCTTTCTACTTCCAGAAGGAGTTGCCCCTCTCAGTCATAGGCCAATGCCTTTCTCTCCCCCTCTGTTTATTTTTCCTGCCTCCATCTGGATCAGGCTGATATTGTAATCACCCTGATGCACATTGCCTCTCTCTCTCCCCCCTACTCTCCCCCCCTTTTCTCTCACACACAATGTGCCATCCTGACAAGGCTTTTACTTCAGATAAGCTGCAATGTGTGTTTAATGAATACAAAGCCCTCGCTGCGCTGCTGTCTCGGTTCCTGCCCGTGTGCTCCTCAGCCAGAAGGTAATCTCCAAGCAGAGGGAGGGAGGGAGAGAAGGGAGGGGGGGAGCACCACCAGTTCTGTCTCTTCTGCAATAGCCCTCTCCGTTTTTTTTCTAAATGATGCTAAAGTTGATAACAGGCTCCAAGTGAAGATGTAACCTCTTATCTTGCCTCTCCTCTTAGCTGGTGGAGAATTTACATTTAAAGATTAGCCTGGAGTGAGACGAGAAGAGGGATCTATCTACCTGTGTAATGTTGGGGAAAGGTGTGATTTAGACTCTGTCCCTTCCCCCTCATTTATTCAACTGGACTTGCAAAGGTGGGATTATTTTCCCCACCTTTCCTCACTCCGCTCTGTTCATGTTTAATTGTTCAACCTGATTGGATTTAGTTTTTCTTTTTAAAGAACATGATAAAGAAACTCTGGCTTTTGTGTGGGTGAGGGAAAAACTACATTGATGAGCTTTTACAGGCTGAGATGGGAATTAAAAATGAACCTCGTAAAAAGTATAGTTTATTCTTTTATTGAATGAGAATGGGGGAAATAAGCTGGTTTTTGTGCAAGATTTGGCCGGGGTGTGGGAGGACTCTGATGATTTTGGGATTGATGGTTTTTTTTGGAAGAGATTGAGAAGGTTTATATATCTGCTCACCTCTTCTCATCCATCTTTACTTAAGTTCTTCCATTAATGTTCTTTATGACGGGTTCAGGATGAATAAGTGCATGAACAAGAAGTACCAAGCAGACTAATTTAGAAATATATTTAGACAGATCAATGAGGTTTACACTTTTGTAATAGTTCAAATAGTTTTTAACTATTGAATCTTTGTAGTAGGGTGTCTGATTTGGATTTTAAATCTGGATGTGTGAATACTTTTTGTTAAAAGAGTGATACTACAGATTAAAGAAAGAAAATTTGTGTTTAATGTTAGAATCTTTGGTTTTAGATGACATGGCACACATTTTCCTATGTAAGGTTTTTTTAATGATATTATGCTCAGTAGTCTTCAAAACTAAAAAAAGATAAATAATATAACAGAAAATAGTCAATTTGTAATAAATATTTTAAAACTTTCTACTACTGTAAACATTTAAATTAAAAAATGAAGTGAATTACAAATCAGCTCAAAGAATTGTTGTTTGTAAATAAGCTCCTTAGAAACCAAATATGTCTTAACTCGGAGGGGATTAACCTTTTTGCTACAGTCAGGTGTATGCATAGCTAGTTAAAGAAACATGATCCAATAGCTGCAAGCCTAATTAAAACCTGTTTAAAGCTGAAAGGGGTGGGAAGTCATGGATCCATGTTGACAACAGAAGATCAATGGGATGAGACAATAGAGTCCCATTACTTTACTTGCATTGACTGAATATATTGACATTTCAGGTTTATGAGTGCCTCAGTAAGCAAGCAAGATGGAACACAAGTTCACAAACCAGAAGGCAGGAGTGCTACATATATTATTGTATGTTGTGTCTGTCTTCAGGTCTCCTTATCATTGAAGCAGAATAGCAATGGATAATTGCAGAAGACATGGGGAGGTTTAAATCAAGCAAATCTTAGGAACTTCTTTAATTGACCCAATAATATATAGTATTTCTGGGCTTGCATTTTCACGTGTTATGTCAGGGATTATTTGATTTACCACTTTTCTACGAGAATTGGTTGGCAAATGTGTCAAAACCTATTATTCATTCGGAATCTACAGTTCCACTGGATTCATAGATTGCATGATAAATGAATGGTATAATTTAAATACCATCTCTTTCTCTGTCTATGTCAGAGAAACAATTTCTGGTATAATTGTTGGATCCATTTCTGATATAATTATTGTGATTTGTTTTGCTGGCATCTTGGATCATCAAGTCCACTGCCTGAGTGTACTGATACCTTTTGAAGACAAGTTTGATATGAAACATATTAAAACCTTTATTATCTCAAATTCTTTGAGATACTATGAAATGGAACCAGTAGTACAATAAAACCCATCAGGCCTAGGCAAGCATGGAAATGAAAATTAATTTAAAGCAGATAAACAACTAATATGACAAGAATCACTAGTGATTTAACTCCTTTTTAAAAATGTCAATGAAAATATAGGATTAATTCATATAGTACTATAATAATACAACAGTTGTGGCCAGGAAGTGAACTCTTAATGTTTCTCTGAAATAATGTAGAGAAAATGAATCCTTCATAATATTTTCATGAAAATTTTAGGTTTAGTTTGATCAGCAGGTGTTGCTGAGATGAAAGCCACGTGTAAATTTTCAGAAGGCCATAAGTGTCAATTCAGAAAAGGAAAGTGATGAGAGAAAATGCAATCAGTTTTCCTGTTTTCAATTTGTGCAGGATTTGAAGAGCTGTTTTGTTAAACTGCTACATCTGTTCCAATATGAATATTGAACTACTTCCACTAAAAATAACACCCTATAATTTGCAAGCCACTGCAATCTTTTGTTAATGTGAGTGGGTTATTTGGGGAAAAATTGGTTCTGAAAAACTGATTCTAGCTTAATGTGCACTTTTGCTTATTAGCAATTTTATCAGGAGCAGAAAAAATAGTATTATGAAGCTAGGAATTTATTATGATAATGAAAAATAAATGTGTTTTCTTAAGTAAACATTTGTACGTTGTGTAGCACTTGTTAATTTTGAGAAAAAAATCACTTTGAAACCAGCCTTACAATATTTTTTTCTCTTTATTTTAACATGACATTTATCCATTTCTACTATTCTCCCATTCTGCACAATAATACAGTGCCTATTCTTAGAACAGTAAATCAAAAATTTAAGGTAATCAAGGGTATTTTAGTTAATAGGTCTTTCAGTGCAACTTTTTCCATATTTAAATAAAATGGCTAAATTATGCTTGAGTGTATTCATTAAAAAGCCTCTTCAGTCATGTTGTTAATCAAGTTTTATGGAATGCACAGGATACAAATCTTAAAAGCATGTGTGTAATAAAAAGTATAGAATAGGCAGGGGAAAGAGCTAAGCATTTGTGAAATAAATGTGTTTTTTTTTTAAACCAATGAAGGAAAAAACGCTAAGTGATACTCAAAATGAGATAAATTAGTATAAAAAAAGAGGTTAGTATGACAAGGGATTTTTTGTACAGTAATTGCAATATGTACCCAAGTTTTAAATACATTTTTTTTCTTCAGATTTGGTACTATTATAAAGACAATCACTGGTCTACTGAAAATAATATAACATCAGCAGCTCAGTTGAATAAGTAACTAGGTGAATTACCTCAGTGGAATAATCCACAAGTGGAAAATATCTCTGAAGAACCTTTACTCGTCTCAGGTTCTGCTCAGTAATCTGTGTGGACTGTTACACAATGAAACGGAACATCTGAAAGAAAAGCCTATGTTACAAAGCAGTTCTTATAGTAATTGCCTTTATAGACCAGACTCCATCTAGTGGATAAATTTGTTCTTCCAGTAGCAAAACAATGAAACTGGACTATTGTTATTTTAAATTATTGGTTAGCATCCGTCAGCATAGGTCATTCTCCATCATATTTTAAAACAGGAGTGTTAACCACCATCTGAGAAAGTAGTTTCACAGCCCACCTCAGTTACATAGGAACCTGTAGTTACCTCGATGGCTATAGGGCGCTTCAATATCTGCCTGGCTGGATGTTAATATGCAATTTGCATAAGTACCAGTCATTACCACCAACCAGTTTCCTTTTGTGATTCACTTTAACTGAAGAGCTATAGGCTACATTGCTTGCCTGACTGATGATGACCGCACAGTCACCTCCCTAGGTGGTAGTTCAAATGTCATGTTTCAATTCGCTGGGTCAAAAGACTTTCCACAATGGACTGTCTGGCTGATGTTCTGTTTTCAGTGTAACATTTCCTGATTGGTCTTAGAGCAGCAGGATGCAAACTACTCTTTCATCATTTTATCACAACATGTTGTGTTAATACATATAACAAGGTGGTATCAAGATGTTCATGTTGACACTTGCCATGATTTTTCCTCAATAAAAAAAACCCTTACATCGTTTATATCTCCTTTAATACCTCAGCTAAGTAATTGTTTTCCCCTAAAACAATAACAACAAATGCTATTTGTTGTTCTCCATGATGAAAGGTTTGTATCCAAGAGTGGTGCATTATGATATAAATAGAAAACATGGATGATACATTTAAAATAAAGTTCAAAATGTAAAGTGGCATAGTAAAAAAGATCTTTGCTTTAGGGCCTGAGAAAATGCAATTTAATGAACTGATTAAAAGCCTCTCCTCAGATGGGCTTTAATAAAAGACTGTATTGGCTATTGAATGACAGCATTCCAAAGAATTCAGATGATAGAATTGCTGTATGGAAGAATGGATAGCAAGAGACAAAAATGTTTGTTCCAATATGATTTTTCTCTGATATTAAAACAGAGAAGCATGCAAAAATACTTCTGCAAAGGAAATTTGGGAAGAATGCTACAGTAGATTAAGAAAGCATGCTTAAAGGGACTTCCAGGTAGAATTGTTTGTTAAAGCAATTAAGTCTCTCAGCTGCCAGAAATTTGATAGCATTGCCAGACATTTATGAACAATGGTGCCAGATTGTGGGTTTGTTCTTTAAACATAAATTAGTGCTGTTGCTGGGGGGGAAAGTGTGACAGTATTATAGAAAAACGTAAAAGGTAAATGTGTCAGCAGATTCAAAAGAGTAATAGAATTGGGATTCTAGTTCTGGATTGTGGAGTTGTGTTCTTTGAGGGGAGACTAATTTATGACTGAAAAGATGCTTAACTTTATCAACTCTTACCTATCATTCCAACCTGACTTTATCAGGTTTTTAAGTATACTGTACAAAGCTGACTTGAAGTGACATATGTACTTATCAGATATACACTATTCCATGTCAAAAAACTTATTTACAAATAAAAGGCCAATCTATTTTTCTATACTTCTCTCTTCCATAAACCTTAAATTTATTGCATTTATTAAAATTTTACTTGGAAACAGTAGTTGTACAATGAGTAGAGGACATAATCCCATACCCAATAATTTAGGCATAAATGGGTTTATTATAGATAGAACATACATACAATGGCTCTTTAAAAAATATTGAAGATAGCAAAATTGGCCTGTTTGGAATTATATATCACCTCACTGTGAACAATATTTCTAAAGTTTTATTCTCCATTATATTATAAGGGAGAATAAACCTTTCCCTGATTATAAGGAAAGCAGGTATTGCATACATATTGGCAGATGTTAGTTGTCAAGTTTCACACTTGCATTTATGAGCCAAGGTTCAGTAACTTTGCTTCCCCTTGGGACAATCGATGCTGTTCTTTGTGCTTTGAGGTGTTCCTATTCCATAATAAACACAATTGGGGCATATTGCATGAGTAGCATGCACGAATGTTTAAACAAATATAAAGGAAGAATATTCATTTAAAACCATTATTTTACAGGGTGGTCCAGGTTAAAATGAGATTTAAATAGGAAACCTTGGAGAGTTTATGATCTTGAAGGCCCTTATTAAGGAGAATAAATAAGATTAGTTAGATAGTCTGGCTTGGTATAAACTGGTTTCCTATATAGCAGCTGTTTTCAAGTGATGATCATTGAGGTAAAAATAAGGTGTTAAAATAGGTTTGTCAATCCTAGAGGTTAGGTTTTATCTATATCCTTCTATCCTTATAAACATTTATGTGTATGCCCTTGGGATTTTTGAAGTTGAGAGCCTTGTGGAATGAGAAAAAGAAGAGCAACCCAATGATAACATTTATTGTTATCTTACCTTTATTATTTTCATAAATAACTCAATACAGCAAAAAATACCTAACACTGCTTCTTCCTTCTTGCGGTAATACTTGGGATAATAATAATTATAATAACAATGATGATGATGATGATGATGATGATGATGATGATGGTGAAAGATGGTCACAGTGATGTTTAAGGATTCTGTTTCTAAGTTACTGGGAGATGGGTCAGTGACACTGACAAATAAGAGAAATCTTTATTCATCCATGTGGGGAGAGTAAAAATTTAGGCAACTGATGCCAATTTTGCATAGATAAACTTTCTTTTCTCTCTCTGTGTGTGTGTGTGTGTGTGTGAGAGAGAGAGAGAGAGAGAGAGAGAGGAGGGGGAGAGAGGGAGTAGATATACTCACTCCTTCCTACTTGAAATGAAAATAAATTCAATGTATGTATGTATGTATGTATGTATGTATGTATGTATGTATGTATGTATGATGTATGGATGGATGTATGTATATGAATTGGGAGATCTCTGAATAACAGGAAGCTGGTCCACACCCAGTGTCCAATGGTACCACTCTATCTCTCTGCAAACAGTATTTCTTTACTGCTGTTTTAAAATACTTTCTGTGGCAGTATTACTGAGCTGTTATGGATTAAAGTCAAAGTAGGGTTATTTAATTTTAAAAGGCATAAAAGCATAACACTGTACCTGCACCTCTGTGTAGCAGCATGTGAGAGTCTGGCCAAGAACAAAGTGTATCGTTCTTGCTTGGAAGATCAGAGAACAAGGTAAAGCACCTATTGTATGTCAACTTATTTTTGTAGCTTAGTAATCTATTACAATTTACCTTGTTATGGATCACTCTCAGAGTAAATCTGATCCCATATCAAAAAGGTCTGTTATGTTTAAATAAATGCTGTGCTGCATTAATACAGTATAAAAACATAGGCTTTGGGGAATAGTTTTCAGCCCTAAGAATAACCCAACGGCCACATGACCTGCAAGTTGTAAAAGCAAAAAGCTCTGAGGTAACTTTCTAGAACATAAAACATAGAATAACAGGGCTGGGCGGAATCTTAGAGGTCTTCTAATCCAACCTCTTGCTCAAGGTAGGAGACTTATAGCATCCCAGTCAAATGACTGTCCAGTCAATTTTTGAAATCCTCCAGTGATGGAGCACTCATAACCCCAAAAGGCAAGATATTCCATTGATTAATTGTTCCCACTGTCAGAAAATTTCTTCTTACTTCCAAGCTGTATCTTTATTTAACAAGTTTACATCCATCACTTCTTTTCCTACCCTCTGGTATTTTGCAGAATAAGTTAACCACCTGTTTTCTGTGACAGACCCTCAAGTACTGGAAGACAGTTTTCATGCCTCCACCACCTAATCCTTTTCTTCAATAGGCTTGACATACCTAGGTAAAGGTAAAGGTAAAGATTCCCCTCGCACATATGTGCTAGTCGTTCCCAACTCTAGGGGGCAGTGCTCATCTCCGTTTCAAAGCTGAAGAGCCAGCGCTGTCCGAAGACACCTCCATGGTCATGTGACCGGCAAGACTAAATGCCTTTATATCAACAAGCTCAGTGTCTTAGCCACTGAGTCACCATGTCCCTGTTGTGTCTCAGTAGTCTAGCTCCCTCAATTGTTCATGATATGATTTAGCCTCCATATCTCTTATCATTTTTGTTGCTCTTCTCCGCATACTTTCCGGAATCTCAATATCTTTTTTTTTTGCATTTTGTATGTATGGAGTTGCATCTTGAAACTCCTGTAATTGGTCTTCCCAGGGAAGAAATGGTAAATTGAAAATGACTGTGGCAGAATGAAGATCTGTGAGTAGATTGGCTCTTTGCAATTCCCTTCCTGAAAAGGAGAGGACCTCAGATTACCTACAAATGCTCCAGACAAGTTTAAAGTTTTGAGAGACGAAAAAATAGTCATCTTCACTCAAACTGTGGCCAGCATCTTTAAGGGTGCTGGGCTCACATACTTTTGTGAATTAACAAGCAATTTTTGTGAATTGCTTGTTAATTGCTTTTCAGCTGCTATGAACTTGTGGATCACCACGTTTAATAGCACAGGGTGGGTTTCATTCAATCCTTAGGGGAAGAAATTTTCAATAGAAATTTAGGGATTTTGTTTTCAGACTAAACAGCACAAGGGTGATTAAAAGTTTGATTTTGTCAAGTTACAATTGAACTAACGATCCAGATGAATTTGAAATAAGAATTTGGTATTAATTATAAGAATCCTTCCCATGGGAAAAGCTTTTGTTTTGAAGTTTTCAAAAAAAGTTAGGATGGGACTTTGAAGGTTGGACATTAGAGGGAATCAGAAGGAACTAAATATTACAATTAAAGGAAAAGATTGTTTAAATTACTAATATAGAATGGAGGAAAATGGGGATGTAATTTTCTTCTTTGTATATTTTATTTATTTATTTATTTTAAAAATTTATACCCCGC
>JAOYMU010000292.1:45834161-45844785 GCA_025802295.1 Psammodynastes pulverulentus | reverse complement strand
CAACCCATCTATTCCTGGATACCATCTTCCACACAGAGAAGGAGCATATCAGGTAGGACCAATGCCCCTTCTGTTAAGAACTTCCGTAGGTTACCAAATACAAGTGTCCACTGTCTTTCATCCAGTTTATTCCATTTTCATTTCAAATTTTTAGAGTAAGATTGTTATTTTACAGATTATCCCAATTTGTGTCTCCAGTTCTAAGATAGCTGGGTCAATAACAACACTTACTTATCCTTTCAAACAGTAAATATTTATTCATTTAGTAAGATTTGTAAGGCTGAATACTAGGAGACCTTTCTAAGTCCATCATTTGATCACAAGAGAGATCTTTGCAGGCTTTCTACTGAGAAGGACATCCTGGCTTAAGATAATTCTGTAAGAAGGCATTCAATTGACTTGATTCACTGCTACATAAACTTCATAGGATTAGTCAATGATTCAACTGGTAATACTTCATTAGAAGGGACCTTTTCTCCACCTTGAGAGAGCAGACGTGGTTGAGAGATCTTCCCAAAGAGAATAAAAGTTTTCTATTCCTCCCCCCAAGTTTCCTAGAACTTTCTGCTTTAATTCAAGAAAATCCAGGAAAGAGTAGAATTCTGAAAAGTTTTAGAAACTAAAATCTCTGTATCCCTAAACTAATCTGAATGTGAAATTCATTTTTGAGATATGAATGATAACAGAGGGAAGAACACAGTGCATAACAAAGACAATTTGAGTTTATGTTGGAATCTTTTTGTTACAGCTGTTTGTTGATCATTGCTGTTACTATCTTTCAGATTTGGTACTTTTCAGTAAACATAATCTGGCCCTTTTTCTTGCCTTTATTTTATGAGATGAAATAGATTAAAAACTATACTTTGACATCTTTGGAAAATTCCGCTTTGGGAGCAGATAATAAATACTAAGAAACGTGTAAGAATAGGCAAAGCTGAGGATTTCCTGTTTAAATAAAGAAAAAAAAAAGAAAGAAAGCAGGGAGCATTAATACATCTTCCTAGGGTTGATGAGACATCTCTGCCTACCATTCCATCTGGTGCTTATGATACCGTGGCATATTAACTTGCTGCATGCTGCAAGTTCATAATGTATTCAGAGCAAGAAAGCATCACTTGCATATTAATTGACACATCTTCTCCTTGGGAGCCTTCTTTTGCATTTCAATTATGTTCATTTCATTTAAGCCTTGAGCATACAGAGTGGGGTTTTTTAAAAACTTTTTCTTTTCTTTTGGAATAGTGCAAGTGCCATGTACAATTAATACCTGAGAATAAATTCTTACGTATTAATTAGGGTGAGGATTATGGTTGCTAGTGGCCAAGATACAAAATTCGGATTTTTTAGCATTCTGTTTTCCAGTATATCACTTTACATTTTTAGTTGGATAGGCAAAAGTTTATCCTTATAAAGTAACCCTTTAAAATATTTCATAATCATATTTGGGGAAATTGAAACTTTCTATGATTTTCTATCTTCATTATCCAAAGCGTTATGTAGCACCTTCTATCTAATTTTATTTTTCCTCCTGAAGCAACATTTTGTTAAAGAAACATTGACCATGCAAATAATTAGCATTGTTCAATTTTGAATCTATCTTTCCTGGAAACTATAGATACTAACCTATGATCATATTTTAACAGTGTAAATAAAATTAAAGTTTGCTTCGCTGACATGTATTATTTTGAAATAGTTATTTACTCTCTTGTAACTTATCAGAAGTGAACCTATCCCTAATAAACAAATGCAACAATGAACTTGAATGTTATACACCACCCAGATTACTTAAGCTAGGCAGTCATATAAATCTTTTAAATAAAATATATAAAAATAAATGTATGCAAATATTTTCAACAATTTTTGCTTATACATGTTTGAATGATGAAAAGAGACAGCTTCATACTATGTTTATTCCAAAATGGTTCTTCTTGATTTTTCCTTTCTTTTAAAAAATAGTAACCATCTGAAATTTGGAAGTGAGGGGAGACAACATTTAAGTATTTGGTACTGCCTTAGTCCTAATCAGAATTAGACTCCTATTTGCCCTGGGAGAAAAGTTGCCATTGGTGCTAATTGGAGGATTGAATTAATGGTTAATTACACTGACCTAAGCCACCAGCAGTGAATTTAAAATCCTCTGAAAGCAGGAGCTGCTAATTATTGTAGGGCTAGTCTATGGTGCCATATTTAAATTCATATGATAAACAGCTGTTACTTGGTCATTGGTTTTCTCAAGAAATGCATAATTTATTATCTGTCAATTAAATTATCTCAAAGTTCCACAAGTATGTGACATTTAGGGTTTACAGATTTATCTATCATTATCTATATAGGTTTGAACCCCAAGAGCTATAATCAGAACAAGTTCATATGGTTTTATTAACCTTCAGGCAGGCATATATATCCAATAGTCTTTCTGAATTGCTGCTAGGCATCTCACAGTGCTACATCATAATAATTCAGAATGGAGTTATTAGAATAATACAGGGAATATAATGAGTTAGGAAGATACAATCTGTAAATAGAGTTCTAATATAGAACTCAGTGTACAATGCTTTAAGCAGACATATTTATCTGATTCAGGGTTATTCTTCTCAAGTGATCATTTTTTTAAAAAACTTCTTTTAAATCAGAAATACTTCTTCCTTACTATTAAAGGGAACTAAGAGCTGTTATTGGCCTTTAAGTGCTTGTAGGAAGAAGGTCACATTTATAAAATAGGGCAAAGGAGGAGCAAAAAAGTAGAGTGATGAGGGTTTTGAATATAATTGCTTACGTATCCTGTGGGAGTACACATTGGAATTGGAATCCACATTTAAAGTTATTTCCATCTACTTTTACATATTCTTTTTAATATTTATTTTTTTCTTAGAATTCACCTTTAAAATTAAACAATACAGATATCCATTCGTGTATAAACACTCAGAAAATCTTACAGTGGAATTTTGACAGAAGAACATCTGGAAATGAACAGCTGAACTAGCATTGGTCATCTTGAAAAAGCGCTGATGATAGTGCTATTTCCTTTGAGCCAACTATGGTAAAGATTATATGACCTTTGACTTCATAGTTGGTTATTTGCATTTTTCTTAGAAAAGTAAGTAAAGTTTGATCTTCTTACTTGATGATTGAATCAAAGGTTGATTGTAGGTTGGCAAAATGAGCAGTGCAGAAGGAGCAGGATGCAAAGCTACTGTGATAAACAAGTCTTGCTTCTTCTTGATGATTTAGGGTCATAACTTGTACAGCTGTGTGCAAGTGCACAATGTTCCCACTTTTTTAAATCAAAGAGTAAAGTTGAAACTTGGTGGGTAAAGATTGGAAATTAGATTAGACTGTCATTTTTCATAGGTGTATACTGCTGACTGAAACTGAGCAATTAACACAACTTCTTGCTTTATTGAAATGACTATTCAGTATGTTGTTTAAATAATATAGGTTCTATAGTATAATAGAGTAATATAGGTAATATAGGTAATAATATAGGTAATATAGTAATAATATAGGTAATAATATAGGTAATATACTAATAATATAGGTTCGCTGTTAACAAAAACAATTGGTGTTGCACACCTGCAAAGAATTTACAAATGAGATAAGGATGTTTAAAAGGCAGATCAACAAGCATATATGAAATCATACAATGCTGTTATTGGAAAAAAAACATCAAGGAAAAGTCAAATTAAAAACACACCCATCCTAAAAAAAAAGTGTAACAAAATGTCAGGATTTGCAAATTGAGTTTCAAGGGTGCAAGTTTTTGGAAGAAAAAGTCAGGTATAGTACCAATAGTAATTGAAGCTCTTTGAGCTGTACCAAATTCTAGCACAATTTATCAGAGTTGATGCCATTGACTCTAAAACAAAAAAAAGAACCTTGCTTGCAACTTCCTACATATTCCAATGTCATCTTCATGATTCCTAGGCTGTTTGATTCATCAGAAAATACTTAGTTTAAAACCTGTGGCATTCACTGGGTAAACAGATAATTGTAATAGAGCAGCAGCTGTAGTTATAAAGAGCTTTTGAAAGTGTTATTTATGCATAATGTTACTGAAACTGTTAACAGCAGCAATCCTCTAAGGGAGTTAAACATTATTCATGTCACATATTGCAGAAGGGAGAAATAAAACTGAGAATGGCTTGCCAAACAAATATAATATAAGATATTTCTTTTGTACATAATTTTCTCAAATATATACCATTTAGTACACAACTTCCTTCTACAATGTAATGTATAGGGTCTAGAATCCAAGTAAAGCTTGTTTGTGTTCTAGGACGTGCCAAATTTTTTAACTTTTAATTTCCAAACTTTAGGCCGTGACATGCCTTGTGGATTGTAAAAATATTTTGGTTATTTTAGTATAATTTAGATGTGCTTGGTAAGTAAATATCATAACTTTTTAACATTTTGTTGTGTTACAAAAAGTCAATTTTGGTAGATGACAAGAGTTTTCTAATGAAGGAATTAGTCA
This sequence comes from Psammodynastes pulverulentus, assembly GCA_025802295.1. NCBI lineage: Eukaryota > Metazoa > Chordata > Lepidosauria > Squamata > Psammodynastidae > Psammodynastes > Psammodynastes pulverulentus. The sequence continues at coordinate 45,840,311 of JAOYMU010000292.1, read as the reverse complement.
TGGATTTTTCCAACATATATCCCCAAAAATCTTTGCTCTTGGAAAGTTTATGTTCATACATAAATGCTCTAAAGCCAAATGTGAGAGCTGGTCCAGTTGAACAGGAATGAATCATTCACCTATGTGCTTTTATAGCTATGAAAATTAAAGATTCTAAACATTAAATATATTTTAAAAAAACTTTACTATAGTGATTTACATATTAAACAACCATCCAGCCAGCAATTGATATGGGTATATGTAACACAATTATAAGGGTTTTTTTTATATAAAAATGAAATAAACTGGTAAAGAAAATATCCCATAACCCCCACCCCCACCCCTCCCTGGAGGATAAAACTCAGTCGGCTCCTCAATGCTTGAAGAAGAACTATTTCTGCCAAAGCCACTTTACTAAGTGGAGCAGCAGATGCTACAGTCATTCCGTTTTCCTACTAGCTCTTTTGTATTTTTTGCTAGGAAACGTATTCGTAAAAAAAAAGGTTATACTGTTGCTGCTCTCCTAAACAGCTCCTGGAATTTTCTGACTCTTCCTCCCATTGTATCTTTCATTGAGAAAATACTAATTTCAAACATAAGAAATTTAAACCACAAACTATTTTCTATTTATCTAAGTAAGATTTATAGTGAGGGTGATAAGGAAGCATGATTCCAACAAAGAAAATCAACGATGATCATCAAAACGCTTTAATATCTATTTTAGATGCTGCGGGATATTTACAATTATACACATACACACAGGCATTAGAGAACAAATGAAAATATACGATATCATCAAGAAGGTAAAAGAATTGAAATGGAAATGGGCTGGTCACATAGCAAGAAGAACTGATGGAAGGTGGAGCAAGGCAGTCATAGATCCCACTTGATAAAAAGTGTCCACAAAAGAGATCTAAAATTAGATGGATTGATTACATCAGCAAGTATTGTGGGCCCAATTAGCAAAAGGAAGGTCAGGACCGTATTGGTTGGAAGCATGCAGAAGAGGCCTTCATCTTGCAGTAGATAGACAATGGCTAAAATGATGATGGTGATGATGATGATGATGATGATGATGATGATGATGATGATGATGATGATGATGACGACACACATGCACACACACATTAGCACATGTTGAATAAATTTATATTTTATATATGCAAGAAATTTTTATTTGCTTGCTGTTTTTAGGACTTTTTTTTGACATATTGACTCCCAAGGTAATTAAGGATGAAAACAATAATTCTAGTTCTAATCTAGTTCTCAAAAAAGTTCTAATTCTAGTTCTAAAAATAATCTGATCTAATAATATAACCTGGGCAATAAAATCAGAAAATCAGAATTAGCAAAACTAGTAATACTATTAGAAGTAAAAAAGCAACACACAGCAAATTATATGAACAATGTACAGATAAAATGTGCAGCAGACTCATAATTGCTGGACCTGTGCAAATCATTTGATGGGGCACACTGTGCAAGTGAATGTTGTGCCTTTGGGAATCCATTTCTCAGAGGCTCGATGCGTCCACTTGAGGTTTTGGAGCAGCTGCTTCAAGACACTTCTGAAGTCTTCTGTATATGTTTGTGGACACCCAAAAATACTTCTGTTGAAATAATCAGGAATGGTGTAACATGGCAAAGACAAGAGCTTGAGCTATACTTAAAATAGAAGCTCATGGAAATGCCTTCATAAATTATTTAAATGGACCTATTCTAAATCTAAGTGCAACCCAAAAACCCAAATCTGATAAAAAGTCAAATAATTGCCCTTAAATATCCTTTTGGATTAAGGTACATATTTAAATACAGGACAACAAGAAAGAGTGCACCCTTTTAATGAACTGATAGTCCTTTAGGTCACAGTTGACTGAATTAAATATTCTAAAACTTTTATCAGAAACCAGTACATTCTTGCTTCTGTATGTCCCTCTAGTCCACGTATGAATTGACTGTGAATGTAATATCCTTGCCATTCTAATTACAATATAAAGGCAGATTTCATGTTACTCTGTCTGGTCCTGTTAAATGTTAACCTTACAGATTGTGCAACTTCCAATTGCCTTCTAGATTTTGAAAATCTATTTTGAATTGTCCCGCACATTCCAGAAAGTCATAATGGATGTGAAAGGATTTATTAGGGACTTCTTAAAAAATACGTTTCTTTGCTTAGCATGATTTGTTTCAAGATTCCTACTTGCCAATAATGATTCTACTGGAAGGCAAAATAGATAGCAAAAATTAGTATCTCGGTACTGGTAGTTCATTTAGTGACCATTCAAAGTTGTAATAGCACTGAAAAAAGTGACATGACTGTTTTTCACACAACCATTGTAGAATCCCCATGGTCACATGATCAAAATTCAGATGATTGGCAATTGGTTCATATTTAAGATGGTTTCAGGTTTCTGGGGGTCACTTGATTAGCTTTTGTGACATTCTGACAAGCAAAAACAATGGAAATCTAGATTCACTTAACAATTGTATTACTAACTTAAAAAGTGGAATAATTCACTTAACAATTGTGGCAAGAAATGTCATAAAATGGGACAAAACTAACAATAAATGTTTCACTTAGCAACATAAATTTTGGGCTCAGTTGTGGTTGTAACTGAAGGACTACCTGTATTTGTAGCGTGGCTTTATTTTTATTTTTTTGTGGAGTCACATGAACAAGGTGACAAAAATGGAAAATAGTATTTCTTCCATCCCTCTTACCTTCTTTATCTTTTCCTGTTCTTTTTCCCTGTCCACTCCCTTCCTTGAGGAGCATAGCAGGCGTTGAAATCAACCTAGTGAATCATTCTACAAGTAAATATTTCAAGCAGTGGGAGATTGCACTAATGACTCCCCCACCTTACTTCTTTTTAAATATTGTTTCAGCAATTATCTGTGTATGCACTGTGGCTGTGGATCATATGCTGCACAGGAGGATGCTGAAGATACTGAGAATTAGTAACAGCTATGTGGTAACATGTGATTAGCAACTAAAAAATAATACCGAAAAACCAGAGAGGGCAGTCAGCCCAAGACATTATGCTGCCTATGGAGATGGCAAATGTTCCTCTTCTTCAAATAAAAATACATAAGACTGAACGCTGGCCAAGATATTTGGGGATGTTAAGCAGATACACACAGAAAGTGAAATAGATAGAGTGGTAATTCATTAATTAAACAAATCAGGGAAACCAAAATAGTTTTCTGAGGTAACTGCCTCAGTTCCAAGAAACTTAAACATCTTAAGGGGGGCTATTTGAAGAGTAGATTGATAGGTAGGCAGGCAGGCAGGCAGGCAGGCAGACAGACAGACAGACAAGTGTGTGTGTGTGTGTGTGTGTGTGTGTGTGTGCACATTAACCTTTAAATGAAAATAAATGGGAACATATTAGGATCAGCACTCAAGTAATAGATACTAATAGCAATAGCACTTAGTCCTATATATTGCTTTATAGTGCTTTACAGCCCTCTCTAAGCAGTTTACAGAATCAGCATATTGCCCCCAACAATCTGGGTCCTCATTTGCTTCTCATTTCATCCTAAGCCACTGATTTTTTTTCTTCTCTTCCTGTTCATTGAGTTTGATTGTCAGGTTAATGTAGGGCTGTCAAACTCCCAGCACATGGACTGGATGCATCACACGCTGGCCACACCAATGCCCAGTTTATTGAAAGGGGGGGAAAGTCCCAATACATCACATGGCGCCATTGTGACGATGTGAGTTTGACACCCTGGGTTAATAGGAGTATATGGGGAACTCCAACTGTTTTAATTTAACTAGGTAATTTTTATTTCCATGAATAAAACATGGGTGTCTATGGCATGTTGCTGTTTTCTCCCTTTTGTGGGTGTGTGCAGCATTTTAATATATGTACAAAAGAGGAAGGGCTTGTGTCATGATAGTGCATGGTACTTCCTTTATCATGTGCCCTTTTTCTGCCATTACAGCTGCTATTCTACCAATCTATCCTAATCATTTCGGATTCTGAATCATACTAGATACGTCTTCTGCCATCTCTTGGGACTAACCAAAGGGGCATCTGTTCCCTTATTTATATTACATTGCTCACTCCAATCCCAAAAGGACTAACGGATTAGGATGGCCTATAAATTGCACAAATAGAGTATACTGTTTATAGGTCCATGCATGTATACTCCTCCTCCTCATTTGCAGTATTTATTTTATTTTATTTTAAAATTTATATACCGCCCCATCTCCAAAGACTCGGGGTGGTTCACAACAAAACAATAACATACAATTAAAACAGCCTATCTACAATTAAAACAGCCTATCTAATTTTAAAATCCCATTTTTAAAATCCCATATTTAAAATCCCCTGTGGTCATCCCAGGCCAGCCTGCTGGAAGAGCCAGGTTTTTAGCTCCCGACGAAATACTTTTAGGTCGGGGAGCACACGCAGCGTTTGAGGTAATTCGTAGTGCTTATTTTGGGGCCCAAAAGAAAATAAGACCTGGTTTTATTTTCGGGGAAACCCATGTGTATTGTAATACACACATACTCAATTGACATTAAACAGGAAACTTCTTCAAATAGTAAAACACACACACACACAAGTAATTTTATCAACCATGTATAACTGAAATCAAACATGTCATTTACTACTATAGCAAAATAATGTACACATCAAGACTTAATTTTTAAAAAGCTGTATTATTCTCAATATCAAGAACATAAGGCATACTAACTTTGTCTAGATTAAAGAAAATTGTCTATAAGAAAACATTTTCCCAAGTTTCTTCTATAGATATATTTAGAAGTTCAAATGGACATAAGCTAAATTCTAGATAAAAACATACAGAAAATGTGAAACTTAGCTGACTGAGCAGCAATGAAAAGATAAAGTAAGGATTTATGGCAAGTTAGATGTTGGCTGATGAAAATATCTCTGAAGTAAGGAGAGATCAGAGGATCATTCATTTATGCTCTGGATAGCTGCTCCTCATAAGCAAAGTACAGAAAATGAGCTTCTTGTACTTGACTGAGAGCCACTGGAGCCATGGGGATATCAATGTCCTCTAAACTGCTGGTGTGCAGGCTTCATGGACATATGATGGCAAAAGCCTTACTTTCTGAAACACATTTGCATATTTTTTATTTTGCAATTGAAGAGAGAAATTCCAAATGGCAGAGAAGAACAAAGATTCTCAGTGAGCTGTCTTCTTTTTGGAATAAAAAAAAGCCACCTTAAAAGAACTTTAATTTAAAAGCAAAACATTTAACAAGATTGTCATTCAAGAAAGTTTTAAATGGATGAATGAGAAATTAATTTTTGAAAATAAAATATTTTTTAATGAAAGTGTCTTTCAAAAATCATAGCATTAATCAAAGAAAGAGACAAGACCTTTATGTGAATAATGATTGTTTATTATTAAAGAAAGTAGATATTTTGGTGGATTTTAGAAAATAAGATGACAAGGATAGTACGAGCCAGGCTGTATGAATGTAACTACAGGAAGCTAACTGAGACTAAGTATTAAAAATAGAGAAAAGCAAAACAGAAAAAAAAGGAAAAGTCTTTTACTTTATTGTAGTAATTGACATATTTTCACTTTCTCATAAGGGCAAACACAAGGAAAGCTGCAAGATTAGAAGAAGGAAAGAGAAGTTTGCTAGAGCAACTTACAGGTAAGGGCATTTCACTAGATTTTTGCAGAGAATGTTTGAGGCATTTGGTAAAAAAAAAAGACTGCACTGGTTGCCAAAAGTTTTAAAGCTTTTAAAAAGGAAATGGAAGAAGGATGTGTCAGAACCACCACCCCCCCAAAAAAAGCAGGGGGGGAATATGAAAGAAGTTAAGAAGACTGAAGATTTATCTATAGAAAACTGGCTGGAGATCTAAAGCAAATTATTGACAAAGTAGAAGTTTTGGAAAGTAAGTCAGAAGTTACAAATGGATAGAGAAAGATTTGTATTGTTATTACTGGAATTGAGAGAAAAAGAATTTTATTTAAAGTTTACAGCAATTCAGAAGTATATGGAGAATATATAAGAGAAAAGATTGTTAAACTATCTAATTTCCTAGATTGGGAAGGAAATGACACCAAAACAGAAATTGATAAGGTTCATAGAATCGATACATGATTTGCAAAATTAAGAAATGTTCCAAGAAATGCTGTTGATCAATCTGTTAGGAAGAAGAGCACAGATCAAGT
>JAOYMU010000292.1:45801298-45814209 GCA_025802295.1 Psammodynastes pulverulentus | reverse complement strand
AAAACAAGCGGGCCACTGAAAAATTATCAAACGTTTACCGGTCCGCGGCGATAAAAAGGTTGGGGAGCACTGATATAAAGAATAGCATACAATGACATGCTAGACAGCTAGAGTGTACCTGAGTGGAGATTTCTCATACAGTATGCTATAGCACTATAGCTATGGCTTAATGACAATAACTAGCCATGCTAATCATGTTAGCTCTACCAACATAGAGTAATGACAATGAATTAGTCTTTAAGCAACCCGTTGTTAAGAAAAAAAGATAAAAGAAGCAGAGAGAGCAAATCTGATGGTTTCTTTCATTTGCCTGCTTCTCTGAATTTGGGGATTAATTTGCCTTTGAATCCATATTTGTACAAAATACTTTGCATCCTCAATATTCCCTGATATAATTTGTAAATGAAACACATCTCAAAAGTTACTATTTAAAATTTTTCTTTAGTTTGAAGAAGAGAACTTTAATTCCAGAGTTAAGAATAGAACAAATTAAACATTTCAGATATCTTTCTTCCCATGCTTCCCTCTGGGAAATTTAAGAGCGTGAGATTGGGGAGCATTGATATTCTCATATCTTCTGTTTGCTATTTCAATCAGCCTTTAGTTTTGAATAAAAGTTAAAAAAAACATGTCACATATCAAATAATGTTTTGCCCTAACATTATGCTAATTTACTCCTGGGAGAGAATTTCAGAGTATGGGTAGCAGTGTTTTGTAGGGGGAGGACGGGAGGAAAATTTCAGTTGTGGTGCCCTGAGCTTGAATTTTCTTCACAGAGCTGAAATAGCTCCCATTACATCTGCTTAGTCTCTATAAAAGATATGAAGATACATGGATTTTCATTTCATATATAGTCACACAAAATGAAAATAATGACTAATCCACACACTCCCTAGATGTGAGTATAAAGCGTTCCTGGTTTGCTTTCCCACTTTTGTGCCTAGCCAATACATAGTCAGTCTGGCATTGTGACTGTAATTAACAACAAAATAATCTTTTCCCTTTGCAGACCCAAAAAAGACTAAGAAAATAAAATGTGTCTTACATCCTGCCCTTGACTCACAGGGCAACAAAGATGATTAGCGGACTGGAGGCTAAAACATATAAAGAACGGTTGCTGGAATTAGGTATGACCAGTTTAGTGAAAAGAAGGACTAGGAGTGGCCTGATAGTAGTATGCCAATATCTAAGGAGCTGCCATAAAGAAGACTCTCCAGAGTCTATTCTCCAGAGCATCTGAAGGCAGGACAAGAAGCAATGGATGGAAACTAATCAAGGAGAGAAGCAACCTAGAAATAAGGAGAATTTTTTCTAACAGAACAATTAATCAGTAGAACAACTTGCCTCCAGAACTTGTGGGTGTTCCAACACTGGAAGTTTTTAAGAAGAGATTAGACAACCACTTGTCTGAAATAGTATAGTGTCTCCTGCCTGGCAGTGGGTTGAAGACCTCCAAGATCTCTTCCAACTGTTATGCTGATACTCTGTTATTCTTTTACTTTCCTAGTCATATAAATGTGGCACAACTATAAAAGCAACTCCAGACATATAGGATACAAACTTTATGTGTCATTCATTCATTCAATTCATTCATTCATTCATTCATTCGATTTGTTTAGTTTTCTTACAAATGAATGAATTATACAAACAAAGGACTACTTCTACAAACAAAAAACAGCCATCTATTACTCCTATTTTTGCTGTTTTGAGAAATGGAATTTTTTATGGGATCCTTCTGACTATGACCACTCATTGCTATTATCTTGCAGGACTTAACCAATTTGATCTATTGGTTGTATTAGAATGAAATTATCAAGATTGCTACAATTTTTCTTTCTGCCCTAAGTGACGGGAGAAAGGTAAATTTGTGTTGAAAAATTAACAGGTGAAGGGGAAGATAACCTTGAGATAAAGTGGGAGGGACTTTTGGGGATGAGCTGCCTCCTGCTTCATCCCACTTCTTTCCTCTGCTCCATTGGTCTCAAAGAGGTGCATTAAAACTTTAGTTGCATAAGCTTATTCTTTCATACCTAAATATAACTTGATCTAATAATTAGAACATCTAACATGGAAATTCTGATCACCTTTGCCAGCTAGGTTCTACTTCCTAATAGCTTTTTTTTCCTGTTGTTAGTACATTTACAAAAACATAAAAGCTGCCATTTGCAATCTTTTCTACATCTCCTTTGTTTCAGAATCAAAGTTAGATTTAAAAATTAGTAACACTGTCTAGGTCTAGGATAACTCAGTTTTTGTGATTGCTATTGACATTATGGACAGATTTCCATCATGACAGTGTACATTGTGCATCTAGTTCTGTTCAAAAGTAATACATCTAATTATGGCCAATAATTGATGCAGATTTTGAAAATACTTTTTAAAATGTCCAATGTAGCATATAGTTATAGTGTTTAAAATTTAAGATTTGTCATTTCCTCAGTTTTGCCATTTTTTACACATTTACAAGGTTGCAGAATTATCCAGATTAAGTCGTCTTTTATATGATTCTCCAACCCGATTCCAACAACTGAAGGATTTTTTTGAAATCCTGAGAAGTTTTTACCAAATCTACCAAAAACCGTTATAATACTCAACAACACTAATTACTAATTAATTCATGATTAGGTTATAAAGATTATTATTATGCATAATCATTTCAAATGAGTTTAAATTCATTTTTAAAAGATTGGAAAGTAATTTACAGATTGAAAGATACCAGTTGTTTTTAATAGTGTCGTGTGTGATATATGAACTAGTATTGTGTTCACCAACACAACAGTCTGCTAACCAAGTGATTTACAGTCCTATACCTTGCCCAACCTATTCTGAGGACATAGGTTGTATAGTAAACGGAAGGTAATTGCAAGGAGTTGGAAAATGTAACTCCCATTATATTAATAGAAGACTTTATCTATAATATTGGCTATAAACTTTATGGGGCAACTAATATATTGAAATAGCATGTTCTCTTGTCTAGTTGAATAATAAATGGAGCTTTTGCCTTAAAGACCGTACAGTCATTCAGGCCACCCACACTTTCTTTCCTCTTTTTTTCCTTCCTCTTTTGAGGTCAACCCATTTTTCAAATGCTCTAAAATGGGAGGCAATGTGTTGCCATTGTATTGTAGAGAGAAAGAAATTACTTTTTCAGTTTGTCAAGAATTGAATTGGAGGGATACCTTGTGATTACCTTTTCACAACTGGAATATAACTTCCTTTCCTTCCTCCATATAACACTCCCTCTCTGTTCATGTCCAGGCGCACACATGTTTTCAGATGTGTGTACCTGGAATACATTCTCCAACACTTCAGCATGAGTGTTAGCAGAATGCAAAACAGATGGACCAGCAGTTGCCAATGTTATCTTCTGGCCAGCTCTGGCAAGTCTCTGTTCTCTCTCCTTTCTTGGCATGGCAGAAATATCTGCCTTTATTTAGGACAGCCTGTATTCCCTGCCATGCCACTTTTCCTCTGTTGCATTATAGGCTAAATGCTATTTATTTCCTCGCTGCTGAGGCTGTAGGTGAGTGCAACAAACAATTAACATTTCCAAACTTGTTGGGTTTAAATTTATTTACCTTGCCTATTAAATATTTGATCACAGTATCAGCCAAGTGATTTTTTTTTTCCTAGGGAACATTGTTTTGTTTACAACACTCATCTTCACCCATCTCTGTAGATGTCTTAATATTTAGTCCCACAGTTTGCAAAGTGCTTTACTTTTTAGGTTTAATTCTGTAAAAAATGTTAAGTTCTGATAATGAAATGATGATTCCCAGTCTTTATTTTCCATTACAAAATTATATTTTCTCTTACAAGAATTTTTGAAAAATAAATGCTTGATTGTCTACTGAATTAAAATTATAACCTAAAAGAGCCAGAGCTGCTACAAATTCAAACACGAGGTTGTTTTAATATTGTTACCGCTCACTTCAGTGGGGTTTCCATTGGATTTAATTGTTTTGGATGCTACCCCCCAATTTTTTTTCCCACCAATCTTGTCCTTTTATGCCTTTGGTTTTTTAAAACAAAGATTTATCGGATGATTTTTTTCCCCATTTGTTTTACCCATTGTGAGCTTCAAAATAAATCATACAGGAAATCAAACTGGATTTAGCTATATTTATTTAAGTAAGTGTTCGTACTTCAGTCACTGTCGTTTAATGATTAGACTTCTTACACAGGCTTTTAATTCAATGCTATTAAATTTAGCATCATCTTAATATTGTATCTTCTGCCAAGGAAAGTGGCTAAGGGACCATCGATACAGCCAGTATAAACAATTGGGGTGTGAAAGAGAAAAATGTGGAACAATGTTTTTCCTTTTTTACTTCCATAGAGATTTCTATTAACTGCTAGTTTGATTTTTAAAGTCTAAATGGCAAATTATGTTTACTATTTTTCTCTATCCACAAAGATAACTTGATATAGTATTTTTCCAACATTCTTATAAAATGTAGCACTTTTACACTAGTAAGTTTGCAAAGCATGTAACATCATCCCTGACTAAACAACCTTCTCAGATTTTTTTTTCTCAAATGTCAAATTTGATAATTCAGAGACTATAAGAAATTCAAACAATCCACCGTATTTAAGAATAAATCACACAGATAATTTCCAGACGTTATTTGGAATATTAACCATCCTATTAAGGGTTATGTGTGGTGCTTTGTAAATGCTTTCATCTTTACACAGACCTTACAGCTATTAGGTTGCTTGCTGTGCACATGTATCAATTGTATAGTGAAAAAATGATATAGGAATAAGACTGTCTTGCTGGGCCACTTAATTAGCAATATCATGAGAAAAATTGTGTAATTGTGAGCTATATTCGGGAGTCAGCGAAGTTTCCAGTTTTGTAGATGACTTTTAAAATTAATTAACGTTGATGACATTCAAGTGCATCCTTAAATGGCAAAAGAATATCTTCATGGCATGTTTATATGCTACGTCACCAAGAGTATTTAATCAGAATGTATCTTACATCAGGTCTTAAATGTATTAACTCGGAAGTATTGCTGCAACTCATTGTGAAACATGCTTGGGTACAGGAATATAGTTATACTTGATTGCTTGTATTCAGTGATGGTTTTTGCTTGAGGGACACGCTTTTGCTCAAGCAAGGGAGAAGGTACTTACAACAGTTCATTTAGTGACCGTTCAAAGATACAACAGCACTGGAAAAAGTGACTTATGACGGTTTTTCACGTTTATAACCATTGATCAAAATTCAGATGCTTGGCAACTAGTTCATACTTATGACGGTGGCAGTATCTCAGGATTGTGTGATCAGTTTATGCAACCTTCTGACAAGGAAAGTCAATGAGGAAGCTAGATTCACGTAACAACCGTGTCACTAACTTAACAACTGCAGAGATTCACTTAACAACTGTGGCAAGAAACGCTGTAAAATGGGGCAAAGCTCACTTCACAAATGTCTGACTTGGCAACAGAAATGTGGGGCTCAATTGTGACCGTAAGTCGGGGATTACCTGTAGTTATAGCAAGCCAAATGACAGACTAATTTTTATTAAAAGCAATGCATTGGGAAAACTCATGGAATATGCCCTTGCACAATTGTATAATCCAAACTCTAATTGTGAAGAACTGGAACTTTCCAACTTCCATGGGTTTATTTACAGTGTTTGGCCATAGAATGGCAGTGCCAGGAAAATGAAATAGAGTAAATATCAAATGTTAAAAATGTTGTGTAGCTGATCTTCATGAAAGAGTCATAATGCCAGAATTTCTCACTTAGTTATTGATGGTCTTCTTATTAAGGCTATAATCTCTTTATACCAAGCATCATTCTTTCAGCTATAACACCACCTGAACTCAGTTATAGAAGAGTTAAGGATACTGCTATCACACAATGCTGGTTCGCTTTCAATAATTGGAAAAAAAAAGATTCTCAAATTAAAGAAAGTTATCTAATCCTAAAATATATTTGTACATCTGAGAACTGAAAAATGTTATATTTGATAGCTGGTATTTTTGCTGCTGTTGCTTTCTGCTTCTATTTGATCATGTAAACTTTTTATCTATTACAGATCGGATTGAGAAGCATTCCACAATGCCAGATTCACCTGTGGATGTGAAGACACAATCCAGGCTTACCCCTCCAACAATGCCTCCTCCTCCAACTACCCAAGGAGCCCCAAGAACCAGTTCTTTCACGCCCACAACATGTAAGGCATAAACTTCATTGACCAATAGAAGTACATTCAATAAAGTGAACAAAATAACATTATCCCCAACAACAAAAAATATTGGTATTTTGTGAGTGAAGTTTACCCATAAAATAGTAAAATTCACTCACAACATGTAATTATACATTTCTTCTATATATATGTTTTTGATAAGAAAAGTGAAGCTGCAGCAAATGTCCTGATCTTTCTTCTGGCCTTCACGTTCTCATTTTGGAGAGCAAGAGATAAGAGACAAACTTTCTTTCTAAAACCAAGAGTAATAATATTAATTAAACTGTTAATTATCCCTTACACTATACAAATCTCCAGCATTGCTTATCCTTCTTTCCAACTCAATAGTTAAGACTATTGTTTGTTTGCATTGTAGCATTCTGAATAAGAGTTGATGCTGATAGAGAAAAAAATGAACTTTTTTTGACAACCAAATTAGCCATTTTCAATTTACAACTTTGGTATCTCTATCCAACTGATTGTGGTAGATTTAAAGCTCACTCATTTTTAAAAGCAGCTCAACAACTATTTAGATTGGAAAGTAGTGCCTCAGTTTGTAATAATTGTAACCCAACTCCTCTAACCATGTAATGACAGGGATGCTATTATATATTTCTGTTTTTCCTGTTCTATGTTCAGGAGCATTGTTTCCCCACTGTCAGCAGCTGTCTGGTTTTAGCCCTATTCTTAGATATATTGTGATAAGTAACATCTGTATACATGCACAGATAGGAGCAGTGCCAGAAAAAAACCATCAAGCTGTACTTCCTCATATTTCCTTATATTATTAAGGGGAGGTTATTTAAAACTGAAAGGTATTGTTATAACTTCGAAAAGTAGATATATATGCACAATAAGTTCTTTCTGATTAGAAGGGGAGGGTTGTGAGTACAAACACACATGCGCACACACCCAATAGCAAAAATAAAATTGCTACCTACAACCCAGGTCCAGGTAATCTACTCCAATCTTCTCTGTGAAGGTGCTTTAGACTGTACTTTAAAAAAAGTGTAAAATCTTCAATGAATCTGTTTCACCTTTTTATAACTTTTCAAAAGTCCAGTGTGATTATGGCAAGCCTGGGCTGGTGACAGATTCTTTTTTTTCTTTTTTCAGGTACTTCCTGCAGTGAATTTACAATCACAGAATTTTGGTTCATGATATTGTTGCTCTAGTCTATGCTGTTATGAGATCAGCATCGTTCGAGCCTTATTCACTTGGGTTTGAGTCCCTCAAAACCCTTTCAGTCTGAAATATTTCATTATACATTAAAAAAAAGTCCTGATAGACAAAGAATCACATCCTGAAAATTGCCCAGTCAATTCATGCTAGAGAATGAAGCACAGTTTTGAAAACCTGCACACTTTACATAATGTAACCTGTGTAGGAACCAGGTTTTTATAGGTTTTTATGTATAGAGCCATACAATCAACACAATTGAGAAATTAAGGAACTTGTGATCAGACAGCAAATGCATTTTTTTTTAAAAAAGAAGCCTTTCTCTTTTACTCTTTCTCATGGAAGCCAAGAGAGAAAATTAAAAACATACAAGTTTTGAGTCACAGTTTTAAGGAATGTGCTGGGGCCCTTATTTTAAACCCACAAGATTTCAACATTATGCAAACAGTAATTATTGGTTCTAAAAGTCTTTTTGGATAAACTCCATAAGGATGTTGTTTTGAAAAAAGGATAGTAAGAATTTCCTAGGTATGCCATCTTAATCTTCTGGAAGAAAGGTCAACTTTCAGTCTAATGAATACTTGTGTGTGTGTGTGTGTGTGTGTGTGTGTGTGTACATTTAAACAGAATGCTTACTTTGGTAATCAGGTTTTCATTCCATTAAAATGTATCATGTGCTCCTCCTATTGAAGCCAACAATTATAATTGCAAAACTATATGTATGCAGAGTTTTTCTCCTGGAAGATAATAGGAAGCTGTATATTTGCATCCTATTTAAAATTTACAGGAAAATATAGTTATTCAATATGTTGCTCTCTTTTAGGATAAGATTAATGTTAGGGCTGAGAAAGAGCTGACAGACTTATTTGGATTTTGAAAGCATGTTGGAGGAACCCTCAAAAAATAGCTGGAATTGATTGTTTGTAAAATGTCTACTATGATTGATGTGGTTTTGCAGCTAATCCTCTGGTACCCCAATTTTAAATTAAAGTCAAGTAGGATAGGGAACTTGTAAGTAATCACTCAAACAATGCACAGGCCTGTTCTGAGAATCTAATAAAAGAGAGCTATTGCCCATTGCTTTTTTGAAATCTAAAGCATTTACTGCAGTTTATCTACAGTATCTTTCCTATTTAGGAAAACAAGTTAGTGAATAATAGGATAATAGAGTTGGAAGGGACCTTGGAGGTCTTCTAATCCAACCTTCTGTTTGGGCAGGAAACCCTATACTATTTCAGATAAATGGCTACCCAATTGCTTTAAACCATTGCATTTCACCATTGCTTATTTGTACAAAACACTGCCTTCAGAAATATTCTAACTTAGGGAAATATGAAACTAAAAAAGTTCTGTTGACATGTCTTTCTATTCTTCTTTCCTTTTTTAGTAACTAATGGCACGAGCCATTCACCAACAGCTTTGAATGGGGCTCCTTCCCCACCAAATGGCTTTAGCAATGGCCCATCCTCCTCCTCCTCCTCCTCGTTGGCTAATCAGCAACTACCACCAGCTTGTGGAGCTCGGCAGCTTAGCAAACTGAAGAGATTTCTTACAACCTTACAACAGTTTGGCAATGACATTTCACCAGAAATTGGGGAGAGAGTGCGTACCCTTGTGCTAGGACTTGTGGTAAGTTAATTCAATTATTGAATGACTGAATTTCTTTCTTCCTCTTCAGACTTTCCTTCAAACCTCCCTTTTATTTATATACATGACAAGAAGATGAGTGGTACTTACATTTTATTTATTTCATTTATACCCCAGCATTCTTCCAAGGGGCTCAAAGAAGTGTTTTTAGCCTGAGCTATCCTGTTGAGGCAAGTAAGTCTTAATCACAATGATTTGCCCAATCTTTGAACCCTGTTTGAACTCTGGATTGCCATAATACTCTAAAAAAAAAATCCTGTTTCATGATTTTAGAACTAAGGACTGTCCTGCACATAGTATGATTGGAATTTTAGGACAGAGAAGGAAAGTACTTTATCACACATCACAGATTTAATTTACGGGCTGGTTAGCACAAGATAAGGTGATGGCCATTAAAAAGGTATCAGGCATCTTCAAGGACCTTAGGAGCTGTAGTGGTGCAGTGGTTAAAATGCAATATTGCAGGTTGACTCTGACTCTGCCCATTGCCAGGAGTTTGATCCTGACTGGCTCAAGGTTGACTCAGCCTTCCATCCTGAGGACCCAGATTGTTGGGGGCAATATGCTGACTCTGTAAACAGCTGTAAAATTCTATGAAGCAGTATATAAGTCTAAGTGCTATTGCTTAGATCTCTCAGTAGCTATTAAAAACAAAGTAGGATTTGTAACCATTTCTGTTAGACTTCCAATCATATATATTTTTTTTTGTTTCCAGAATACTATGATTGTGCCACCATGAAAGGAAAATAATGGATGTTATGGTCTGATTCAGCATACCTCCTATGTTTTTGCTTTCCAACAGTAGTAGATATTGAGCCATATGCTCTATTTAAATGAAGGATGTGGGTTTATTAGTACTTTTATGTCTCAGCTATTCAAATTAAATATAGTTTTCAGAAGAGCCTTCACATATTTTTTAACGTGTATAAACAATGGAGAATCATGAGGTACTCAGAGGCAATACAGGTAGTCCTCGACTTAGAACAGTTCGTTTATTGATTGTTTGAAGTTACACTGAAAAAAACTGACTGGTGACCATTTTTCATACATATGATCATTTCAGTATCTCCATGGTCATGTGATCAAATTCTTGGCAACTGGCTCATATTTATGACGGTTGCAGTGTCCTGGGGTCATGTGATCACCTTTTGCGACCTTCTGACTAGCAAAGTTAATGGGGAAGCCAGATTCACGTAACAACTGTGTTACTAACTTCACAATTGTAGTGATTCACTTAACAACTGTGGCAACTAAGTTCATAAAATGGAGCAAAACACATTTAACAACTGTTTCACTTAGCAAAAGAAATTTTATGCTCAGTCGTGGATGTAGGTTGAGGAGTTGATGACCACCTGTACTGAAAATAGCCTTCAACATGGCAGCTGCATTTCATTCTGAGTTTACAACTGATTAACACACACACACTGCACTGTCTGAATTGAATCTCCAAAAATCTTTATGGAGAACAATATAAAAAAGAAAATACATACTGAGTTATGACTGGTTCATTATTTACTGTGTGGAAGCTTTGTACCAATAGCAATATGAGTAGTAACTGCAAAGACAACTGACTGTTAAATAGATGTTTCTGCTAGTTTGGTACTTTCCCAAAATATATTATCCCTGTTCTACTTCTCATACATGAGGTACAAACATGACTGCATAAAGACATGAATTTAAATTAAAGTAGATCTTTTTTTCCTGGAACTAATATAATCTTAAAGGTAATCTGAATTACAGAAATACAACAACAAAATATTGGTGGTATTTTTAATACTATACTAATGTAACAGTTTTCCTGAGGTAAAGTGAATGCTACAACATTATTATTACAAAGCAGTTAAGAACATTTTTTTCTGTGTAAAATACTACAAACCTAATGTATATTGCCAAAACATTTCTATTATCCATTTTACAGAGTCAGATTTTTTTTTTCATTCAACAGAACTCTACTTTGACAATTGAAGAATTTCATTCCAAACTGCAAGAAGCCACTAACTTCCCACTGCGACCTTTTGTCATCCCATTTTTGAAGGTATTGCACAGATCATTGATCTGGAAACTATTTTAAACCATATCATTGCTCGGTCACAGATGTGTATTATAGTTCTGCTTTTTAAGAGAGTGAGGAAAATGATTCTCATTTTTAAGGGCTCCATTCTTAGTGTAAGTGGGATAAACTCTTTTACAATAATTATTTCCTATATATTCATAGCTAACTAGACAGAACTTGTTAGCTCTGTAACATCTATTTTCATTCTATTTTCAAAGCACCATTATAAAATCATTTTTTAGTTGTACTACCTCACACTCTGTTCAATCCATTTTCTCCTGTGTTTGGTTGATTGACAGTGCCTCTTTCACCAGATGTAGCTCCATTGATCCAACCTCCTGCACAGCTTGGTTTATTATCAGTAGCAGTAAAAAATGAAATCACCTAATAATGTTCCTGCTGTTTCAGTAGCAAGGTTCAAGCTAAATTTCTGATACTCATATTTAATAAGGTGGAAAACACCAACTTCACCACATCCTATATCTACCATTCTTAAGACCACTAAGGGGAGTAATGGGAAGGGTGGAGCATGCTATGGATGGATAGATGCATGAATAGATAGATAGAGCGAACCTTGGTGGCACAGAGGTTAGAGTGCAGTAACTGCAGGCTACTTCTGCTTACAGCCAGCTGACTGCAATTTGGCAGATCGAATCCCACCAGGTTCAAGGTTGTCTCGGCCTTCCATCCTTCCAAGATGTTATTCTGACACTCAGCCTTCCATCTGTTGTTCTATGTAATCTAGGTTTATGAAGTGGTTGTTTTGTTTCCCCAATGTACCAGGGATCCTGTTAACATTCCCCAAGGTTTACAGGATTGTTTCTGTGTGGGAGATTTGATTTTAATTTTGGCTTCACGGGCAAAACTCCTTCACTGTGCTTGTGCATATCCATTTCCTTCAGAGTTTTTAATTTTGGACACCATCAGCTTGTCAGCTGGTTTTCCAACTGTGCGGTGACAATTATGCAAGGGAAGAGGTAAAACGCCTCTGTTCACATCCTTTTTTTAAAAAAATAAATCTTTATTAAAGACTAACAAGAAAACACACACAAATACCAGTATAAAATTACACAAAACAAATATAAAAGTGTGGATAACATATAAGTATACAAACGAATATACTTTCTATTAACTCTATATTATATTGCAGCGGTTATTTCAACTAAAGTTTCAGTATATTTGTGGTGCACCCTTGATGGCTCTGTCTATATTTCTCTACTATTTCTACCTTCTATTTCTCCTTGTTTCTCCCTTTTAACCATCTGTACCACTTTCCCCATACTACGTAATATTCAGTGTCATCCATATCTTTCAATTGTAACATTAGCCTATCCATCTCCGCGCATTCCAAAATTTCCTGGATTATCATTCCTTCCTGAGGTATCTTTAACAAGATTTTTTATTCTATATTCCTCAGTACGGATCCTTCATGCCAACTCAAATGTAGACGTCTTGCCAGAGAATTTTCTGAGTCTATATAACAATTCCTGTTTTCTCTTCCATTCCAGCTGCATCCTTTCCTTCGGACCTCTCAGTTTTATAATAATTGTATCGATGGGGTATATTTGGATGAGAATGGATTGCTGGTAGCAGACCTGGATGTTGTGAACTGGATGATTTTCTCCAATATGTCTGTTAGCAAAGTGACCATCGGGAGTCTAGAAAGGCAGAAATCCTTGGATTTCAAGTTGACAGTCCAGCCGAATGCTACGGCAGAGATGGAAATGTGGAACAAGGTGGGGAAATGACTTTATCCTGTCCTTCCTTCCTTCCTTCCTTCCTTCCTTCCTTCCTTCCTTCCTTCCTTCCTTCCTTCCTTCCTTCCTTCCTTC
>JAOYMU010000292.1:45776090-45788399 GCA_025802295.1 Psammodynastes pulverulentus | reverse complement strand
TGAGTCAGAGCAGTGTGAAGAGTGATGGCTATAGCGTCCTCTGTAGATCTATTTCTTCTGTATGCAAACTGGTGTTTGTCAAATGTATGTGGAAGACCAGAAATGATGTGCCGGCAGACCAATTTTTCAAAGCACTTCATGATGATGGGAGTCAGTGCCACTGGTCTGTAATCGTTGAGGTTATTGATAGGGAACTTCTTTGACTCAGCCTTCCATCCTTCCAAGGTCGGTAAAATGAGGACTCAGATTGTTAGGGGCAATATGCTGACTCTGTAAAGTGGTTAGAGAGGGCTGTAAAGCACTGTGAAGCAGTATATAAGTCTAAGTGCTATTGCTATTTTTTTATCCTTATCTCAAGCCCAGCCAGTAGCTAATGACCTCTTTTCCCCTTGCATTTTAAAAATTTTTGTTCTTTGTAATGGAAATCGTGCATGTCATATTTTTGATCTTCAACTTGTAAGCCACCAAGACTCACATTGAAGGAGACACAGGTAGCACAAAAATTGAATAAATAAAATAAATTGCCTAGTATGTGCCCAGGAATATGCAAGACTTTGGGGTAGAATACTATTTGCAGATAGTCTCAGGTTCAATCCCTGATGTCTAAACAGGAAAAATTATTGAAACTGTTCTCATTTATAATTGCCACATGCTACTAATAATGGATAATCCCCCCCCCCAGTTCCCCAGCGTACAATAATAAGGTGTGTGTTTGTGTGTGTGGGGAGGGGGGGCACACACACACAATTGACATATGGGGAAAAAAATCATGAAAAAACAAATTAGAATAGCTATTTGCTTTAGTCCAGGCTAAAAACCAAGAGACAGTGAGTTCTAATCATACCTTATATATGAAAATCAGCTACGTGA
The DNA here is from genome assembly GCA_025802295.1 of Psammodynastes pulverulentus. Lineage (NCBI taxonomy): Eukaryota > Metazoa > Chordata > Lepidosauria > Squamata > Psammodynastidae > Psammodynastes > Psammodynastes pulverulentus. Next base: position 45,787,529 of record JAOYMU010000292.1, on the reverse strand, counting down.
CTTTGGACCAGTCATTCTTTTTCAGCCCAAGCCACGTCACTGGCTTGAGTTATTTATAAAAATAATAACAGCAGGATATAAAGGAATAAATAAATAGAAGAAGGGAACTTCAAAGTAGATGAATAAAGAATTACATAACAGTTTAAAATTACGAATGAAGGAAAATATATAGTTTTAAATTACATTATATACTTAAATTGAAGATAACAAAATGAAATGAATTATATTCTTGGATACCAAAGAAATTAATGGAAATGGTTAGAAATAATTGCCATCTTTGAGAATTCTTGAATAATTGGCAAATAACCCAGAAGATTAGAGAAAAGCAATGATACCCTTACCTTATAAAAGGAAAAGAGGAGGACCTGAACAATTTCAAACTTATCAGTTTGATGTTTATACTGGCAAAGTTTTTAAGCAAATTATTGAACAAAGTATTTGTGAACTTAACTACTTATCAAGAGCCACCATTGGTTTATCCCAAGTCATGCCAGATCCTTCCTTTTTAATTTTTAAACATTTACCAGCTGAATAAATTGGAGAAATGCCATGGATAAAATGAACCTTGAATTCAACAAAGCATTCAACAAAGTTTCTCATGACGTCATGGTAAAATATAGGCTAGGTGAGTATGAGAAATGGGAAAAGGATATAAGTGTTGTAAACCATTTATGATGCAGCTGCTATAAAAGCAAATGCTATTTGGGATGTATTGATAGGAGCATGGAGTCCAGTTGATGGAAAGCAATTGTCTCTTTTTTAAATGGACCCCACTTGGAATACTGTATTTGATTCTGGACCTCATATAACATCAACAAATGGCAAATAAAGAGAAGAGCTACCCAAATGGTAAAGGGGGCTAGAAACCAAATCCCAGAAGGAAATGGGTTTTAGTTATCTAAAAGTTGTCATGTAAAGAGGGAACATGTCTTGTTATATGTTCTCTGTTGTCTGAAAAAACAGGACTAGAGTCAATAGTTGAAAATACAGAGCTGTCAATTATAGCTAGATATTAGAGGGAATTTTATGTTGGTAAAAGAGGTCAACCAGTTGAATGGATTTCCTTATAAAGTAGCAATAGCACTATAGTGCTTAGACTTATATACCGCTTCACAGTGCTTTACAGCTCTCTCTAAGCAGTTTACAGAATCAGCGTATTGCCCCCAATGGTCTTGGTCCTCATTTTACCAACCTTGGAAGGATGGATGGCTAAGTGAGCTTGGTGAGATTCAAACTGCCAAATTGCAGGCAGCTGGCAATCAGCAGAAGTAGAATGCAATACTGCATTCTAACCACTGAGCCACCACAGTTCTTCCTGGTATGTTTAGTAGTACGTTTCTTCATTGGCATTCTTCATACAGAGGCTAGATAATCATCTGTATGAAATGCTTTAATAGATCCTGCATCAAGTGAGATATTGTAATAGAAGACCTTCCAACTTCATGGTTCTGTTATTTTATTGAACCAATTTAAAATGGAATAGGAATACACAGCTCAAAAGAGTCATTTAAATGTTAAGATTCAGATATATTTCCCCACTTCTCAACTCTTGTCAAAAATATTTGCATTACAGCTTTATAAACCAATGCCAATTTTTCAGTTGGTTGCTCCACCTTTCCAAAACAATCCAATAAAATATACAATTTTAACATTTGGTATCTTCTGTCATAAAATTAAGATTTTATTTTCATTATAGGGAGATAAGTGTTATTTTTTTAACATTTCTATTACCATTGGTAGGCTTATCAAGAAAGAAAGATCATTTTTTCTGTAATAGCAATCACATGCAATAAATTTTAAAAAGTACAGAAAATGGTCAATGTGTGTTTGCAGTAGGTTCTCAGCCATTTTGTTTGAAAGAATCCAATTTGAAAAATAAGTATGATCGTCTCAAAAGTATAGTCACGTAAACATGTAATGACACTTTTTTTTCAACTCTACTATTGCTTTGTCTGTCCGTTCACATCAAACTAAAACCTCATTTCAATCTCTGCTTTAATTGCTACTGTACAAACACAGATACTTACGAGTGGTCTTTGAATATGGAATTTCTAACATGCATCTGTAAAATATTTGAAACGTAAATAGAGGACTATGCAGAATCCTGGTTCCTTGATGTGCACTACAGATATAGAAATAAACAGATTTTTTCCTGATTTGCCAAGATTTTTACATTAAAAATGATTATATAGGCAGTTCCTGGGTTAAGAATGTCCAACCTACAATGATCTGGTGGCTACTTTCTACTGTGTGCTTTTCTCATGCTTTCACTTACATTATCAGCCAAGGTGGGCAAGAAATATTAGAACTCTATTGATAAAGACTGTAAATAACAGACTCTTGAAAGCCAAATTGCATTTCTCTCTTCTTCCCTCTTCTACCGGAGAAAATCAAAGCAAGACAAATTGTTTAACAATGGTTTGAAGGTGCTGAATAGGTGACTTACACCAAGCAGGCTCTCATTGCAGGGTTAGCAAGAAACTAAATCAAAAGATACACTGAGCAACAGAAGGCAAAAATAATAAGACGTTTGGTTAAAGTACAAATATAGGACTGCTACCTCTGTATGAGTTGTTTCTATTGCAAACCCTATTCATTCATTTATTCATATATACAATTTGTATTTGTCTTTCTTCCCACAGGGCACTCAACCTAAACTGAATATATTTTGAGTTGAATCTAAAATTAGTATCTATAGTAAATAATCTACAGGTAGTCCTCAATTTGGGACCACAATTGAGCCCAAAATTTATGTTGCTAAGTGAGAAATTTGTTAATGGACCCATTTTACAACTTTCCTTGCCACATTTGTTAAGTGAATCACTTGCAGGTGGCAAGAAAAGCAAAGTAAACGAGAAAACCAGATTCACTCGACAACCATATTTGCTTGTCAGAAAGTTGCAAAAGATGATCCCATGACCCCGGGACACTGCGACTGTCATAAATGTGAGTCAGTTGTCAAGCATCCAAATGTCAATCACGTGACCATGGGGATGCTGCAATGGTCAGTCATAAATCACTTTTTAAGTGCTGTTGTAACTTTGAACTGTCGCTAAGTGAATTGTTGTAAGTCGAGGACTACCTGTACTGCAGTTTTCTCAAGCTGACACCCTCCACATAGATTGGGACTTTAGCTCCCTATTTCTCGAGGGGGGGGTTGTTGGGAAAGGCAAAATAATCAAAGTTGTGCAGCACTTCCTTGTGGCTTGAAAAACTCTTAATCAAATATATGTATCTTTTTTCCCCCTAGAACCAAAGAAAATGGCTTTGACAGAGAGCCTTTGCACTCAGAGCATCCGAGCAAGCGGCCGTGCACTATTAGCCCAGGCCAGCGGTACAGTCCAAATAACAGCTTGTCTTACCAGCCTAATGGTCTGCCTCACCCTACTCCGCCTCCACCTCAGCATTACCGTTTGGATGATATGGCCATTGCCCACCACTACAGGGACTCATACAGACACCCCAACCACAGGGACCTCAGGGACAGAAACAGACCTATGGGTAAGCAAAGTTCTTCCTTCACTGGGGCTTTGGCCTCCATGCATATCACACATCAGTTATTATTTGAATTCCAATGCTTGCCTGAAGATACCCATCCATGATGTATGGTTTTATATAGTTTCCAAGTATGATTTTGATTGCTTATTTAGTATCCTATGACTATCACTAAGTGTTGTATCTTATGATTCATGATGACACTTACGATTTTATGGACACTGAGAGCTTATGAGCCACATTGGCACAGTGGTTAGAGTGCAATACTGCAGGCTACTTCTGCTGCCTGCCGGCTGCTGCAAGTTGACAGGTCAAATCTCACCAGGCTCAAGATTGACTCAGCCTTCCATCCTTCCGAGGTGGATAAAATGAGGACCCAAAATTGTTGGGGGAAATATGCTGATCTGTAAACCGCTTAGAGCGGGCTGTAAAGTTATGTAAAGTGGTATATATGTCTAAGTATATTAGCTATTGCTATTGCTATCATTACAACTTGGGTACTATGATTTTCTTTCCTATTTTTAATCTGTGGATTTACTTGATCCCTGAAATATTCCATGAGAATCAGGTCATTTTTTTTATTTACAACCATTTAATAATGGTTCCAAGTTATGACAGCCTTGGAAAAAGTAACTTACAACCTGTATTCGCATTTATGACCATTGCACTATCCTAGTGATCATGTAATTGCAGTGAGTGTTTGCAGCTGGCTTGTAATTACTACTTGTTTCAGCATCCTCAGATCACGTGATTACAATTTGCAACCTTTTTGCCCATTTTCAGCCAAAAACATCCATTTGGGGAAGGTGGATTTGCTTAATAACTATGTGATTCATTCAACAACAATGCGATTTGCTTAAAAACCACCATAAAAATTGTCATAAAATTGGGTCCAACTTGACATACAACTGCAGTAATTTATGACAGAAATTTCAGTCCCAGTTATGCTTGTAAGTAAAGAACTACCTGTACCATGCAATGCCTCTAATCAAGCAATGTTAGTAATGCATATATTTATAGCCATAGGCTGAATATGAAGCTATTATTAGATGACTCGTTCATTTTATTCATATGTAATACTTCACACTTTTTCTGGCAGGGTTGCATGGGACACGTCAAGAAGAAATGATTGATCATAGACTAACAGATAGAGAATGGGCCGAAGAATGGAAACACCTTGACCATGTAAGGAATGTCTGTATTCTGTTCAGTAGTATAGACATCACAAGTTTTAATTTTAATTTAATTTTAAGTTTTAAATTAATGAGAAATGTTTATTATCTTTGTCCATAGATTATGAAAATTTGCAGCCTAATCTATATATACTTATAGATTGGAGTGGTCTTCATTTCTTTATATTAGCACAAAGGCAAGCAAAACCCATGAAGTTAGAAAACAAGATCCATCATTATGTGTGAACTTATATATCATATATCACTACATACATACATACATACATACATACATACATACATACATACATACATAATTATATATATATAAGTTCTGATATATGAAATATCAGATATATATCACACATATGATGAATCCCATTTCCTAACTTCATGGGTTTTGCTTGTCTTTCTGCTAATGTAACAGACATGAAGACCACTCCAATCTATAAGCATATATAGAATTATGCTGCAAGATTTGGAAAGTTCAGGATGACATGTTTAAACATTTTTTATTATTTACATTATTTGGAATGAGGTCTGCTTGGCAATCAAGTCAATCCTATTGTTGAATTGCCAATTCCTACAACATTGATTAAAATGTCCAACTGGATCTAAAATAACTGGACTCAAATTGTCCCTTATCCTTAAAACTATTTCCCTGAGCCAGCCCATGATAAATGAGCCCAGCAATTTTCACAGGATCAGCATGAAAACAAATGTTTGTAGCAGATGGGCATACAACCATTTAAACTGTTGAAGGTTCCTTCGAAAACCAGTAGTGAGCATAGTATCAGGATCTGCTGGAAAATGGCCAAAAATGTCAAGTTTGGGAACTGGAACTTCCTTTGCTTTCTGCCAGATCTTATTTAAAAATAAATGGTAACTAATATGCTTAAAGAAGAGTAGGAGCTTTATGTACAAGCGATAGCCGTCCTACACACTCTTTGGAAATTAAAACTCAGGGTATCCACGGGCTGAGTGCTTTATTTCCTTTGCACACCTGATTACAGAAATAGAAATTGGAAATAGAACTCTAAGACAGCATTGGGAGGAAGGAGATTCAGAACACATGGCAATAGCTGTGTGGCACCTTCAACCTTTATCTCTGCCTTTATGTCAGTGTATTTGCCCTACACCTTCTCAACATTTCGGACATTGTCTCCGCTGCAGAAAAAGTGGGAACTCCTAGCTAACTTCACCATTGAGCCCGTATAATAGATGCCCTAACAGAAGCAGTGCTTCTTCAACAGCAGTATCAGCCGCGTCTCTCACCTGTCCTCGCTTCCCCCCACCCCCACCCCCCCAGTAAATATTGCTAATGGCCCTTCTGAATGGGAAATGACTTGGACTAACAGTTGGACGTGCTCTGTGCTGGCTGACCACTGGATTAAATTGGCTAAAATCCACTGCCCTGCTTTGTTAGTATCAGGTTGGATACCATGTTCCAGATACTCAAACATAATCAGCCAGCCAGACAGAATGGAACTGTAAGCCAGCTTAGTTCTCATTCAACAGTTCACCTAGAAAATATAGTCTGTTTGTGTAGCAGTCAGTGGTGAAACTAAGTAGCATGTCCTACTGGGAAAACATGATAATAGTGGATGATGGGAGTCCATTTGGCACTTTTATGCAGAGGACCATTGGAGGATGACCCTGCTCTATGGAAACTGGGTCTTATAGGCAGTATTCCAGTATTTGAGAGCTTGCCACAAAGAGAAGGGGATCAACTTATTTTCCAAAACACCAGAGAGCAGGACAAGAAACAATGGATGGAAACTAATCAAGGAGAGAAGCAATTTAGAATTAAGGAGAAGCTTCCTGATAATGAGAACAATTAACCAGTGGAACAACTTACCATCAGAAGTTCTGGGTGCTTCATCACTGGAGGTTTTTAAGAAGAGACTGGACAGTCACTTATCTGAAATGGTATAGGGTCTCCTGCTTGAGCAGGGGGCTGGACTAAAAAGCCTCCGAAGTCCCTTCCGGCTTTATTCTGATGGATATACATCAAATAAACATTAACATTTCATCTTTCTCTTTCCCTTTTTGACATCTAGCTCTTAAATTGCATCATGGACATGGTAGAAAAAACAAGGCGATCTCTCACTGTGCTACGGCGATGTCAAGAAGCTGACCGGGAGGAACTTAATTACTGGATACGGCGGTACAGCGATGCAGAGGATCTGAAAAAAGGCAACGGTAGCAATCATTCTAGGCAGCAGAGTCCAGTGAACCCGGATCCCATCCCTTTAGGTATGTATGGTGCCTTCTTCAAACACTTTTATGTTGCTATGTTTATGAACTTGCATCTGTCTTCTTTTTTAATCTCGGTCATTTTTTTTTAAATTACAGTTTTGTAATTTAAAATGGTTGCCTTTATTTAAAATCACACATTAAAGAGAAGGTGGAGGATTATTGAAATACGATATTTAGCTCTGTGCATTCACTTGGATTAGTCTATAGGGATTCTATTTATTAGGGTAAGAAAAGAAAAGGGCTAGTAAATCATTATAAATTGATACACGCAAGAACTGGTGTTCTGATCCCACATCGGTATCTCTTGAAAGGACAGAATATTAAAACCCTTTCAAGCACGTGCCTTTCATTTGCAGCTTCTCTTTTAAACACGGTATGATAATAATGAATTAGAGTTAGAGTGTCTTACCAATTATAGAATTTAATAAAAGGAGAATCATATCATGGCAGTGTGTTGCTAGTTCATAAGGAAAATAGTCAACAATCCATGAGTTTCCTATAAGGCAAGATAAGAACTGCATCAACATAGGTGCTATCCCACACTTAATAGCATGTTTTTAAAAAATATTGTATCACAAAAAACAAACACTGCATTTTTCTGTATGTTGTAAATGTCACAAATCCCCTTTGTCATTTTTAATGAGCTAAACCACCCAGTAAAAATTACCAGCTTGTCATCTCCAGTAGCTATGGATGGAGGAGAAGAGGGCCATCTGTTACGCCTTTGTGTCTCCCCCTCCCCCCTTTATGATTTATATCAGTACCCATTCTGTAGATCAGTTTCAATTATAGCTATAATCTATCCTTTTTCAGGTTTATAATAATGGCTTTAATCCAGAATTCTCTGCAACCTTTGCACCCGGTGAAATAGCAAGCACACATATGCTAGTCGCTACTCTGGCTTATGACCTTTCTAATAATAAGAAATGGTGTGAGATAAGGTACCATAGCAGATGCATGCCGAATTGTGGGCATCTACAGTTAAAAGTAATTTATGAGTGTTGAGATATATAGTATCTCTGCCTGAGACCTGGGAGAACTGTGGTTGAAAGAAATAGCATTAGCACAGACTTGCAGTTTAAAACATCCCTTCCTCCCCCCAAAAACCCTGCTTTATTGATTTATTAGTTTTCTATCTCGTTGCAGTGATAAGTATCAATAATTGTAATGCTATTTGCATTTTTTCCCCTTACATTTAAATTTATATACTCTGAACCACTTTCTTGAAATTTCTACACACTATTTATATTTGCATATTTTATTTACTTGTTTATTTATATCTGGCCTTTATTTTTAAAAAAACATACTCAAGGCAGTGAACATACCTAATACTCTTACCTCCTCCTATTATTACCCACAAGAACAACAACGCTGTGTGGTGGGTTCACCTGGGAGGAAGTGCCTGGCCAAAAGTCACCCATCTGGCTTTCATGCCTAAAGTGGGACTATAACTCAGTTTCCTGGTTTCTAAACCAACAAGTTAATCACTACACCAAACTGGCTAATATGCTTAGCATAAACTATTTGTAAGAAATACTTAAATATTTGTTTGGAAGATGAGTAAAATCATATGTATATAGAAATATTAGGCAAGCTTCATATTGTTTATCCACTTGATAGAATATGTAATGGTAAAATTACATTAAATAATTTATTTAATTAAAAAATTACATTAAATAATTTATTTTATTAAAGCATTTTTGCAAAAGGATATACATATAGCCTTCAATTTACAATCATAACAGAACCTGCCCATCATGGTTGTAAAGTCATAAATTGGATCACCCATATGACTGACCTGATTTTACCATGTTTTTTTTTTTGTGATAATCATTAAGCAAACAGTATGATCATTAGTGATATGCAATTGTTTGATTGTGCCATAAAACATGGCCATATGACCATAGAAAGCTCCAAATGGCGATAAATGCTGGTCAATTGCCGAGAGCCAAAAATGTGATCACATAATTGGGGGAGAGAGCCATTTGAATTTCAGAATCAGGTTGTAAATACCCCTTTGGGAGATCCTTTGTAACTTTGAATGATCTTCCCGTAAAAAAAAATAGTTTTAAGTCAACTTTACAGGACTACTTAATTAATTTTGAACAGTATTTAATTTTCATCCTCTTAGCAAGGAATTCCATTTACAATATCACATAAAATACACTACTAGTGAAGGTTTTTGTAAAACCCCAAATACACAAATGTTTCAGATGGGTATCTATACTTTCTTATCTAGAGATGCACGGATTGATCTTAGACTCTTCATTAAAGACTACCCAAGAATGAAAACACAACACATGTAGGAAGGCGGTGGATTTTCAAGAGGGAGGAGGTGCATTCCAGAGCTATAAGACACATCTCAGTCTAGATATCATGTGAGAGGGAAAAGGGTGGACCTAATAATTCCCAGAGTATATTTTAGATGCAGACAGTAAAGTTCTCAGTCTGGCAGGATTTTGTCTGTATATGCAAAACAATAAAGAACTCAGCTGGGAAGAACCACCAAGAGTCTTTCTTGGTTTGGGGGCCTGACATACAGTATGTTAAGATGGCTATCTTCTATGTCAGATCTATCTCAATTTTATTTGTTGACATTTTTCACAAAGCAGGCCTCATCAGTGTCCAAATGTGATATTTGGAAAAGACAGAGACAGTGCAGTCCCTTAGCTAACCTTATACCAAATCCCAAAGATGCTTTTTCAAGAGGCAAGTAGACTTTCTGGTTTTTCTTTGAAGATATTTCACTTCTCATCCAAGAAGCTTCTTCAGCTCTGAAGCTTCTTCAGCTTCTTGGATAAGAAGTGAAACATCTTCAAAGAAAACCAGAAAGTCCAGTTGCCTCTTGAAAAAATACCTTTGGGACAACTGTGACCTGGATGACTGAGAATCTCCACAGACACTTACCCCAAATGCTACTTTGTATGGTGTAAGATTGCTGATTATTCTTGCCTCTTACTATCTAAGGTGAGATTGACCAACTTCAAAATTTAAATGAGAAATCAAGTTCCAGCTGCATTTTTTATTATTATTCAAAGAATTCCCTATTGCTTCCATCCTACCCCAATATAATAATTTCCTAATAATAGTTATGCAGATAGGACTAGAGCTGTACTTTTTCTATGAAAAAGCTTAAGGAATTGGGCTAAATATAATGAGTTAGAGTTTCTTTTATCAAACTGTCAAGTTTGTTTTAGCTGTCAACCTGCATTTTCTCTTTTCATGCTTACAACACTGTTGCATCGAATTCCCATATGATTTGCTGAATTCCAAAGTGCTTCTTACTAACAGGATTATAGACTTTCCTGTTCTTGAGGTTGATTAAGCTGCTTTATATTACTTTGACAATAGGACATGTCATCTTAATTTGTAAGGATCTTGTGAACTGAGTAAAATAATTGGTTAATGGTATTCATTGCATACGGTTTTCCAAATCCATCGCAGTTTGGGGCATATTTCATTTTGCTGTTATGTTTTTCTGTTTTCTTACAGCTCTGAAGAAATATATACTGGTCTAGTAGTTAGAAAAAAATCAATGAGTTCTTGTGATTAACGTATTGTCACTTGCAAAGTAAAACATTCATATCCAAGTGATGTTTTTACTTTTTTTTTTTTTTATAAAAAGCTACATCTCAAGTACAAAAGAATTTTGTCAATGTTGTTTCAAAGCCACTTCCTATTTTCAGGAAATGGAATAGAAGCAAATTAATCACTTTTTTAAAAAAAATTAAAAGAATGGATCCAAGAAATTTTACACCAGTTAATGTTGATATTTGACAAAATTCTAAAACATAATATTAATTAGGTAGCTCATATCTAGAAAAAGATCATTGATTATAAGATACAAAGGTCTGTTTATAAGAATTAGTCAACTGTATTTCTTTTGATAGAATCAGTGTTGTTTACAAACAAGCATTTGACAGAATCCTCTGTGACATTCTTTTGGGCAAACTGGTAAAATATAGATTATCTGATATTATTTGATTTCTGAATCTGGTTAAATATTTTTATGAAAAGTCTTGAATGTATGCTACAATCATTGGTGGGTTTTTTTTGGGTAGAATCAGTTTTGGTAGTACTATGAATTAAGTAAATAAGAGTATAAAGAGTGGTTGTGTGTTTGGGAAGAACCCTACAAAACAGAGACAAGATTCAAACATGTTGACAGGCTACAATGCTAGGCTTGAAAAAAAGGAAATATCCAACATGGATAAATGTTATGTACCGATATAACAATCTTTGACTTCTTCAGAAGCTCTATCCCAGCAGTTACACATACCTATTAATACATTAGACCTACTTCTCTAAAATATCGTGTTGACTTCAAGATCACAGAACAAACATCATCACTGACCAGAGAGACTAATTCTCTGCAAGGAATAACTTGGCACAGATGCCACATATCTTCTAACTGTTTAATTTGCTGAAATGAAATTATATATTCTCCTGTGTGAAGCGATGATATCCAGTGAAAACATGGGTTATCTCTGTACTCTTCCTAGCTCTAGACAGA
>JAOYMU010000292.1:45751667-45762091 GCA_025802295.1 Psammodynastes pulverulentus | reverse complement strand
CCAGGCGGGAGGTGACTAGGGCATGAGTGACCGTCCGTAAGGCGTCCCGATCTAGGAAGGGGCGCAACTGGCGTATCTGGCGAACCTGATACAAAGCCCCCCTGGTTTAATTTTCTCAATGTCTTTAAAAGCTCAGCTTCTTTGGAAAGAACAAGATATTTCAAATAGCCTGATGCCAAGGCATGGAACTCATAAACAGCTATAACAACTGTGACCAAAAGCAGACCAAGTAGCCAGGGAATCCTTTTTAGCAAGAAACTAAAGGTGCTCCCTAAAAATGTATGTGGTCCCAAAGGTGCTTTTTCAAAAGGCAACTGGACTTACTTTGTTTTTCCTTGAAGTCGTTTCACTTCTCATCCAAGAAGCATCTTCAGTTCTTAATAATATGGTTAATAATATGGTTGTACCATTTGGAATCAACTGAAGTGGTAGACGCTTTCAGAACTAAGATTATGCTGTAATAGTAAGATGAAACAAAAATATATTTCAGCAGAGTTTGGGTATATCCAAACATAAGCAAAGACAGTGCAATAGGCTTTGTTATGTAAACATACCCCAAGCATTCACTAAATCAAGTCCATTCTGCTTCAGTACTGAATCCAGAAGCAATCAATTATGGTTTGAAGTAATAAAAAAGTCTGGAGAGGAATATACTGAACAGTATTGGCATAAAAGTCAGTCTAGTTGGATTTCTTGATCATTTCTCTTATCTCCTGCCTATAATTTCTTTGACTTATTATTTCTTACTCTTTTCCTGTGCTTTGAATAACATTGGTTACCCCAGAAGTGAATATCCTGGGTATATGTGTATGATGTAAAATGAATATTGTAAAGACAGGAATCTGTACTATAGAGTTGCAACTATAGGTAAAGCAAAATAACATTGTGAATAGGTTTTAATGGGAGCACTCGTGTTCTTCAGCCTTTTCTCCCTGCATAGATTCCAAGTGCATCATGGAAGACAGACAGAACATCATTGTTTATCAAGGGTTTTTAAGAAATCATAGATCAGATCCAGCAAAAGTTAAGCACATTTTAGTGCCATTAACATAGATTGAAGCATATGTTTATAGATAGGACTTGGTATCTATAAATTTATAGGTAGCACTTCACTGTTCTATATATAGTTTCTTATATTCACATCTAAAGAGGCTTAGGCTACAGTCAACAGCACAGACCACAATGCACAGGCAGGGCTTAGCAGAAGAAAAAAGTTTACTATTACAGTTGTTTTAGACAGCTATGAGACTGTACATGATGAGACAATGATTGCAGATACGATTGAGCATCACTAGGCACTGAGAGTAGAACTATGATTTAAGACCCAGAAGGAGGGCATGCAATTTGATGGCAATTTTCACCTTCACAATGCCCTGATTGGCCACTGTGTCAAAATTTTAAAACCTTTTGTTAGGAGCACTAAACTAGTCTTCCTTAGGAGAAATAGCTAGTGAAGAACAAGAAATGCTTCTCTTCTCACTTATTGCCATAAAATAACATTTCCTGACATACAACAGAAGCCAAAGAGAACAAGATTAGTATATCTTTCTTTTTTACTTTTCATATTGCTTCAAGCTACAATCTACAATTTTATCCAAGTATTGAATAACTATGCCCTGCTAGATTATAGCCTCAATATGTTTTCACCAAGGTTTCAAATCAATTGACTAATAACAATAAGCTTGAGTTTTTTTACAAATTGCCCATTAATGCAGCTGTGCATGGGAGACATACAATAAAATAGGTTTGTTATCCAGTGTGTAGCATTAGTTATTACAGAAATAATAAACGGTGGGGTAAAAAAAAATCTAAAAAACCTGGGAGACCCTGGTTCTATTCCCACCTTGGGCGCAAGGCCAGATGAGTGACCTTGGGCCAGTCACTTCTTTCAGCCCTAGGAAAGAAGCAATAGCAAATCACTTCTGAAAAATCTTGTTAAGAAAACTTCAGGGACTTGTCCAGGCAATGTCTGAGAATCGGGCATAATTGAATAGAAGAAGAAAAAAAGTCAAACATTATACAAGCAGATACCTCTGTGGAAGCCATGTGTCTCCTACAGCCCAACAGAAAATGGCCCCAACAGGACCCAGTGAATGGGAAGAGAGTTGTTCATCTGCAGAACCACAAGTGGCTAATGGATGTTGGGTAGATCCCATTTTGACAGTGTCATCAATCACATCATTTATTAAGGATGCTAGATATTATCCACACCTAAAATTATGCTGGGAGAAGAGGGAAAACACTAAAACTGAAACAGCTAGATATGATATTAAGCTTCTTCAGTTGTAGGCTAGCAGCGAGATGAAGAAAATATTACCAGCCTATGCCATGTAAAAACAGTTACCAGGGAATATTTGTGCCATTGTTAGAGGGACATGAGAATATCTCTAATTGTCTGTCCAACCCAATAGTGTCAAACTAGTTTGGAGTAGCTCTTCAGTTTCACAAGCCAAGTTCTTTACCATTCCTGGTCCATGACCCTTTTAACTGAAGTTGCCAAGGAGACTGTCTTTACAAGGAGACCCTGAAAATTTTAGATGCAGAACTTTTGAATTGTTGTTATTCTAAATCCACTCAAGTGGTGCTTTTTAACAGAAAGTGTTGATGTGGGAAGTCTCCTCAGAGACATAAAACTGATTAGTAATGACTAGCACTGTCTCCTTCTTTCCCTGAGATTTCCATAAAGATTCTGCTTTGGCTCCAATAAAATAATACACGCTATACAGCTGCAATATTTGATGGGTTGCAAAACTGGGCTTCAAACTAAACTCAGCAAATACTATTGGAAATGTCCCATTGTTTGTGATTTCATCATTTTTCATCAGGATAATCCCCTCCCCATGAAATAATTGTAAAAACTACAGTGAGCTATCCTCCAATCCTCAGAATGAACCTGAAACCATGGACAGTGAATCAAAACCAGCTGATGGCAGACAAGGAGCCTATGTTCCCTGAAATTGAACCACCAAAAACATCTGTTTCTCTGTGCTAGTAATTCCACCTTTTAAGAAGAGTTTTTAAAAGATGGGAACAATTTCTGCAAATACCAAAAAAAAGCACCTAACCCCTAGCTCATGCATTTGTAATTACCTGGTTTAGTCTGCACACTTCATCGGTATGAGTTTAGATAGAAACGCTGCATACATCTGAATTCAATCTATCAAGGAGAAAGGAAAGGAGGTATGAGTACTGGACACTTAACTATTCTTGCATCTGCCAAAACCTTCCTGTGCCAAAAAAAAGAGAGAGTATATCTTACACTAGAACTGTTTTCTAAAGAAGCCACTTGACTCCGATTAAATGTTTAATTTCCTTAAAACAGTATTTTGGACTTAGGCCTTTGTTCTTCCTGGTAATTGGGATTTCTGTTGTAGTTTAGGAATTTCACTTATCTGCTGTCTTTGCTCCAGTGATCCAGCTGGCACAGTAAAGCTGGAGGGAAAGGAGCAGCAGGCATCCTTTTGGTGGCTTTCTATTTGGCAGGGAGCAGAAATGTAAGATGCCATCAGCTGGCTATGTGCTTAACAAGGAATTCTTCTATTTTGGAATGAAATGTAGACAGGGACAGAATTTCTATATCTTAAGCACCAACTTTTTGAATGGAAAAAAAGGAGATTTCAGCAATATATCCTTGTTATCCCAAAGTGAAAATCTATTGATGGTGCATCAATACAGGGAGGCCAGAAAAATCCAACATACTAATATAATTTCTGAAATTTTGGAGTCGATTTTTACCACTTCAGTTCAGGAAGAACAACTGTACTTGCATGTTAGAATTGAAAATACTGTGTTTTAGAGTATCACAAGCTATCTTGTGAGCGTATCGTATGAGTATTGTTTAAATTATAATATGTTCAATTTATATAGCTACCATCATAAAATAGAATTTGGAGAATTAAATTAATAATGAAAAGTAATAACCTATATTCTAAATGTAGGACCATCTAGTTGGTCTAGGGAATGTTAAAAGGACATAAACCTGGTGCTTACCAAATTTGGTACCAAATAAACATCTCTTTGAAGATTTCTTCAAATGTCAATGTTGGATTTTCTTTCTTAATCTTCTTAAATGTCAGAGTTTGGACTATTTGAAGAATAGCCTTAAGTTATAAAGTTAACATTTTAATGAGTGGAAGAATTACAAACACAGTCCTAGTTTCTACTACCCAGACTTTCAGTCCCTAAATGCATGTAATATCAGGCCCAAAACCAAGAATGGCATTTGGTGATTCTTAGAAACGGATTTTTTAAATGTTTTTCACATCTACTGTACACTACAGTGTTTTCCCAAAAATAAGACCTAACCAAAAAATAAGCCCTAATGAGTCATTTGGAGCAAAAATTAATATAAAACCTGGTCTTATTTTCAGGGAAACACAGGTACAGATTAAATCTTGTCAGATTGACCACTGTATTATACAGTCTTAAGACAATTTGCTGCCGTCGGCTTGATGCCACCTCCTTACCCGAGTTGTCATGCCCCCGCCAATTTATCATGGGGCAACTCGCCATGGGACAATTCCTTTTATTAGTTACATCAGTCTAATGTAATGTAATGTGAGAATGCCAGAAGTGAGAGGAACCTTCTGCTCCTCCTCTGTAGCTCGGACTGTGGGGGAAAAAAAGCAGGACAAAATGGGGAGGGGAGAGGGAGTCTCTCCCCCAACTTAAAAAAAAGATCATTTGGGAGAGAGTCTCACAGAATAAAGGGATGTTGGTCAGGGAGAGTAAGCCAGATTAAGGAGGAAGAGAGTGGAGGAGGAGAGAGTGGTTCCCCTCGCTTCTAGCCTTCTCCCGTGGTGAGTTGTCCTGTGGTGAGTTGCCTGCGGTGACCCAGCAGAGACAACCCAGCTACGGCAAGTTGTCCCATTGTGTCTATCATGCACATCTGCAATATACACTTTGAACTATTAGGGAGAGTTTGCCTTCACACTCTTTCATATGTAACATCCAAACTGAATGCTTCTTACTGCTCTGGAATGCGCCTCCTTACTACATGCCATCATATCTGAACTGCATACAAAGTGCTTTTCCCTTTCTGCAGTGTTTCTCAACCTTGGCAACTTTGAAGACTTGGGGATTTCAAATCCCAGAATTCCCCAACCATCCAGCTGAGATCCACAGGTCTTGAAGTTGTCAAGGTTGAGAAACATTGGATTGGAATAAGTAATTAGATCACCATGATTAAATTCTGCTACCAATCATCATCAGCCAGCAGTGACCCATCTTCTTTAATATCTCTTCTTTGAGTTAAAAACAGTGTGCTGGTGCTTTTAAACTGCAAAAATTTCTTTTTTATATATCCAGTCATCATGAGCACCACGGTGTCTGAATTTTGATGAGCTAAATGAGGGGGGAAATGAATTTGATAGTGAAGAAGGCTTTCCCTCCCCCATGCACACACCTTTTGTGGGATCAGCAATGATATGTTTTGGCTTTCTTTTGGTCGGTTGGTTTATGTAGTTTAGGACTGCCATAAAAATCGAATTCTGCTGTTAGAGTCATGGAGAACATGATTTCTGTGTTAATCTATAGTGAATACATTTCCCCTTCCTTTTATGCAGCAGACAGTTAGTCGTGAAGTCTTACTTAGACCAAGGACATTACAGGAAGTCCTTGTCTTATGACCAATTGCTTAATGTTATGCCAACCTCCCTGGGCTACTTAAACCCAAATTTGAAGTTACAACAGCCACTCCGTCCTCCACGATCAAGTGATAGCATGTTGGACACCCAGCGTCCAGCACATATTTAGGGTCATTTGAAGCATTCCCACAGTGACATGACCACAATTTACAATGTGTTTTGTTTTTTGTTTTTGCCAGAAACAGGCATTTAATTCTGGTTTCCAGCAAAAAAACCCACCCATTGCAGACAGTGGATTCACTTAATGACTCTCGCAAAAAAGATCTTAAAATCAGACATGGTTACATGATAATCCACTTAACAAGTAGCAATAGCAATAGCACTTAGACTTATATACCACTTTATAGTGCTTTACAGCCCTCTCTAAGTGGTTTACAGAATCAGCATATTGCCCCCACCATTTGGGTCCTCATTTTACCCACCTCGGAAGGATGGAAGGCTGAGTCAAACGTGAGCCTGGTGAGAGTCGATCTGCCAAATTACAGGCAGCTGGCTATCAGCAGAAGTAGCCTGCACTCTATTCTCTGCGCCACCAAGGCTCTATAAGCACAACTTATGACCATAATTCTGGGCTCTGTTACAGTTGTAAGTCAAGGACTATCTGTAGTGTACATCCTTTTGAGACAACTTCTGCGGTCGTTTTTCATGAGAAAATTCTTTGATGCATCTCTTTGATACATCTCTTTGCATTAAATTCTTTGATGCATCTCTTTCTTAAGAGCGCTGTCTCCTGGCTTCTGCAGGAAAGCGTAATATAGTGAAACCTTGTTTTAATGGATTAATTGTATTCCAGAATGTCCATTGAATGAGGGAAATTCAATCCATTGCATGCAAAATTGATTGTATCAAGATCTGGTATACGGAGGTTTTTATAGAGATATAAAATTGTGATGCAATTATGAAATATTTCCCTTGACAAGTTATTTTTTAATGCTGAGGATTGCTGCAATCAAACTGAATCTTGATATCTTTGCTATGCTGCATAAGGTCTTTACAAAACTCCAGAAAATTCTATTATTATGTGATCATACTCATAGCAGCTACCAGCAGTTAACTGACTTTTTCTGATCTCAGAAAGTTAAGCAGGGTTGGGCTTAGAATAGTCTTTAAATGGGAGACCACCACAACTTCCAAGGAAAAACAGGGAAGTTGAAAAAGATCCTGGAAGAAGAGAAAGACAATAGTATGGGTGTGTCCAGGTATCTACTAGATATTCACCTTGACTCATAATGCATCAATACATGGATTTTTTAAATTTGCTTTTGTGCTTCCCTTATCATTTTGAGCTAAGCATACCTCAAAGCTTAATTCTATCTTAAATTTTCCCTCATTTAATGACTATGACTGGAACATTGCTTAGGTGTTTGGTGAGATCCAAAACTGTTGGTTTCAAGAAGGAGGTTCTTAAAACCAATGCAGTTTCTAACCACTATTACTCTTTTTTAATTGGATCAATTGATTTATAAGTCATAAAAATACACCAGTTGCAGGTTGCCAAATAGTATGTGCTATTATGGCAAGTGTTCTAAAGGAGACTCTAGCTTTGGCCTGTCAAATGGCCAAGATTTGGATATATTGGCTATTCCTCTGTGTAGTAAAAGCTGGTTTGAAGTTTTCTCCTTCCCTCACATAGTTTCTCAAAATTGATAGCTTCGTACTCATTCTCCCCATGGAATTTCTCACCAATTTTCTTATGTCCTTTGTTCTTCTCACCCTATCTCTCTATGCAGAGTTGCTGGAACTGTGGCCGTAAAGCCAGCGAAACTTGCAGTGGTTGCAACACTGCACGCTACTGTGGCTCATTTTGCCAACATAAAGACTGGGAGAAACATCACCACCTCTGTGGACAGACTCTACAGGCCCAGCCACAAGGGGAGACACCAGCAGTCAGCTCCTCCGCAACACCGAATAGTGGAGCTGGGAGCCCCATCGACACCCCACCAGCAGCTACTCCTAGGTCAAACACCCCTGGAACTCCAAGCACCATAGAGTCAACTCCTCGCTAAGACTGAACTTTAAAATACTTAAAGACAAATACAAAACAAAACAAAATCCTCATCCTCAGATACTCAAAGGTTTCTACTGAACTTTCACATTTCAATATTATAAAAGAAATTATACTGTATCTTGAGGTAGAAGCAAAACCCAGAAGGCCAGTAACGGGTCATAATGACTTATTCTGGATAACAAAGATATCTTTTCTTTAGGAAACAGAGAAGATTGAACATACACACAATGATAGATTTGACCTCCTCCCTGTTATTTTCCAGTAGCTGGGATTTTAAACTAGGTGACCTCATTAACACGATGCTTTACCAAACAGCAAACCAAGAGATTGCTAATTGCTGTTGAAAGCAAAAATGCTAATAATATAAAGTCACAATGTTCTTTGTAACAAAAAAATGGATTTTTTTAACTGCGAGAAAGAGAGAGAGAATGAGAGAGAGAGAGAGAGAAAGTAAGAAAGAAAGAAAACAAACCCCCTCATGGGCTTAAGCATTGGATAAAGCAGCAGACATTTTAATAAGAAGATGAATAGCGTCCATGGGTTACTGACTTGAACTCTGAAGACCCGTATCAAAAACACGCAGATGTGCAGCAGATTGGAAGGAGACACAGATGTTCATTTTTTTTCCTTGTTTCTGAATGAAATAATAATATCCAGGTCAACAGAATGAAAAATGGAAGATGATTGCAGTGGGATGAAGGACTTAAAAGAACAGCAAAGGGAAAAAAAATACCATCACACAAAGATCTCTTCTTTTCTGTCCTTTGTTTCATTTTTTTTGGTGGGGATTATTTTTCTGTTTTGTTTTGGTTTTGTATTTTTTTTTTTAGAACAGAAATAAGAACACAGCCTGCAGTTAATTAGCATTTTGGCAGCTATAATATCAACCAGCTGCCTCTATCCTTCCCCCTCCTCAAAGATGAAAAAAAAAACAAGCTTCAAAATTTCCTTCACTTTTTTTACAAGCTTCCACTGAGGAAGACCATCCGGTCTGTTTCACCTCGTTCGTTTTTTGTATCAGCGATGGTGACAATGCAGTGACTCCAGCTCCAGATCTCATCCAAATTGTTTCCATCTCATCCTGTCTGGATTTTTAATTTAAAAAAAAATTAAAAATAAGGAAAAATATAGTAGTTCTCTTGGTGTTAAAGCACTTCTGTCCTGTGAGGTTTTCCCAATTGTGTTTTTTTTCCCTTGTAAATGTGTTGGAGCAAATGTGAAAATGCATTGTAGTTAACTATGCTCACATTTAAGTCTTCTTTATTACTAGTAGGTGAGAAACTTTCTATGCTGCTTTTATATCTGTCTGTAGTAGTAATATTTCTCTAGAAGGTCAAAAGAAAAGGAAAAAAAAAAGAAACCCCCTCCGTTTTTCATTTCTCCTGAAGAAAAGAAAAGGAAAAAAGCTATCTTTCGGAGCTGCTATTTCACTCTCTTATAGGGGGAAAAACATTCTGAAACCTAGCATGCTTCCTGGAATGCTAAAATATTGGTGTTTTTCTAAGAGGGATGTACATAAATGTATTTTGCACTGTCATAATGACTCCTAGGCATGCTTTTTTGGGGCAAACTCTTTTTAAAGATGCTAGAGCCATTTCACCGAATTTATCTGTAGGTTAGAATAGTGGTGGGTTATTTTTTATTTTTCTCTCCCCTCCTTTTTTGTTTTTGTTCTTTTTTTCTTTTTCTTTTTTTTGCAAAATTCATTAATATGTATTTTATAAAAAAAATAAAAATAAAACAGGCTATCATACTTTTTTAATAAGAAGCAGTGCATGCATTATCACTGTAAGGTTGTACGGTATTTCTGATTTTACAAAATAGAAATTATGATGATTAGAGCTCCAAATGCTGAGATGTAGATTGACAGCTTTAACACTGCTGAATGTCAGGTTTATATTACAGTATTATTACAAAAAAAAAAACAAAAAAAAAGGGAAGTCAGCCAAAGACTGATTTGATGGACCAAAATCTGAGTTCTGAAAGCATTGTTTCTATTTTCCAAATTATCAGCAGGTTAAACATGTTCAGCAAAGGCATAATGTACATTCATTTAACCCTTCATTGTCCATTGTCTAGGCCAGAAGTATTTGTAAGTGTAAACAACCCATAAGATGGTCATGTGCTTTTCTACCAAGTAAGCCATGCAATAAATTGGTTTTAATATCTTTAATGCCGCTGTAGAAGGTATTCCTAAATATTTTTATTTCAAACTTTCTCTAAGAACAAAAGAAAACAATTCTGTGCCATAGAGTTGAAGTAGATTGGATGGGCCTGGATACAAAGAACTCCCTCAGTGGCTACAGGCATTTTATTTAAATAGCTCTATTATAGATAGTCCTAACTTACCAACCACTTGCTCTGTGACTGTTCAGATTATGATGGCACTGAATAATGAAACTTACAACTGGTCCTTGACGTTGTGGTCACTGCAATGTCGCTGCAGTCAGGTGATCATGATTCGCTTAGCAACCGGTGCACAATGGTCTCAGCATCCTGCAGTCACATGATCACCATTTTCAACTTTTTCAGCTGGCTTCTGAAAAGCAAAGTCAGTGGGGAAGCCAGCAGGAAGTCACAAGTTTCAGTCACATGATGTACTTAATAACTGTAGAGCTGTGGTGGCTCAATGGTTAGAATACAGTATTGAATGCTAATTCTTCCGACTGCCAGCAGTTCGATTCTCACCGGTTGAAGGTTGACTCAGCCTTCCATCCTTCTGAGGTCGGTAAAATGAGGACCCAGATTGTTGGGGGCAATATGCTGACTCT
>JAOYMU010000292.1:45674086-45685334 GCA_025802295.1 Psammodynastes pulverulentus | reverse complement strand
TTACTGCCTCCACCGAACCCTTGAGACTGACTCACCGAACCCCTGGGGTTCGATTGAACCCAGGTTAAGAACCACTGTTCTAAATAAACAAGTATATAATTGAATGTCAAAAGATTCAAAGTGAGTTTGATCCCTGTTCATCTTTACTATACAGTAAATCACAATTAAACAAAATAGGACTTAACATGATGTGGGCATTCAGCTTGCTATCTTTCCAGATACTGCTGTCTATACCGTTGTTTTACAAAATGGTCCCTTTAGCCTACATTTTCATCCCAACCCATCATTTTACAATTGTAATTCTTAATTTCACATGCAAGGAAAATAATGCTTATGATCATCCAATGTAGATGATGTACATGGAAAAAGAGTTGCAACATGTTCAAGCTGGCTTTAGAAAAGGCTGAGGAACGCAAAATATTATTGCTGATACATACTGCACAACTGAGAAAGCCTAAGTATGCTTAAAACATTTAAGCACTAATAGGGCATATCATTTAATGGGGTGAAAATTAATTTCTGCAATTCTTTTCACTGAGGGTTAGGGTTCTAAAATATGTGTTTTTACACCAAGAATTCAAATCTGCTATTATTTTTGCAATTGTAGAATTGGTATGGTATGGTAGCTTGGTATGGTAGCTTGGTATGGTAAATCCACATCTGATCATATGCCACACAAAAGTCTCTTGTAACCTAAATACTGTTAACTTCATCTTCTCAAAATTACACCTTGTGTTACAAAAATTAAAGTATTTTTCTGCATGAATCTTATCTATCTAAGCAAAAAATAATCTAGGCACCAAGTCTCAGTGGCGTACCTAGAACTTTTGCCGCCCAGGGCGGTCTCCAGTTTGCCGCGCTTTCTAAGTCAATCAAATAGTGATTTTTATAAATTAACATCTTTCATAGAAATAGACGGAATATTCACTCGCTCTTTGGCGGGCCCCACTTTATCCGCTCGATGGGGGGGTTGTCTCTCTCTCTCTCTCCCCCCAGCCCGTTAAGCGGGTGGGGGTGGGGAGAGCGCGCTCCGCTCTTTTGATGGGCAACCGACACAAAACTGAGGCGAAGAGGCAGCCGGTCTTTTGCAACAACCGCTTATCGGGAGACACCCCCCTCCCTCCCCCGGGCGAAGGACTTCTGAGGAGACCTCTCGCTCCGCCGACCGTTTGTTTCTTCTCTCCCACGCCCCCACCGGGTTCTGCAGCAGGAGCGACCCCGCCTTCCCCTCAACTCTTTCCCCGGGCGAGAGGCTTTTCTCGTCGCCCTCTCTTTCTTTCTCCTCCGCGCCCTTCCTCCCAAAAGGGAAGAGTGGTCCTCCTTCACCCGCACCCGGAGGCGGCTATAAATAAATAAAAAAGGCCCGTCCGCTCCGCTCCCCCTCTGCTTCTTGTCCCAGCCAAGTTCCGAGAAGTGTTTGGCCCGGAGAGGGGGATTATTAGTTAGGCCCTTCTATCCAGACTGGAGAAAAAAGAGGCAGGTTTGAAGGAGGGACGACGACGACGACGACGATCAAGACGGAGAACAGCCGCCCTTTTCCCCCCTCACAACAGTCGGCGTTCAGGGAGATCTTTCCGAGCCTGTCAGAAAAGACCCCCCTCTTTTTAAATAATCCCCCCCCCCGGTGTGGGGGGGAGGTTCCCCCTATGGGGCCCGCCAGACTCTTTCCTCCCCGTCCCCAAGATATGATTAAAAACTGCCGTGAAGGACAAACCCTCCTCCGCCGCTTTACAATAAAACGCGCCATATTCACAAGACAGGAGCGACTCCCCTTTTCTCAGCTGTTTAAAAGGTGACACCCTCCCCCCGCTCCTTGCACACACATACACACGTTACAAGGAAGAGGGGGAGGGGAAAAGCCAGGAGTTTAATAATAATACAAATAAATAATAATAATGATAAAAGGGTCCCCCCAGACGGAGGTGCCCCCCACTCCCACCCCGATGCTCCGCCGCTGCCTTTCTTCGGGGAAAGAAGAGACGCTCCCTCTGCCTCTCTCAACCTCCCCCCCTTCCTCCGGGTATGACAACCGCACCATAACAAATAGCGGCGGTGGCGGCGGCCCCGGACTCACCTGGAATGATCACCGGCCAGGCAGCGCCACAGCGGCACCCCGATTCGAGCCCCTGGCTTGGCCCCGCCACCACAATGCAACCGTCCCACTGCAGAGGTCCCGCGGGGTAAGAGAGCGAGCGAGCGAGAGCGAGAGAGGCTGCGCAGGGTGAAATAAGTTGAAAAATGCCATCCCAAGATATGTGCCGCCCGGTGGGGACCGCACCCACCGCCTCCCCCCTAGGTACGCCACTGGGCTAGTCCTTCACTATTTCCAGGATGGCCCCCCA
Organism: Psammodynastes pulverulentus; assembly: GCA_025802295.1. NCBI lineage: Eukaryota > Metazoa > Chordata > Lepidosauria > Squamata > Psammodynastidae > Psammodynastes > Psammodynastes pulverulentus. The sequence goes on along the minus strand of JAOYMU010000292.1, from coordinate 45,682,992 downwards.
TGGGCCAGATCTAACACCCCGCAGGCCGGCTCTGGCTCCAGGGCCTTAAGTTTGACACCCCTAGGGGTTCCTTCTATATCTCTGATAAGAAGGTTCTGAAACCTATATACACCTGCAACAGGTAAACCAGCAGTTAGCACAAGAAAGAGACCATCAGACAGGACCAGTGAAGCACTTTCACTGGTGGGTCAGTGAAATATTGGCTATTGATTAAAAACAAAAGCAGATTAATTGGGGCTCCAGTAAAATGATGAACTTTCCTTCCTTTAAAAAAATAGCAGGTGAAATTTATAAGAGTTTTGTGGTTGCAAGTATTAGGCCAGCCATGGATTCTTTTGAATCCTGCAATGCACTGGTATAAGAACAAGGTGAGGAAAAAATACAAAGGGGGGAGGGTGAAAAAAATTCCTTAAAGATGCCTTCTCTATGAAAATACAAGCAATTAGTGGGATGTGGGAGAGGCTGCTACATGGAAGATTCTTTTATTTTTAAGTATTACTAGTACTAATGAATATCGCTCACAGTCAAGAGGCTGTGAGTTCGATCCTAGGTAGAGGCTAATATTTGGAATAAGCTTTCCTGCTTGAGCAGGGGGTCGAACTAGATGACCTCCAAAGTCCCTTCCAACTCAGTTATTCTATGTTCGATGCTATCTTTGTTATTCGATGCTATTAGTAATGCCAATTCCAGAACTAAAATATTTTCATATTGTATAGACTTATTTATTTAGTAAACGTCTATGTAAATATTGGTGGAGCAAGATCACAGTTATTTCCACATATAAATGTGGATTATTAAGTTATTAAGAACAATTGTACATCTTTATGGGGGTGTCCACTAGGTATGTTCACAGAAATCTAATATGGCAGCCACGATGATATTATGAATACATATAGAATGGGCTGAGCTTTGATTACACTGGTGTGGATGCCATCTTGATTTTTCTTCACCATACCTTGCAGACACCTGCTTTGTACCTTTGCTTCTACCCTTTTCTATCTTCTCTCCACACGCCATATCCAATGTCAGTGAAGATGCCCTTTGAGAAACCAAGATAATGTTCTTAATAAGAATAAGTACTTCGTTACCTCTATTACAACTACACAGTACCACTCTCTTTTTTAAAATGGAATAATTATTTTCACCATCTTAAGCCAGCTGTTTGAGGTGACATTACAAATCCTATAAATAGAAATTGAACAATATATAAATATAAGTGTATTCTAGAAAGGCATGCCAATTTGTAGTCAAACACCCTGGATAGCTGGGAACTAAGATCTATCAAATATCCCATTCCCATAAGGCACATAAAAACCTATTAGAAGCAGAAACTATAATGAAAGGGAACACAACTAGATCACTTTATAATAACAGCCATATGTTTTCCCCAATGACAAGCCTGTATTTTGATAGGCCAGTCAAAAAGAGTCACAGAGGCAGATGTTTCATAGAACAGATCTAATTTGCAGAAGTGTTCTAAACCATGTCTCAAATTATTTTGGTTCAGTTGAAGAGTATCCTTCTTTTATAAATAGATCCTATTTATAAAATTGATGGAAATGGTGAAAATGTACCAGTTTACCGTATTTATTTCACATGTTTTTCTGCTGCTTCAACTATTTGACTGACATAACGAAATGCAATGGTAACCCAGTTGTTACCCAATAAGTTACCAAATATAAAAAACAAATATATCAAAAACAAATGGAATAATAAGTCATATTCTAAATCATAAAACCATAATGCCATTTTTTAAAATAAAAATATTTGTATATGGCCTTTATTATTCTTACAAATAATTCAAGTCGGCAAACATATCCAGCACAGCAACAAAACTTCATCCTATATTCAGGTGCCTTTCCTCAGTTCTCAAATGTATATTGAAAGAATCATGTTTTTAATAGCTTACTGAATGTGATGATGTGGGTTGGTTCAGAAGAGTTCCATAGTGAGGTGAATAGGAATTGATAAAGATCAGCTCTCTATTTTTTTCAGTAAAACACTTGAGATGAATAATGGCTCTTCTGGAAACGGAAAAAAAACTTAGGTTTATGGAAACAACCATAAACTAGCTCCTTAAAATCATCTAAATCCCTTCATATTAATATTTTTTTCAAGCATGGCTAAAAGAATTTTCCTTAAAATATAGAGAAAGGGATTATTCCTAGTGTCAGCATTCCAGAAAACAAACTCCAACTCAAAAAGCCCCAAGACGTGCATTTTCTCAAAGTTCCATTTTATTAGAGTTGTCATACTGGCATAACTGGGAAAACCCCAATCTGAGAGTTCTGGGTTTTCCCTCAGTAATTGAAAATCAAAGACCCATCCCCTGCAACTTTCAGTCCATCACATGGCCCAATCACCATCTATCCCAACTGGAGACATTCCTCTAACCACTACTTGGCCAAGTGCAGGATGACATGACCTTAACTGAAAAGAAGAATGTTATTTTTTCTAACTACATACAGTCTAAGAAATCCCCCCTCCCAATTTCCCAGCCACTAATATGGCTTCCAAGGCTGACACCTAGGAGATCAGATAATATACGGAGGGGATAAATGCAGATTAATGCATAACAAAGCATCATACCTAAATTGTGATATTGTTGCTATAGCCCATTTTCCATGAAAAGATAGTTAAGTGCGTTCAACCAGCACTCCACTGAAGTTAACAGGCCCAGTCCCCCTTTGTGTCTGCTGCTTCTCAATCTAGTGAGAGCAAAAGTTAAGCAGGAGTTATCATTGTTCAGTTGACAATGGTCTAACATCCAAGTGTCCTGCAGAAAGAATGCATCAAACTTTGCAACAAATTCTATGAAATCCAGACTTGCATTTTTGGAACCCAGTTCTGCAATCCATGAAGTGATTGGCAAAAAGCTTACCTTCAAAGAATGTCATTTGTGAGAGGCTTCTCCAATTGTCTCCTTACACTGTATGTGGTGATATTCCTAGACTGAGCAGCCTTCAGACAGTCACTCATGATTTGGTCACTTAATGGTTTGATTCCTACCAGGCTCTCTACATGGAGTTGCCCCCTGAAAACCACCCAGACACTTCAACTAATCCAAAATGAGGCAGCTTGAGCCTTGATATGCCTATGTAATACCACTGATGTAATACATTACTATGTAATCAGCTTTGCAAGCGGTATTGGTTGCCAGATTGCTTTGGGATGTGATCTAAGGAGCTGATTATATTAGTTATAAAACCCTACATGGAACAAGGGCTGGTTATTTGAGAGACTGTTTATCTAACTGCTTTAATTTTGCAGGATTGCTCCTTGTTCTTTCAGTGAAATCAGGTCCATTTATTGGGATCCTGGAAGTGTGCCTTCTCGTAGCATTCTCCCTGGAATGAAGTTCTCCCAAAATCTAGAACACCCCCACTCTGCTGTTGTTCAGAAGGGTGATGAAGTGGAGAGCTTCTGAACACCTTAAAGATGTTTCAATGATCTGAAGGCACATTTCAGAATCTACAGTTTCGAAGTGGGGTTGGAAAATTCCCCTTAAAATGGGGTCCCGACAATCCAAGACTACCCAGGTGGTGTAGCTGGTCTCTCATTTTGGGGAATTACCCCTTGCCATGTGTTGTTCCATGATTATATATTAATTCCACTTCCATATGCAAAGCCATCACTATGTAGTAATACATTTCCAGTGAAATAAATATTTTGTAGTCATGCACAAACAAAAGAATGGGAAAACATAATAAAACATTGAAATTAAAATACATGTATACCAGTTGGCCCTGTTTTATTCCAACTAGATGATGGGGAGGGGTTTCCACAGCCATTGAAAGAGATCATTTTCTAGTTACCCTGGCTAAACCCCCACACCTCAGGAAATTTGCTGTAATTGTATCAATTACCGCAAGTCTGCTCACAGTAGCTCACATTCACTGCCAAGATGTCACAATGGGTTTGGATTAGAAGAAAGAGGATTTTTAAATAGTCAGGAGGGCAAATTGACAGTGAACAGGAAAATAGTAATTATTATGTTTGGGTTATTGCAGAGAGAAAACTTTTGTTAATATAAGAAAACCTATTTCTTTTTTTAAAAAATTAGATAGTATGAAATCATGTTTTACCTATGGGCCAAAACTATTATTTATAAATAATCACTAACACCAACTGGGCAACAGAATACTCAATGACTCCTAAATTATGTATCAATAAGAGCATGAAATAAGCCTAATTAGACTAGATAGCTAGATGATAGATAGGAGGGGAAAGGGGGGAAGAGAGAGAAGAGGAAAGAGAAACAGAGAATAGAATCTGTTTGGTGTAGTAATTAAAACATCAGGCTAGAAACTGGGAGACCATGAGTTTTAGTCCCACCTTAGATAAAGGTGCTAGAGGACCTTGGGTGAATCAGCTGTAGGAAGAAGACAATGGCAAACCACTTCTGAAAAACTTTGCCAAGAAAGCTACAGTAGCTTGTCCAGGCAATTTCTGAGAATGAGACACAATTGAGGGGAAGCGTGGAGGTGGGGAGGCAGGAATAAATAGATTTTGGATTTTTTTAGATTTCACTTTACTTGCAAGTACTCAAACAGAATTGATTGGATTATTGTTTTGCAAATTAATCGAAGAAGCAAAGAGACAGTGAGAAATTACAAGAGAAAGAAAAAAATAAAATACTAATATATTTAGGTAAAAGTCATTGTTTGGAATGCCTTCCAACTCTTAAGTTTTTGTTCATTAATGATTTACAGATGATCAGAACAGCCTTACAATCTCAATTTTAAACCATTCCTTTCCACCAGCCAGCATCCAACACAGAATCAGGCAATAATTAAGATGAGACAATACCCCAGTGGCTTTTTCTGTCACTGTAGCAAAAATTGGGTTTTTTCTCTGACCTTTTTTTCAAAGGTCTCATAAAAAGGACCTTTGCCAGAGTTGCTTCATCAGCTCACAATATAGAAACATTGTATTAAATAAGTATCAGTCTGTATCAGCATCAAAAAGTACCAAATTTCTAGGTACAAATTTTTACAATACCAAATTGGTTTTCTTAGGTATCACAATATGAAAATGTTTCAAATTAGACACATTCCTTGCTTCGGGACACAAATTTTAGAATGATCTGGTAAAGGAATTCATGTACATTTCATTCCACTAATCATTGCCGACTCTAGGAGGTGGTGCTCATCTCCATTTCAAGGCCATCCAGCCAGCGCTATCTGAAGACATTTCCGCGGTCATGTGGCCAGCATGACATCACAGAACTCTGTTAATGATCTGGGGCTATGAACAATTATCATCTATCATCTCTCTATCATCTCTGTCTCTCTCTCTCTATCATCTCTGTCTATCTATCATCTCCGTCCATCTATCATCTGTGTATCTCTCCATCATCTATCTCGCTAGCAGCATTTTACAGGGTAGAACTATGGCTAGTTCAGGAAAGGTAATTTCCATTATGCTGTTTGCAAAGTTTTGAAGTCCTGAACCTTCAGTGAAAGACCTCTCAATATCTGACAGTGCCCCCACTTAGCACATTCCAGGTAATAATCATGCATTGCTCCAAAGGCTCCTTTTGCACCTTAAAACAAAAGCAACTTTATAAAATGCATACATTAAATGCAAATTTTAAAAGTTGAGGTATCTGCACATTTGCAGATAAAATAAATATCCAAGTCCAGATCAGAAATATGATGGAAGCATTAAATTCTTGGATGAATAGAACAATCTTCAATCAAGACAATTGACGACAACTTGGAACTATCACAGTCAGAGACAGATGTCACCCAAATTGCAAGGAATAGCATAAACATCATGTTTCTTGAATTATATTTGCAGGAGTAGCTTCTTAAAGATGTACAAGTGCCTGCTTTCAGAGTCTTTGTCAGAAACAGGAAAAACACCGCCCTTAACTCATACCGTTAGCCCGTGTCTTCTCTTTGCCTTTTTCTTTCAACATAATTTTTTTGATATTGTTTTAGTATCTACATGTGCACCTTAATTAATATAAGACAAGTTTATATTGCAGAATATAAAACCAATAAGAGAGAAGAAATTTATTGCCGATTGAAGAATGAACATAAAGACAGTTGCCAAACAACAACAACAAAAAGTGTGAAAGATGACACCACCCAATGCTTCTTATCCATCAAGGTTCCAAAGAGACCTTGCAATGGGAATGAACCTGGAAGCAGCTTCAGCTTCAAAGACAGGAAAGTCAAAGAGGAAATTGTCAAAAGTAAGTTTCAAACAAAAAAAATCAGTAGAAAATACTTGTGTTCGATTGAACTCAATTTCCCCAATTTTGGAAAATAAGGCATCAGTTTTGCAGAAAGCCATTTTCTCTTCCTGAATGTGTGCTGCTATTTCCCTCTATGCCTTCAGAAAGCCTCTTTCAACTGACAGCGGGATGTTTTGCCTCTCTAAACTTTCACAAAATGAGGGATTGTATAATGTGCTATATTGTTACATATTTCCTCTCATGTTTCGCTGCTGTTGTGGAAGAAAGTGCAGGAATATTTGGGGCATTAAGTTTTGTCATCACTGATGAATGTCCTCAGTCTAACCATGATAATGCTAACATTATCCAAGCATATTCTCTGTCTTTCTCCTTTGTGCTCAAACAATGCTTCAAGAAGCATTGTGCTTGCATGTTGGGGAAGCAAAAAAAAAGCTATTGACATGAGAGCAGTTGTGATGTACCAGGTAATCCTTGGCTTATGACCTTAATAGAGTGTATCTATTACAGTCGTAGGCTCTGATTATCATAAAGCAGGTCAACATGAGACCAGATCCAATTTTACTACCTTTTTTTGCAGTGATCATTAAGCAAATGCCATGGTCGTTAAGCAAACCCATTATTTGCTAGGGACCATTTCACCGAAAACTGGAAGTAAAGTCAAAATGTCATAAATTGCAATCATATATGGGACACTGAAATGGCCATAAATGTGGTCTTGTTGCCAAGCACCCAACATGTGATTAAAATGACGGGGGGGGGGGGGATGCTGACAGAACTTCAAAACTGGATCATAAGTACCTTTTGAGGGATCCATTGTAACTTTGGTTACTAAATGACTAGTCGTAACTCAAAAACTGCCTGTAATTAAATGCAGCAATAAGGATCAGAGACAGAGATACCTTTAAAGTACTTCTCAAGCAGTCTTGAAACTTCTCAGTGTGAGATAGAACTTATCCTCTCAATGTTTATGGTCATATGCTCACTGAGACACCAGGGTCAAAATAATGTTTCTCTGTATGTTGATTTTTTTAATGCATTTATCAATACACTGTGTGCATGCCCCTTGCATTAAAAAACCAAGCTTACATTAATTTACAAACCACTGAATTAAACTACAATTTATTTAATATCACTCTGGAATCTTGTAGCTATTATTGCAGTAGTTTTATGTCTCTAAAAGACCTAGAGAAAAAATGGCAGTCCCTTTTTATTGTATGTAAGAAATAATAATAAAAAAACCAGAACTGACAAAGGGTATAAACAATATTTTCAGGGAAACATATCACTCTGTTTTTGTTTTGTCTTCTGAACAATGTCTTGGGATCAAAAAAAAAACAGGGAGTTATGACTTTTTCTCTACTTAAAAAGTCTGAAGGGACTAAGATAAGAAAATGGCTACAGAATCCCAAGTGTAAAATTTGATTAATTAAAAAAGATGAGAGGATTGTATTATAAATTCCTGGAGGTAGTTAGTTAACCATATGTTTGAGATAAGCACTCATAGTTCACTCAGTATTTTCCTTTCTCTGTTCTACACCAACTTCCTTATAAACATCCTTCTATTTCTGATTCATTCAGCTCTTTCTTCAGTTCAAAGTATTTATAAAAGGGCTCTGACATAACCAACATGGATCATTTTTTTAAAAGAGAAGTTTATGCTTTTGTAAATAACAAAAGCAGAACGAGATTTGTCTGCAAAATAGCTTTTCCATCATGACTGTATCACTATCATGTTCAATTGAAAGAGAGTCTGGTATATTTTAGGTAAAAATTACATAGTTAAAATAATTACATTATCATAAAAACGTGTGCCTGAAATGCTAGAGAGCCATGATAATCCAAGCAAGATCTTGATAAAATAATAGTTAATAATTAATAAATTAGAAGAGATTATGTCCTAAGAGCCGTGGTGGTTCAGTGGTTAGAAGATAGTACTGCCAGCTAACTCTGCATTCCACTGCCTGGAGTTCAACGTGACCGGCTCAAAATTGACTCAGCCTTCTATCCTTCCGAGGTCGGTAAAATGAGGATCCAGATTGTTGGGGGCAATATACTGATTTTTAAAGCACTTAGATGGAGCTGTAAAGTGCTATGAAGTAGCATATAAGTCTATAAGTGCTATTCCCATCATTATGATCTATTAGTTTCAGCTGCAAGATTTCAAATATCGTTGAGTGTGTAATATAGCTACCAGATTCAGAGATACTCAAATATCCACAGACTATCTGGAGCTTCCTCGGCATTTGTTTCAATTCAACAATAGCTGGTTAGTGACAAAACAATCTTTTAAGAGTCTTTATGGAAATCCAGCCAATGTTCAGAGTCGATTTATACAGATACAAGAATCCATCACTTTTCCTTGGAACAAGAGACAGCCGAAGAACTTTTTACTCATCTTTGATCAGTGGTAGGATTCAACAGGTTCACACCTATTCACAAGAACCGGTTGTTAACTTTCTAAGCAGTTTGGAGGACCGGCTGTTGCAAGAAATCTCCTTTTGTTTTTTTCTACTTTACATGGCTAATCCTGTAAGGAAGGCAGGAAGGAAACATTCCGGTGTTGTTTCCAGCCTAATCTTTATTGCCCTGCTTATGGAAACTGCCTCTTGGTTAACCTATATAATAGCTAATGGTTCTTGGCAGTATGCCCAGACTTACTGTCACCTGAGCTCCACCCAGTCACATGATCACCCAGCCATGC
>JAOYMU010000292.1:45612576-45624707 GCA_025802295.1 Psammodynastes pulverulentus | reverse complement strand
GTAAACCGCCCCGAGTCTGCGGAGATGGGGCGGTATAGAAATTAAAATTATAAATAAATAAATAAATAAATAAATAAGTGTGAAACAGTTTCAAATTTGTCATTGCAAAGACGGCAGTTTAGATTGTCAGTGGATTTTTGTATCTTCATTTTCATGGCATTAGTTAGTAGTGCTTATTCTTGAGCAGCAAGTATTAAACCTTCCATTTCTTTCTTGATGGTTCCTCTCTTAAGCCAGGTAGGTCCACTGTCATTTGAAAGCCATCTTGGATCATCCAAAAGCTATCTTGGACCAAATCAGCTTTGTCAGCAAGAGAGAAAAATTCCCTTACAGCAGCCATCTTGAGGAGGAGTCATGTAACCACATTTTATGATTATTTTGCCAAAACCTGGCAATTAATGGGCAGGCTCCATTATAGTGATATGCTGAGGACTATCTGCAGCTCTGATGGGATTGAGTGATGATTTGATTTGTAGGTTTTATATATTTGGTTGCTATAAGTTGTTGGAGTCTTTGCAATTGAGCAGTATATGCATTTACACAAGAATAATTTCAATCAGCTTCCTGCTTAATCTTCTGCACAATCAGATATAAACTTCTGTAAAGAATCATTAACTTGCAAACACTAACCCAAAGAATCCTTGAAGCAAAGGCAAAAAGAAAGCCTCTGTGATGACTCCCCCAGATGTGTCCCCAGATACCTCTCCAGATGTCAGTTCAGAAGAGGATGAACCAGTCCCAGGCACATCAAGATAGGGTTTGGTCAATGGCTCTGAGCAGCCATCTGAGAGTGATTTAGCTGAAGCACATCTGCAGCGGGACAGCCTGAGGCTTCAGGTGGGGAAAGCTGCAACTGGTTAATGATGAGAAGGAATTGCCTTCTGCACCTGATCCAAGAACAAGTAGGGCAGAGAAAAGGCAGGAGCAGCTAAGATCATTCCAATTGCTGCAAAGCGGCAGCCTCCTTCCTCTTGATGGGTTGCACCAGAAGCTGGCTATTTAACACAGCAGATAGATGGAGACAAGGCTGGAACAATATGTTCATTTCCTAATTGTGTGGTTTCTGGGTGTTGTGATTCCCACCTTGCTTTGGATTGACACTGTGCCTTGATTTTGGATCGTGCCTTGTGAACTCTGGACTTTTCTGGTGTTGTGAATCCACTTACATTGTGGATTTAATTTTGCCTGATGGATTTATCTTGATTGGGAAACTTTCAAGTGCCTTGTGGACTCATTGGCCATTGCTCTGTGGACTAGCATTGGTCTGGTTTTGGCTGGATTTAATTGGGACAGTTCTAGGGTTTTGACGAAGGGAATTGTGGGGAACATTAATAAACCTACTGAACCACCATTACATGTGCATGTGAATGAACAGCACAGCCTCATGTTATGGAGAAAAGTTGCTGCTGGTTCCATTTTTTTCCCTTCCTTTTCTTGAGAAGGAAAGCATAATTTTTGAGATTTAGACTAATGGAACTTTCAGCCTATGGATCCTGATGCTGTAGATGATCAATCACAAGCAATAACAACATATGCTGCTTTCTGAAATGCTAGAGGAAGAATCTCCAATTAGAATGGAGGCCATTTGCACATCAGCTAAACTGCTAACCGGCACACATAAATATCTAAGCTCATTGTGTAGGCGGAAAACCTACATAGAAATCAGCACAATGCAAAAATGGGAAGATATCTTTCCATGTCTTGGGTAGAAGGAAAACATCAAAATATTTATATTTCCTCCTTTTAATGAGCAAATCTTTTCTTCACATGTTAATATGGTATTTCTGTTATCTGCCTCAAATTTACTTTGCTTAGAGAACTGAAAAAGACATTTGGCCTCTAGGAGGCTGTCTGAAAACTTGTATGTCCTGAGGAGAAAAGTAGCTCTTTGGAGAAACTATAAAGTAATATTGTACAGATAAATGGTTGGAATGGCTGAGTTAAATTTTATGGAGCAGATGTTGTGTCCTAGGGATTCGTAGCAGTATTCAGTACGAACCCCTTTGGTAACTGGGTTTTCATAACTTAGCTGATAACTTGCACAGAAAAATCTATGTTAGAATAATGTTAAAGGATTGTTTGTTTCGGTATACCAAAGCAGCATTCCTCTGACAACTTGTTTGTAAAAGCATTAAAACTCAAGGATATTATTTATTTATTTTGGGATAGGGCAGTGATGGCGTGCCGAAAGAGCGCACACGTGATAGCAATAGCACTTAGCACTTAGCACTTAGACTTATATACCGCTTTATAGTGCTTTATAGAGTGCCAGACTAAACTGGGGAGACCTTGATTCACATCAGCTCAGAGGGTGATCTAGGAGGATCAGGGGTGGGATCCTACCAGTTTGGGCCAATTCAGGTGAGCCAGATATTAATGCTGGTTCACTGAACTGGTATTTCAACCAACCGGCTGGCCCAGCCCACCCCACCAGAAAAGGGCCTGTTTCTTCTGGTGGACCTCCACAGCCCGGGAAAGGCCGTTTTCAACCTCCCAGAGACCTGAAGGAGGTCTCCGGACTCTTGAGAAGGTGAAAAATGACCCTTCTGGTACTTCCGGAAATGCTAGCTATAATTTCTATGAAGGATTTAAATACATTGTAGATAAGCCCAAATTCACTAGCCAACCAGGGAAAAAAACCTGTTAACAGCTGTTAAAATTATTGATTGCATGTTATATGAAAGCTAATTCTGCACACATAACACATTTATATAAAAACTAAGAAACCTGACTTATCCTTGCTTACTGTGAAAAAGCACCATGCTAGCGTATGTACAAACTATTCTCTTTTTATGCAAACAAAGAATCACAGGGCTGGAAGGGACTTCAGAGATCTTCTAGGCCAACCCCCTGCTCAAGGCAGGAAACCTTATACCACCCCAGTCAAGTGGTTGTCCAGTGTATGCTTAAGAACTTTCAGTGATGGAACACCTACAATTCCAGGAGGCAAGCTATTCCATTATTTGCTTTCACTGTCAGAAAATTTCTCTTTTCTTCTAAGTTGGAGATAAAAGCAATGATAAATGATGCAGATATGCCATATATATTTGCTTTAATTTTTATTCCTGGATACAAATAATAATAAAACAAATCATTTAATAGTTATTTAAAATTATACCATAAGAATATAAAACATGTGTTCTGACCTAGGCTTCCCCAAAAAGCACTAAGCAGACTCTCTGTCCCAGCAAAACCCCTAAATGAAGATGAATTTCTTGCATTCACATTCAGCCAAAGGTCTGGCAACCAGTCTTTCAAGGGCATAATTAGGAGCACAGACCTTATCTAGCTTGGAGACCTGCCAAGTAAATATTTTCAATGCAGTGCTGACAAGGACTTGACACAGAGTCTCTAAGATGCACAGACAGATCTTCACACTGTTACAACAAACGAATTGTTTCCTGCAAAAGCCCCCTTCCCTTTTGCTCCTCTTTTAGTCCCTAGGGGAGGGGCCATTCAACATTCACCTGTGGCTTTACTCCCACGTTGACCCTTAGTTCATAATTGTTCTTTTCTTTTGGCAGCTCTGCCCATGCACAGGCTGGGAAACAGCTCCAACTGCTTCCCCCGCCTCATTGCTGTCTGACTCCAAAGGCAGCTGATAATTGCCAGGCTGTCCTGGCCTCATCTCTGCTTCTGACGCAGAGTCCTCGTCTCAGCCTTCCTCAACCTCCAGGACTGGCCCATGTTCCTCCCCAACCTCCGCATTGTCTGACTCTGCTGCCAGCTCTGCTGGCCGCTGGCAGGCCACAACATGTTGTTCTACTGCATCAAATGAAATGGAGTTGCAATGATTACCCCCAAAAAAATATCTACTGTGGATAAATATCCCAGACATATATTGCCAATGCAATAAAGACTTGAAATTTCTACTTGCTACATTTTCAATGCAATTTTTAATACAGTGCAATGCAATCTAATCTTTATTTATTTCATGTAATAACCCCAAATCTCTCTATATTTGAAAAGGGAAGTTTTTAAAAGTGAAGATACTGTAATAAATTTGATCATAAACTGAATACTCTTGGTTTGCAAAAATGTGATTATCTGAAATTAGCCTAGTAAAAATTCTATTTTACCACACCAATGTTTGTTTATATCTGATTAGTAAAATTCTTAATGAAATAGTACTCTGATTTTTCTTTGGAAAGGGAAGAGCTGTTACAGTACATTTGTTCCTAATTGGAAAAACAATGTTCAAACTGATGTGCAAAATATTTAAGGGGGGGGGGGGGGAGAAAGAATTCAATCCATGGCTGTTTTGTTCCTTGTAATAATAGGAGGGAAAGAAAAACAGTTCCAAGAACACAGTTTTAATGTAAGTTAAAACACAAGCAATGGTTACAGCATCAGTGCTTAAATATAATATACATATAATCAAAATGTACACATCCACACCATTCCATAGCTTGTTTCATGTACCGGCATGTGGATTTTATAATTAAGCTGACAATATTTCCTAGCAGGTAACTCCAGCCTTAGTCACTTTGCCATACTGAGTATACATTTGCTCTGATAAAAAACCCTTTCCCAAAAAAACCCTCATTCAGCATTTCAAATTAGCAAAAATGGGTTCTATTTCCTGCACTACCAAAACCACTTCAGCACATTGTTATTTTTGTTTTTGCTAACCCTTCGCCAGGATGCCTGCAAAAACTCTGGATGGGTTTCAAAAATATGAGATGTTGGTAGAAGACTCCAATTGGGGAATTGGCAGAAATTGGACACTTCACCGTATGCACTTTTTATTAGCAACAGCTGTTACTGATTATAGCTCCATAATGAAAACTGATGTGAGAAGCTCACCAACTCTGAATCCACTTCAGAAGACAAACAAAGTTTCTGATATAGACAATCGTTCAGATTGTTCCATGTCCAGTTTTGGATTATGTTACACAGGGCTTTTTTTCTTCTGAGAAAGGTGCCGGAACGCACCCCCCCCTCGTCGCGCTAAAAAACCCGGAAGTGATAGCGCGCGATTGGTGGAGACGGACCACGTGATCCGGACTCCGAAAAGGATCCGGAACGCAGTTCCGCCCCGTTCCCACAGAAAAAAAGCCCTGATGTTACATATTTTGGGTAATGAAATGTCTGCAAGAAAATAATTGAACTGAAAGAGCACCAAGGACCCCTCTTTATATTAATGTTAGCAAGAAAATTCTGCAATAATTGTAGCAGCATCTAAACTGTTCCAAAATTTACTATAAATAGGTGAACCAAAAGACAGCACCATAACATGAAGGTGGAAGCCAGGAGATCTGACAAATGGTTGTCCAATCTCTTCTTAAAAACTACCGGTGTTGTAGCATTCACAACTTCTAGAGGCAACTTGTTCCACTGATTAATTGTTCTAACTGCCAGGAAATTTCTCCTTGGTTCTAAGTTGCTTCTCCCTTTGATTATTTTTCACCCTTTGCTTCTTGTCCTCAGGGGCTTAGGAGAATAGCTTGATTCCCTCTTCTTTGTGGCAATCCCTGAGATATTGGACACTGCTATCATGTCATCCCCTAGTCCTTCTTTTCATCAAATAGACATACCCAGTTCCAGCAACCATTCTTCATATGTTTTAGCCTTCAGTTCCCTGATCATCTTTGTTGCTCTTCTCTGCACTCTTTCTAGAGTCTCAACATCATTTTTATACCATGGTGACCAAAACTGGATGCAATATTCCAAGTGTGGCCTTACCAAGGCATTATAAAGTGGTATTAACACTTCATATGATCTTGATTCTGTCCCTCTGTTAATGCAGACTAGAACTGTGTTGGCTTTTTTGGCAGCTGTACAACACTGCTGACTCATATTTAAGTGATTGTCCACCAGGACTCCAAGATCCCACTCACAGATACTACTATTGAGCGAGGTACCACCTATGCTGTACCTGTGCATTATGCCATTGTTCAAAAAATATGATTGGTTAAGTCACAATAAAGCAGGATTTTTATTCTCACAAATAGTTCACCACTGACCATGGCAACTGGACTTTGGAACTTGTGGTCCACATACCAATAGAGCACAAGATTGGAAGAAGATGTTCTAAGACCCCAATTTATATTGGTAAATGAACATTACACTGATCACTTACTTGCCTCTATAGGGTTATATTCCAGGTCATGAGGCAACTTTTTCTCAGAGACAACTATTTTGTATTATTCTGAAAGAACATATAAGACTGTTTCAGTCATCTTTTCTAGGAATGTTGAATGCACTGCAATTTATGAATACAAGTAGAAAGAATTGGGCTCTGTTCAATAAATCGAACCAATTGTTCCTAAAGAACAGTTATATATTTTGATATGTGTTTGACAAGTCACTTCTAAGTTATCTTTAAGTCTCCCTTTCCTTATTTCATTGTAATAACTGGTTGTTTGCTTTCTAAACAGAGTGCAACCAAAATATGAAATACAGTACTGTCTAATCCTGTAATCCTGCACCTATTATTTTAAATGTACCAGTGGTGTTTGGAGAACACATTATTCACAAAAAATTGTACATTTCACCTTTTTCATACCAACCCATTCTACTTATTGCTCATTTGCTTAGTGTAGCCCTGAACATAAAATAGAAAAATGTATGTTTTACATTACTGTTATATAACTTTGAATTACAACTGGAATTCCCAGCCTGTCCTATATCAACAAAAAAGGTAAGATAGAATATTGGGATGCTAATTATAGGCCGATACTGAAAAATATCAAGATATGAGTAGGGCTTTGAATATCAATGATGGACAATTAGTTTTAATATTTCAGTAAATATGCAGTTGAAAAGATAAGCTCATAACCTGTGTGTATAGGAAAAATTAGAAGGACTGTACACATTTAAAAATGTTTTGGAAGAAGTAATTGAAACCTTATTCAAGTGCAACTCCTGTTTACAATTAATTAAAGCAGCCTGACTTTTTCAGGTTGCAGCCTGATTCTGAAAACAAAAGGTGCTGCTGTTTTAAGAATCAGATTAATTTTATTGGGCAGGTTCCTTATATCAAATGGATCTTTTTTTTTCAGACTTACAATCCTGAAGCTTTTGGTTGAGTTTTGAAGCAATTTTTCTGAATTATTTTTGAAGCAAGCACAGTCCTAGAAATTAGCCCATAAAGATTTGGGCTGAGTGTACATCGTAAATTGAATGATTTAATCATGAATAGTAATGTGAATTTTTTAGATAGTGGAAAAATGGAAATAAACAATTTTTGATGTTGTTTTTCTGAACTCTTTTATAGAAATTTCTACCTGTGTTTTGCAAAGAAAGCTTAAATAGCAATTTTTCAAAGACTACTATTTGCTCAGAAGTGCAGGTTTTTGGAGCAACAGTGGCTTATCATAGTGCTCCAAAGGGCTCTGCAGGAAAATAATTTGGCAGCTGTCGCCTCTTTCAAGATGCAACACTCGCCTCTGCCCCCCCCCCCCAATCAAAGTGGCAGAAATTAGCCCTTTTTATACGCCTCTGAATTGAGGGGGAAAATACATAAGTAAAGAAATTGAGCCCATTATACACCAATGAATGTGGACAATTCTTTAAACCAGACTTCAGGAGTGTCTATTCAGCAATTTGGGAAAATAGATATTTAGTTTTGGACATTAACAAAACACATCTAGCATTGTCAATTTGATTGTTTCAAAAATCACTTGACACTTCCTCAACATGGTGCCCTCCAGTTCTTATTGGACTGCATTTTACAGAAGTTTAATAAATTATTTTCCTGATGGAGCAGAATATATCGTAGTTATTTATAAGTACATTCAGAAATCTATTATATTCCTGATGACATAATTGAAAGTTTGTCAGTATCAATACATCCCCTGATCTAACATAAATTTCTAGTCTTTTTAAATCATTCTAAAGTTAGCTGCTGGTTTTATGACAGGACCAGGACCAGGACCACTTTCCTCCCTTCCCCACTTAGCTTTGCTTTATCTGCAGTGAACGTACTACAGTATAACAAGGCTGGAAGGAGTCTTGGAAGTCTTCTACTCCAACCCCCCAGCTTGAGCAGGAGATCTTACATCATTTTGGACAAGTGGTTAGTGTGGTGACTTTCCTTCCTTAGATCTGGGATGCTTCAATGTACTGTATTTCCATATCCCTGAGATCTTGCTATTCTTAAAGCACCTGGAAGGGAAGAGAAGGATTACCTCAGTATTTATAACAATTATACAGGAGGAAAGAAGGAGATACTGGTGCTGCTAAACTATATATTTGAATATTTACAATACTGCATTTGGAACATTTCAGCTAAACAGGGATACACTGCTCTTATGCCTGGAAGTTCTACTCCATTTTAATTTACAATCCAAACCACTGTTGTGAGCACTATATGCTTCATAGATGCATATTCTAGACTACAGGACTATCGGTGTGGGTATATATTTTGTATATTTTGTATTTCAAATCATTTCCCGTAGTCAGAAGCTGATGTTACTATAAATCATAGAACAAATTAAATCTAATGCTATGCTTTTCTAATTAAAGCTAAACCATTTTTACCTGAACATTTACATTAGAAGATAATCAATTTCCCTTCTGTTTCTATATGAAAGAGGTTTCCCACTGTCCCATATTAGGTAATTTGATTATTGGGAATAGATCTCCTGATGCTCACTAAAACTTGATTTGTCTTAACAGGAGCATTGGGGAATGTTAAAAATCTTCAATTAACTTAGACATTTGGATAAATGGGAGTGATATTTGCAAAGGAATGCACTGACTTGCATCTATGCAACCAGTGTACACAGTGAATCAACCAAGACATTTAGATAAGCAAGGTACAGATAATTGATCTTCTGCTCTAATTGCCCATCAGTTTAGGTTAGCGTCAGAGCAAATAAGAAATAAATGCATGAGCATGCAGGAACTTTTTTATTAAGACAGGCACCACCAAAATAGTGGATGGTCAGTATATCAGTTATAAAAACTGGTATCCTGAAAGCTGAATTAATTGTTAAGTGAAAATAAAAATGATACTGAGACTGTACCTCTCTTCTGATTGCTTGTTAATCAGCCTTCTCTTCCTGTATGAAAACATGGAAAAATAAAGAAAAGCAGACTTCGCTGGCTTTGTATTTTCCTCCTGGGCAGAAGTGTAGATTGAACTTAAGAGAAAGAGTAACTGACACTACTGGGCAATGGAAGCAGAATCCCTCTAAGGAACTGTAAACCTTTAAGTGTGTGTGTAAACAGAAATGAAAACACATGCACAGGCCTTCAAACTTCACCCATCATATAATATACTTTTGGTGGGGAACTGCTCTTGGAGGGCACATTACAAGACAATAGGGACATCTAGCGGAATGCTGTAAAGCTGCAATTGAATATGACGCAAGGAAACATGGCCATCAGTCAGCACACCCAAGGGAGCGAGGTTTCCTTCTGAATTTTATTAGATGTGAAGTGAAACATCCAGTGGCTACAGCCAGATATGATATGTTCCACTTTCTCAATTGATTACAGACAGAGTGATTGCTGGTGTAAGGCTAAAATGTTGCTACTGCTATGGATATGGTGATTAGAAGGATTCTTTTTTTTAAAAAAAAAACATAGGTTAGAAAGAAATTTGTTGTTGATTAAATTTTTTAGACTACTAAGAAATTTGGAAGGAGGCATTATGCTATGTAGTTCACTTTCAATAGTTATTTGTGAGACTTTAGTAACTGTTCCATTCGGCTCAGTGGGTCTTAGTCGGTTTTTATGAGAGGAAAACCCATTAAATAAAATAGGATTTCCTTTGCCTGTTATTCAAAAATGTCTGCTGAAATTGTGAATCTCTGCACATTTTAAAAGTGTGGGTCTCATGAATTCAGTACAAACCTCTTTTGTGACTGAACTGAGCTATTCATCTCAGATTGATTGGCTATTGCTCAGATTCTTACAGGACATGTTGTACCTAAACGTGCCAGCCTACAGTTCCTGTCCAATTATACAAAAGATAAGGAGGCTGCATTAGGAATGAAGTAGTTACATTAATGAATAAAGATAAAGTCTGAAAAGCAAACCTTGTGTTTATTCCCAATGCAACCACCTTGTCTTTAAGTATAATTGGGGAAGACACTGTGGACTGGCACAACATGTCCTAGAAAAGTCTGAGGAATAGCCAGTCAATTTAATCCTGGCACGTGTGCTTTTCTTATCAGTGGTTTGCCGCTGTCATTTTCTGGGGTATTTTTTTTTCAAATTTACGATCTAGCCAATAGCCCTTCCAATGGCTCTGCTTCCAAGTACTAACTAGGCCTGTCTTTGACAGTAGATAAAAATCCATAAATTGCTGCCATTAGAAAAGATGTGATAGTTATATATAATGTGCCTATACAATTGATCCATCATGTTCTGCAAGGTACTTATAGGATTCCTCCTCACGATTGTGGAAATGTGCTTTCCTCATATTTCTGAGGTAGAAAGGATGGAAACTGTTCTAGAAAGCACTTGTCCTGAAGCTTCCAGAACTGGGCCAATCAATGTTGCTACTCATGTACAATTCAGTTCAAGGTATTCTAAGGCCCATTGATTGGTATTTTCCGGGTTCTTTCCTCTCCTACCCAGCATTGCCTATGACTGGAAAAACCACCCTACCATCTGTTTCCCTGAACATATGGCAGGATGAGGTTTGGGTGTTTAGCTGAACTGTTTCAGGCAGGCATAATTTCCCACCAATGCCACCATTCTTAAGTTGTTCCTGTGGACTTCTGCTTCTACTGAATATATGAGACTTGCTCCTGGATAAACACAGGTAGTCCTCGACTCACAACAATTTGTTTAGTGATGGTTCGGAGTTACAATGGCACTGAAAAAAGTGACATGATTGTTTTTCACACTTACAACTGTTGTTGCAGCATCCCCATGGTCATGTGATTAAAATTCAGACACTTGGCAACTGTCTCATATTTCAGTGTCCTGGGGTCATGTGATCCCCTTTTGCAACCTTCTGACAACCAAAGTTAATGGGGAAGCTAGATTCACTTAACCATGTTACTAACTTAACAACTGTAGTGATTCACTTAACAACTGTGGCACAAAAGGTTGTGAAATGGGGCAAAACTCACTTAACAACTGTCTTGCTTAGGAACAGAAATTTTGGGCTCAATTGTGGTTGAAAGTCAAAGACTATCTATACACCAGGATTCACACTGCCTCTGTAGTGAAAAGCAGTCAAGATTTGAAGAATTCAACTAGGGGAATATTATGCCTTCCATTAACCAATGGAGGGAGGCAAGTGAAGAGTAATTTTGAACGCC
The DNA here is from genome assembly GCA_025802295.1 of Psammodynastes pulverulentus. Classification (NCBI taxonomy): domain Eukaryota; kingdom Metazoa; phylum Chordata; class Lepidosauria; order Squamata; family Psammodynastidae; genus Psammodynastes; species Psammodynastes pulverulentus. The sequence continues at coordinate 45,613,482 of JAOYMU010000292.1, read as the reverse complement.
TCTCCATTGTTTTTCTGTCTTCTCCCTACACACGTGCACATTGCCCACAACAATAATGCTTTCTGGCTGCACAATACATTGGTTCTTCTTCATTACGCTTTAGCAGGAGCCAGCAACAAGATGGAGGCTTAATTGTGAAGTCCTGTCCTCAGAAAACTGTAAGTGGGCTGACCACAAGCTATGGCAACTTGGAAATGTAGATGATACACCCTCTGTATACTTGGTTTACATTAGTCTGATGAAACGGCTGGTGGCATGCCTGTAAGATTTTTTTATCCAGGATATTTCTGTTGTTGAACACACAACATATTTCTGTTTTCTCCGATATTCTTTTTCAACCTGCTTCTGAAAACGTTGGCATTTCCCTGAGGAGAATGAAATCTCCTCAGTGTTGGCTACATCCCATTGGGGCACACAAACAGAGCTTGTTACATAGATAATTTTTGAATTGTAACAACTAGTTTGAGTCAAAGGCCAGTTCATATATAATTTCAGCTTTAATAAAAAAGTATGGTGCAAATATCAATGTCAAGCTACATACATTTTTATATATATGAGTTTCGGGGAAGGGTTTAGTTAAACATCATAATCATTATGCTATAAATTAAAAGGTTTAATAATGTCTTTGCAGCTACTTATCCTCTTTGTTCTCCTTGGTTCCATATCATGGTCTATGTTAACCTATATAAAGCATTCATAGTTGTGCAAAAAAAAATAATCTTGCCCAATGTGGATAACAGATATTTTGCATGATTATGTTCAGGTGTTCATAGGAGTGAAGTAGTGTTTCTCTTTTTGTACATATGGCCATCAAACAAGCAAACAGTCTCTATAGCAGTGTTTCCCAACCTTAGTCATTTTAAGATATGTGGACTTCAACTCCCAGAATACCCAGCCAGCATATGC
>JAOYMU010000292.1:45592220-45602754 GCA_025802295.1 Psammodynastes pulverulentus | reverse complement strand
CCACCTCTATTTGAGCGCCACCTCGGCGGAAGGGTTGAAAAATAGAGTGCCATGGCGTTCAAATAGAGGTTTTACGGGTACGTATCTAAATAAAATCCAGAGACAAAAGCTAGCAAAATATTAATAATCGGAAAGAGAAGTTTGAATGGTGGAGGGTTATACACTAAAAAAGGATGCAGTATTTGATTCAACTGTTACATGATCTACTAATTTTGTATATAACTGTTGAAAACAATTAACATTTGTTCTGGACTTATTCGAAGGGTTTATCAAATACATTACAGGTTGGGGGGGGGGGTCACAAGTTGTATTCCAAATAGCCGCTAGGGGGAGGTGTTCTATAATGTAAACATTTCCTAAAATAGCATGGTTTGTATCTCAGTTTAAAACAAATGCAACTTTGTATAGTACAGTAGAGCAAATGGTTTGATGGAAGGAGGTCTGTCCTACAATTTGTTCCTCAATGACTACCTTTCTTGGAAAGCCAAAAAGAGTGTGTAATTAAAAATTATCCTGCAGTTGTTCCCTACCTAATCTGCAATTAATATTCAAAATGTGACTTCTCCACTGCGTGACTTTAAATGCTGACATAGGTTGTTGGTAGCTGTGCTGCTACATAAGAATACAATTGAAAAAAAAAAGTTTGAAAACAGATTACGCCTACTCCAATGGTAAACCAAGAATTCCCTCTATTTTTCTTCTCCGAGTTAAAACCAAGCCCAAAGGTGAATTTTAGAGAGCTTCTAAATATATTTAGACAATATATTCTTGAATGTCTCCAATGGATGGGAACTGACAGATATAAAAATTAACATTTTGAAGGCTAATTGTAAGGAAATGTGCACGGCTCTTATTATTACTATTGCTGATACTTTCAGGGACAGTGAAACTGCTCAGGCGAAAGTTCCTTGAGGGCAAACTTTACCATCTTTAGCCTGGCAACGTTTTTCAGAAACACCCACCAAATATAAAGTTGTCCGCAAAAACAAATAAAATAAAATACAAACAAGACATGTCATATGGTTTGACTCTTGGACTGTTTTTCTCTCACTCAGTTACAAAGCAATAACAAGAAAGAAAAATGGCATGGTTCACTCCTCAGATTTTATTATATAAACTTCCCAGCAGCTATAAATCCAACCCAAGGGGAAAGGGAAGAAGCTCTGGAGCAGAAACTGAGGGGGAAAAAAGAACAAAAACATATTTTGTTAAAAAGGAGAAGCCATCATCATCCTGAAACTATGAAGAGATTACTTGATAATCTATTTCTGTGATCAGTTTCATGTTCATCCATTTCTGTTTTAGATTGTGAATTTGAAAAAAAAATATGTATCTGATAATGTGTTTGGGTAAAATACAAAGCATATTCTATTTGTACTATATTCTACTGTAAATTGTATCAGTTGTAACTACAAAATTTGGCAAAATGTGGAGTTTAAAAGAAAAAAGTTCTGGTATGCATATTAATTTTACGATGTGTAGATTTACTTGGATTCACTCTAAAACCACTTTCTAGATATTAATTTGGGTTATTTGCATAATAATGACTCTATGCAAACAATATAAATCACTAAAATAATGTCATTTCTAATTTAACCCTACAACTGGTCTGCTAAATCAAATGTAGCTCAATATGTAAATATACCTTTTAGATTAAGATTTCATTTCCACGTACACCCTTGTCAATTTATGCCATAAAATAACTCCTAGCCTGAAGAGTAAATTATTCTCTTGAAACATATTTTACATGGAAGAGCTAGTTTAATATTGTGATCATCAAGAAATGAATCAGACCTCCTCTAAAATCCAGTAATAAGGAACATCGCAATAGTTCTATGCCTATTTCAGGAACATGAAAAAATATGTGGTTCTGAATTATGGAGTTGCAATGTTCTTGAAATAAAAATAAATATTTCAAAAATAGGAAAGCCTATTAGGGTATTTAGGTTTAAGTGCCAGTCTTTTGACTTTATTGGCAGCTTCAACAAACTAACTGTAGAATGGGTTTTATTTAAAAAGTAGATGAAGATGAAGACATAGAAGATCATAAATACCTGAATAAGTACAGAGATACCAGTGTAGTCAAAAAAAGTCAAGCCACTGCAGTCAAATATTAGATAGTGCCTTTCACTGGGATGCTGTTGTAAGGATGAACGTCTTAGATCAGCAAATGCAGGATCTATATTCCCTTCTGGAAGAAGTAGAAATTTCCAAATGAATAAACCTTTTCTAGAAATTAAAAAACATGGGCCTTTCCTTCCAGAATGAATGCCAATCTGTGTTATTTTGGGTTTTCTTCCAAGTCGCGGACTCTGTACGTTTGTTAAGCTGCAGAAGCTGCAATGTGAACAATGTTGCAGACATAAGCCATTTTTCTAATTCTCCACAAGGTCAGTGACATAGAAGAACTGAAGGATGAACAAGCAACCCACTGTTCCTAAAAGTATAACCCATGAAAATAAGCAAGATGCAGGGCAAATATCTGCTTTACATGTGGAGACATAGCAATAGCACTTAGGCTTATATACCCCTTCATAGTGCTTTACAACCATCTCTAAACAGAATCAGCATATTGTCCCCAACATCGAGTTCCTCATTTTACCCGCTTCAGAAGGGTGGAAGGCCAAGTCAACTTTGAGTTGGTGAGAATCGAACTGCTGACAGACGGCAGAATTAGCTGCAATACTGCATTCTACCCATTGCGCCACCAAAGCAATAATCCAAGAATGCCAGATGTCAAATACTGATACTATTAGGCTATTCAAAGCACTAAAAAATGAAATACTACTTCTGAAATTACTCTGGAGGACATGCTAGTCTGTGAGTTATATCTTATTGAAGTTCCCATTTCAGAACTGAAGAAGCTTCATGGATTGGAAGCGAAACATTTTCAATGAAAAAAATAAAGGAAGTCCAGTTGCCTTTTTAAAAGACTTCTGGTGTATGCTTGTTGTTTCACTCAAACATTTTAGGATTCTTCAGTTTTTATCATTTAAGAAAAACTTTAAGAAAAGTCAAGCTTTTCTTCCACCACAACTTTTTCCTCAGATACAGTAGGAATATCAGCTATAGGTCTACAGTATTAAGGGAAAAAAGTCTCAATGAGAACATAATGTGACAATACATCTAAGACAAACCAATCTAGGAAGATAGTATACTTTACTTATGCTTTACTTTATCAAATAAAATGAAATAAATTACAGAATGTGGCATTTTTGAAAATCTTGTACATTTATACTTTGAAAATTCTCTATGTTGCACTTGGAAAAACTTTGAGCCAACCTTGTAAATACGCTCATAAAGATATTTTCCTGGAAGAATGTTGATCGGCCTCCTGAGAGTTGGCATAGGAGGGGCAGCAAGCTTTATATTCTTTTATAGCACTCCATTAAATTCCTATGTTGTGTGTCAAGAAAAGTTTCCCTTTCCACAACAGTCTATTTAGATTCTGGGATGCACACGATGGAAAAATGAATATTGTCAATAAGTAATAGCAATAGCAATGGAATTATATACCACTTCACACTGCTTTATAGCACTCTCTAAGTGGTTTACAGAATCAGCATATTTCCCCCAACAATCAGACTCCTCATTTTACCGACCTCAGAAGGATGGAAGGCTGAGTCAACCTTGAGGCGGTGAGATTTGAACTGCTGAACTGCTGGCAGTTGGCCGTCAGCAGAATTAGCCTCCAATACTGTATTCTTACTCTTCTACTGCACCATTACTCTTCTACAGTTTGTTCACCTTTGCATTCCTTGTCTCCTATGGCTTCCACATGAATGAATAAATAAAAGGCCCTTTAAATTTGTCAGCACAATCTCCTCCTTCCACCAACTGAAGTACATGGATTACACTACAAAGAACAATCTGATATCCTTTTTTGGGATTCATACTATATAGACATGCCTTCTAGGCCAGTGTTTCTCAACCTTGGTAACTTTAGGTTCTGTGGATTTCAACTGAACTTCCAACATTGCTGGGTGGGGAATTCTGGGAGCTGAATTCCACAAATCTTCAAGCTGTCAAAGTTGAGAAACCCTGTTCTACTCCTTTCCCTTCCTATCCCAGATGGAAGGTATGTGGGCAGCAGTAAATTGAATTCTTTCCCATGTTACAACAACCTGACAATCTGCTTGAGGGAAAGGGGCAATCTAAAAACATGAAATATAAATAAATAAATTAACAGGAAAATTAAGCACTGATTATTTCTTGAATTATTCACTCACCATGGCAGTTTCCATTGGATAATGAAGTGAGCAATATATTCTGTTCATACTGAAACAAAAAGCAAAGCAGCATGGTTGATTTCAATGCTAATTCTTATTTTCTGCTTCACAAATGGTTAGTCTGACTGTTATGAATACAGTGTATTTTCCTTGCTAAGAACTCTGACAGTTATTTTTCCACTATTTCTAAAATCGTCAAGTTTCTTCATGATAAACCTCCAAGAACTTGGCTGTCGGAGCAATAATATAATTATTTAAAAGGGCATATTATATACAGATCAAACAAAAACAAAAAGACAATTTGAATACAGTTTCCCTAGAAGCATGTTTACAGAAACAGGTTTCCAAGAATTGCTAAGGCTATGGGGAAATTTTACAGCATTGTTATTACCTGGGATGCAAAACTAACCCATAATGAAAAATAACAATGCAAAAGCGGCAAACTTCCCAGGTTGTTGTTGTTATTTTTATTATTATTATTATTATTATTATTATTATTATTATTATTATTATTATTTTATTTTATTTTATTTTACTGGCAGCAGAGTTGAAACAGAGGCAAAACTCAATCATTTGTATTTGATTTCTTTCATTCACTGTAGTAACATGGTTGGAAAGTGTTGATTAATTTTAAAGTTGACTAAGAGACTGCGTGAAATAAGTCAACATGCTTCCCTCCAGATGTAGAACTATCAGTATTCAGGCATACCTGTTTGATTTATAGGTAAAATCATGCCACTGTTTCCAGATAGCCTTCAAAAAGTCTCATGTCTATATATCCCACTTTCCCTAGCTCCATTCTTGCTTTGAGACACAATGCTTGATGCATTTCCTTTGCAAAGGAATTATGTTTTTATTCTAGTGTTCAATCACCATCACGGATTAGAACAAACAGAAAACTATTATTTGCTTTAAACCAGGAAAGGAGAGATTGGTAATATTTGAGAAGAAAAATGAAAGGCAGAAGGTGTGTATGACCTCAGGAGGCATTTACAGGCAGTCCTCACTCAACAATGACGCTGGAACGACAAATCCATTGCTAAATGACATAGTTGCTAAGAGAGAGAGACACACACACATACTGTGATGGATTTACAATCTCACTTCGGCTGCTAGTAAGTGAGACACCACATGATCAAACCCTGTGATTTTACTGCCAGCTTCTCTACTGATTCTGCTTGTTGGAGGGCTAGGAAGCATGCAAATGATTATTATATGGCTGAGAGGATGTTGCAATCATTGTAAGTGTGAGACCAGTTGTAAAATTAATTTTTCAGTGCTGCCATAACTTTAGTCACTAACAAGGACAGTTAGTAAGCAAGGACTAGCTGTATGTGTAGAAAAAGGAGTAGCAGAACCTGGGGGCAGAGTTAAAGGAGGGATCAGCCTAGAATCTTACATAGCCACAAGCGAACTAAGCCCAAGTCCAACCCCCCTTGAATTCCGATGACCCATATCAAACTCCAAGCAAGTGCTGACCTTTAGTTGAGAAGATTCCTGTGCATAGGTTTTTAGCAATAAGTATGTTTAATTGAACCTTCATGTGTAGACCTGATCTTTCAAGCCTGACAGTATGCCTTGTTTGACAAGACGTGTATCTTGCATCAATACTAACTGCATTTCAAGGACACTCTTTTCTAGACAGAAAGGAACAATAAAGTTGTGCAGGCAGATATCTCTATTTGTATTGATGGATTAATATTTCACTCTCAGTCTCTTTTTTCAGTACAATATGCTTTCTCTGGCAGTACTTGGACAATTGAAGAACCACATCTAAAAACTGTTACAGCAAAATACACTTAAGTCCTCAAGCTTTAAATAGAAAGGAACTTGCTTCCATTTGATTCCCTCACTTCTATTTCTATAGCTATCTACTACATTAAATGCCAAATCCATTAAGTTTTAGAAAATAGCTAAATCATTTCTGGAAACTCTGAAAGGTTATAAAGCACTTATTGTTGTCTCTTTAGTAGATAACATCCACTGGTATTATGTCTAAGGATTACTTAAAATAACACTGACATTCTTTGAATTTGCCTAATCATCTTCAGAGGATAAATTCTGTCCATCAACCCATCCATTCCCAGCATACCTCATGTTTAACAGAAATCTTGACTTCTACAACCTCTACAACTCATCACAATTTGGACAACTTCAGCAGAGGCTTTATCAGTCTGTATGTGTATATGTATGGGTGTTCTTGCTGAGCATCAGAATTATCTACCTTAATTTCTTGCTCTATTGGTTTCCTAGCTGCTAGTTCTAATCAGATTACTATTTTAGGGCCATTTCAAATCATAAATGATTATATTTGCATAGTCTCCAAAATTATTTTTATGGTTAGAAAGCATTTGTACTATATAATCTAAGTCTTTGCTTACAGTGATGGATGATCTGCTGCTTTGAAAAATCAATCTTATTTTTTTGCAACCATATTTAAGTGAAATCAGCAGAAATATTTCTATAGCAATAGAATTAAATGTGTTGTGCCAGCAGATCCAGAATTGTTTCACAAGAAGAGGATTCATTGGAGAGGGAGAAAGAGGGCAATGTTTTTCTCTAATAACCATCATTGTTCCATGGATAACTATCTATTTATACCTCCTCCCAGTGGTGGGATTCAATTTTTTTTATTACTGTGGGCATGGTTACTGCAAAATCCCATTCCCTCCCCACCCCACTAACCTGCTTTCCAGCTCCATTCTCCTGTGCAGGGCAACAAAAGAAGACCCAGCCAATCAGCTGGGACTCGGGAGGCAGAGAATAGATGGGGGCGGGGCCAGTCAGAGGTGGGATTTGCCGGTTCTCCGAACTACTCAAAATTTCTGCTACCGGTTCTCCAGAACTGGTCAGTACCTGCTGAATACCACCTCTGCTTCCCATTTACCATTCTCCCATTCCCAAAAATGTCACACCTGTATATTTGTCATCTAGATAGAATTGTGTACAAGACAGCAGTTTGTGCATCTTACTTTTCAAATGGGGAAACGAGAAGTAGGCATTCTGACACATGATACACACCCCGTATCTTCCTTTGCATTTATGAAGTGCTAGAAAACCTGTCAAAAACCATAACCGGAATCAGAATAACAGAGTTGGAAGGGACCTTGGAGGTCTTCTAGTCCAACCCACTGCTCAAGCAGGAGAATCTATTCTATACCATTCCAGAAAGTGGGTTAAAAGCCTCCAGTGATGGAACACTTATCAACGTGCTTGGACTTTACAGTATAAAACTCTTGCTGTTTTCCCTCCCCTTGTCACAATTTCTGGAACTGAATAAGAATGTTTATGCCGGTCAGTCTCTTCAACAACCTTTTCCTCATCCCCACCTGAGTCAACGCAGCATCGAACAGTTTACAAGCGTCGTTATTGGTGGTTGACAGAGAAAGTCTTGCGTCCTGCCAGGCCTGGAAAAGATGCAAAATGGAAAACTGAAACAGAAGCACAAAATACAGGAGACACACAAAGGAAAGCCACTCTTCTCAGTTCAGATAGATGTTCTTTCCAGGTAGATGTCATTCCATTGATGACCACATGTTGAGTGTAATTTGTCAACCAGCTACAAATCCATCGGATGGGCGATGCTGTCTATCCCACATTTTTATTTTTTTAGTTTACCAAGACGTAGGTTGTAGTCTACTTTGTCAAATGCCTTACTGAAAGGGTTTTGATTCATAACCACCCCTGAGAATGCCGCTGGCTTTTAGCACTGTGAGAATACATCCTGAGACAAAATTTATCATCATTACCCAAACTAGGGTTTTGAAATTCTTCCCTCGGGAGCCAAGACAGACATAATTGCTTTTCATAATAGCACTACTATTTCTCTCAAAAGACACGGCAGTCAGAAATGAGATACAGTAAATCTTTCTTGGATTTGAGCTCAACACCTGCTCATTCGTGTTGCTTTCTTAGCCTCACCATTCTCTTCTTCTAGGATGTTCTTTTGATTCTCCAATTAGCCCAGGCTTTGGATCTCCTGGTAGTCTCCCATCCGAGCATTTAAAAAAGCCCAATCTTGCATAGCTTCATATGTTCAGAAAATCATGCTATCTTTTACACGACTGGTATCTTTCCCTCCATCCCATGATCCACTGTTGCTACAATCAATAGTAGCAATAGTACTTTCCATAACTAGCAAAAACCAGTATTTTCTATAACTAGCAAATAATGATTGGCCTCACTCCTCAAAGTTGTAGTGGTTTTATTTATTGATATCCCAACTTTATTATTGTCGATAAATAACTCCAGGCGGTGAGCATAATTATATGCTCCTTCCTCCTCCTATTTTCCTCACAACAACAACCCTGTGGGTAGGGCTGAGGGAGAGTGACTGGCCAAAGGTCACCCAGCCAGTTTTCACCCAGAAATCCAGAGATGGTGAGTTCTAGTCCAGCCACAGTCTCAAAAACCATCTTGGAAATGGTTTCAAAATGTTGCCAAGAAATGTCCAAGGAGTCTCCAGAAATCAAGACTAACTTGAAGGCAGTGCACACACACACTTGCATGTGTCGGCCACACAAGCACACACACATACACACAAAATCACCCCTCAAAGTATATTCTTCAAGCCCTCCTCCCCAATCTGGCACTCTCTTTCTGATCAAAGTCCACCTCTTCACATCCCGGTATGTCTGGATACTAACAAAGAGCTTCATTGACATTGGCAGGATATTATTTTTAATGTTTACAAATATAGCATTGCATGTAGATGGGTTCCCCCACCCCCTTCTGTTCAATCACGTACAATTCTCATAGATTGCCTGGGCAAAACCCTGCAGTGTTTTGGCAAGCTTTTTCAGAACTGCTTTGCCATTGCCTCCTTTTTAGAGCTGAGAAAAAGTGGCTGGCACAAGCTGGTTTTGTGCCCAAGGTGGGTCTAGAACTCCCAGTCTTCTGGTTTCTAGCTTGATGCTTCACCACTACATCAAATTGGCTCTCACGGTCATTTATTCACACCCCTTGGGTTGAGATGTCATCACGTATCATGGCCTCACCGCACACTTCCTATGCACCAGATACTGTGACCTCATTCAAGCAGTGATGCTATAGCCTAGTAAAGGTAAAGGTTCCCCTTACACATATGTGCTAGTTGTTCCCAACTCTAGGGGGCGGTGCTCATCTCCGTTTCAAAGCAGAAGAGCCAGCGCTGTCCGAAGACATCTCCATGGTCATGTGGCCAGCATGACTCAACATCAAAGGCGCACGGAACACTGTTCCCTTCCCACCAAAGGTGGTCCCTATTTTTCTTCTTTTTTTGTTGTATATAAGTATAATTTTGTTTAATAAATTTTGTCTCTATTTTTCTACTTGCATTTGTTACGTGTTTTCGAGCTGCTAGGTTGGCAGAAGCTGGGACAAGGAACGGGAGCTCACTCCATTACGCGGCGCTAGGGATTCGAACTGCCGAACTGACCTTTTGATCGACAAGCTTAGCGTCTTAGCCACTGAGCCACCGCGTCCCGCTCTATAGCCTATGTTATGGCATTTACCACCCTTTCCCCAACCGAATATCTATTTAGGCCACCAATCCAAGCAAGAACCTAGCCAGAACCTCCAAAAATCCTTAATCCAGCCAGTTCTAGCGACCTTTGCGAGGCGATTGCAAAATTAGCTTCAACCACAGAGTCCTGCCCAGGAGTCCCAAATATAATTTCCTGAACTTTGTCCACGATTCGGTCGCCCAGGTAATGAATAACCTGCTTCCTAACCTCTTCCCTCCTTCACCTCACACTTCCCACTCCGGTATTAAATTCTTGGAATGGCTCCCAACCAGACCAGCGCAATTGTGCCTCCAGGAGTTGCACCAGCTGACTAAAGGGACCATCAGCAGATCTTCCATGCCAAGAAAGCAAGCTGGCACGGCTCTCCCCAACCATCCAATATCTCACACTTTGCCCCACAGCCATCGCCTCTGCTGTAACCTGGGGACAACTTGGGGGGGGGGCATTTGACCTACAAGCTTCTCTTGCCCCCAAGCAGCTGGGTCTTTAGGCCAGCCTGTGCACTGGATGGATGGGGCACCCCCAGGAAAAGAACATCCAAGAAGATGCACAATGATTTGTAACGGCAAACTGTTTTCATACTTCTGTAGTCAAGATAAGATCGTTTTCTGAGTTATGCCAGGCAGTTCAGCTGACTGACTCTCGCCTCTCAGCTGACTCTGCAGTGGCTGGGCAGGCTGGCACCGACTGGCCCAAAGTCCACCCTGGAAAGCTCTTTAAGCCATAGGTCTCCAAACTTTGCAAGTTTAAGACCGGTGGACTTCAACTCCCAGAATTCTCCAGCCAGCTATGCTGGCTGGA
>JAOYMU010000292.1:45523076-45535408 GCA_025802295.1 Psammodynastes pulverulentus | reverse complement strand
TATTAGCTGTCTCTGATGTCTCCACTTCAAAGCGAGCAAAGAAATGATTCAGCTTCTCTGCCAATGAGGCATCCCCCCCAGCAGGGATGACATTGGTCGAGTGATGGTTGGTAATTTGTTGAATCCCTCGCCATACCTGCCTCATGTTATTTTATGTACTACACTTAAGTCAGACTGAGGGCAGCGTAGTTCTAGGTTGTTTAAGCCTATTATTTCAAGTCTGGTGGCATAAGGTATTCTGTTATGAGTAGAGGAGTGGAGGACTCTTCTTGTGAAATATCTTTGGACTATCTCAACTGTATTTATATCTGATATTCAGTGCAGGTTCCAGACAGATGAGCTGTATTCTAGAATTGGTCTAGCAAATGTTTTGTATGCTCTAGTTAGTGGGTCAATATTACCGGAGAAAAAGCAAGAGTCAGAGAAAACAAATTTACTGAATGACATTTAAAAAGTTGCAATTAGAAGAGCAGAACCTAAACCTAGAAATCAAGATTTCATTTTCTGTGGAGGTGGTGTTAATAAATAAAATCAGATTGTTCAGAGTAAGCCCCCAGAATCTTCTTCCTTTTAGAGTTTCTTCAAAGCAGGGCTATCAAGCTCCCGGCCTGTGGGCTAGATGCGTCACATGCTGGCCACGTCCTCACCCAGTTTAGCGAAGGGGGGAAAGTCCCAATACATCACGTGACAACGTGAGTTTGACACCCCTGCTCCAAAGGGATGTCAGATTCTATTGTAAAATACCATAGATAGGACGTGTATGGATACTGTCCATGTTAGTTCCATCCATTCATCCATTCATGTTTCAGGTTTTGCTATGTTTTGTCTTGATTAGAGAGTAAAGCTTCACTTTAAAAGGACAACAAAGCATAGAGATGTTGTTTTTGTGTCATGTTCTTTCTTGGACAACAGATGTAGTGTGTTGTCTTGGACTACACAACAGGACTGCTTGGTCCTGATATGTTTGCCAGTGGCTACATTCCTTGATCAACACATGCAACTAGCCATGAAGAAATACTGAATGCTTTTTATGGTACAACACCAAAATATGTTTTTGTCATTCTGAATCAACACCATTTGAAAAATACAAAAGATTAAGAGAACAGCTTTTGAGTCTGAAATTGAAAAAACAAAGTTTGAAGCTAATTTTCAAACCATTATTTGAGTTGCCATTGTTGAAGGGATTGACAAATCTGGCAAAAAATATCTCTGAAATGATAACTCAAGACACCATGTGTTATCTAGCATCTACTAAAACGTATGTGACCTCAGATTAAGAATGTTATAACAGATAACAGATAATCAGAGTTGGAAGGGACCTTGTAGGTCATCTAGTCCAACCCCCCGCCTAATCAGGAGACCCTACACCATTTCTGACAAGTGGCAGTCCAATCTCTTCTTGAAGGTCTCAAGTGAAGATGCTCCCACAACTTCTGGGGGCAAACTGTTCCATTGGTTGGTTGTTCTCACTGTCAGAAAGTTTCTCCTTATTTCCAGATGTGATAGACAAAGAGAAGGCACAGTGATATACATAGAGACGCAATCCCTAACTCTCTATTTATACTTTACTGTTTTCCTGGAGTCAGTAGATCACGAGCTGATGAAAATTCAATCCCACAATTCTATATGTTTTGTTGCTTAGGGAAAGGAGCAAATAAACACTGCTCTCTTTTTACCCACCATTTTAATGCATGAGGATTATCAACAAATCACAACATTTCCCCACAATAACCCAAAGAAGTATTTTGTCCTTTTGACAACCATAGAAGGCCAATGTAGTTGACTTGCCCAAAGGTAAAAGTCAATAAGCTTTGGAGCCTAATGGAGATTAAATCTGTTTTTCTCACATCTATGTCCAAACTTTTAGTTATCATTCTACTCTATAGGTATCTTATATGAAAAATACCATTGTTTCCCCCCTTATTAACTTGAAACCAGCAAGAAACCAATAAAATTCAGGATTTTATATTTACAATGTCAAATATGAAAATGATTTATATTTTTAGAAATTAAAAATTCCTCAAAATGCCATTGTGTGCTTTCCACTTTATTCACATGAAGTGCCAACTCTGCAAGATGAGAACTGAGATATTAAATAAATATTGGTTGGGTCAAAGGAAATTAAATGCTTGCCTAAGGGGAAATGTTTGTTGTGTTTTACAAGCAACTCTTCCATGTGGAAAAGACATTCAAATATAGCTTGTAAAATGGCATGGAAGATTTTTAAAGTATCCCATGTGTTCTTGGGAACTTAGCCAGAATAATTGGGCTGCTTCTCATAAGAAATGCATATTGGGTAGATGGATACCGAATATCTGTAACTGAGAGAAAATAGATAATTTACAAAATAAAAAATATTTTGTTTACATGACGTCTGTTTTCAACTTAGTCCAAGAGCTTGTTTATAGAAGTTGTTGTATAAGACTTTAAACCCCTACTAAAATGTATACATGATATGGGTGGTACTGCTCCTATTCATTATTTCTTATGCAAGAATGTAATCTCTGAAATTAAACAGTAATGTTCTGCTTGTTCTTGTACAAAAGTTCACAAACGCACTGATATATTTTCACTTCGGGTCACTGAATTCTGCATTCAAACCTCCATTTTGTAATACCCATGTTTAAATTACATTGGGACATCTCCAAAAACATAAGCACTGTTCATTTATTTTTATAAAACATTTTTTACTGTAAACCTTATTTCTTGTTATAATTGTGTATAAAGTTCAGTGTCCCAGTCAAAGAAAGTTTTGGTGTTCCCTGATTTTCTCCCATTCCCGGTGTTCCAGACATGGTCCAGGCGTGAAATTGGTCATATAATCAATTACAATATAAATTTAATTTATGCTAGTTAAACTACTTTCAACTAAACATATGACTGAACCTTGTGCTATTACTGTATACAATTACATTAATTTTCCAAAATAGACTTCTCCAGGTCCAAAACTTTAAACAACATTGTCTTTCAAAAGCAGTTTTTGATTATATTACAGGTTTTCTATGGAGATGAAAGCCCCCAGGCAAGAATATGTATAATTTATTCCCTGTAGGTTATCTATTTAAAAGAAACTAAGGAAGTTTTTATAACTGCAAAGCTAATCAGAATAACCATGAATAAAGAAATGGACTTAATGATAAAATTAAGGCAACTACCCACATAATCAGGTTAAGTTACTAGAAAAAATGATATCAATTTAACAAATAAAATGAAATAATATTATTTCCCAGTTTCAGATTCTGCTCAATCAGATTTTGAAGCATACTTTAATATTAAACCCAGTTTTTACTTTATTTTCCAAACATAGTTTTTTCTATTTTCAGGTTCCCTGTTTTACATTTGTACTCATTCCCTTTATATTCTCCTGGGAGGAAAAAAAATACCATATTGACTCATTTGTATTGCTTTCCAAAGTTTATCCTATATTTGATGCTGCTTCTAAGTTGCTTTATTGTATATGTAAAAATAATATACTAACATCTATGAAATGTCAGTAAATATTCTATTTGATGCTGAACATTGTCTATAATATGATCAGTTTTTTAACGCATTAAATTTTGCCCTTCTATTTGTAGAACAGTGCAGTTACTGGTACTGTCACCATCTTCATTCTTGGGTGGTGAAATAGCAATATTAGAATGTGGATGAAGGAATGGTTTTTCTGTACTCTTATTCCAGATGTTAATCTGTATTTTAAAAACCCTATTCTTAATTTTAGACACATCACTACATTCCTAATGACAGGGTATTTAATGGAGTTATGCCACCTAAATGTTCCTCTACTTTATTTATAGTTGTACTTTAAAAAATGAGAAAATCTTTAAACAATTATGTTTTGCTCATTTTACAATTGTATTGTTGTTTTGCAATGGGTGTATTAAGCCAACTGCTGCTTTCCCAGCTTTTAATCTTTGCCTTCATCTTTGACCAAAACTCTATGCTATTGCTCTTCATTCTATGCAAAAAAGAACTATTGTACCACTGTAGACTGTGCATGCTGATGGGTTGTTTCAAAATTAATTGTGTTGATCATAAAGCATTAAATCTATCTTCTATTTTAATAAACGTGTTCTAAATTGACCAAACTGTGAAGGCATCAAGGTTATATAAGGGTTCAATATCAGTCTTCTGATTCACATTTCTAAGCATTACCAGAGATCTTTGGCAAACAATAATGTTTTTTATGCAACTTTAAGATGTGTGGATTTCAACTCACAGGATTCCTCAGCCAGTATAAGTTCACACATCTTAAAGTTGCTAAGGTTGAGAAACACAGGTGTACAGTAATCTCAAGGAAACCATCTCAGGGTAACCTAAAACAAGAGTACAAGTAATCCTCTATTTGCAACCACAATTGAGCTCACCATTTATGTTGTTAAGTGAAGTACTTGTTAAGTGAGTTTTGCCCTATTTTACACTTTTCTTGCCACCGTTATTAAGTGAATCACTGAAATTGTTAAGTTAGTAACATGGTTGTTAAGTGAATCTGACTTCCCCATTGACTTTGCTTGTCAGAAGGAAATAAAAGGTGACCACTTGACCAGGATACTGCAACAGTCATAAATATGAACCAGTTGCCAAGCATCCAAATTTTGGTCACATGACCATAGGGATGCTGCAATGGTCATAAGTGTGAAAAATGGTCATAAGTCGCTTTTTTCAATCCTGTTGTAACTTTGAAGGGTTGTAAGTCGAGGACTACCTGTATATTATATGGATAAATTGCTACACTGGAGAGTAAATTGCTACTCTGGAAAAACAATATAAGATTTAAATTAAGAAATTGTGCCTCTACTCCTGCTTACCTGAGAGTATATCCGACTGAAGTCAGTGGAGCTTACTTGTGAGATACTATACCTATTTAGAACTGCACTCCTAACTGAATAAAACTATTTTTTAAAAGCATAGAATAATCAAAAAGAGCAAAATTTATAGAAGCATAAATAAGATCTAGTTGTCCTTTGATAGAAAATTAGTTCTCAACCATATAGAGTCTTCCCTTAATTTGTCAGGATTCTGCTTACGTTTGGAAGCCAATTATCATCATCGATGAACTTAGAAGAGAAACTAAGCATTTAGAACTGCATAAGAAAAGCATGCAGCAATAAAATCTAGTTATAATTGCAGTGAATCTATCTTTAAAAATGTACAGTATCAAAGGAATTTACCTGTTTTATATCTATGAAGCGCACGCATTCTAGCCACATACTCAGAAAGCTGTGTCCACAGTGTGCACATTCCTGCTTCTGGGAAAGCAAATTGTGTGCTTGTGGGTTTTGTTTTACTGCTCTGCATAAACGAGGGTTTTCGTTTTCCAGCTGAGTAAAAATAAATCTTGCTGTTATTTCCTGTGGATTTAAAAGACAAAATGATAAATATTATTGACAAGAATTGTAATAGAAATTTAAATATGTCACTCGAAGTTTTAATTTAGAAAAAATTATATGCCACTGTCTTTTTAACTGCACAGTACAGCTCAGAAAAATACAACAAAAACCATTATTAGAACATAATTAAGAAGGAAGACAACAAAAATGAAAACAGTAGAGACTTAATAATAAAACATCAAAAACTCTGCATAAGTACGAATGCTTGTAACCCCCTCCAAACTTAATAAGGAGACAGATTGTAATTTTTTCCAGTAGCAATTTGTTTCTTAGCATGGTCCCTGCCAAGGGAAAGAAAAAGTAACTACTGATGTTAAATGCATCTGTGTTGAGATCTGTAGAATGAGCTCCATTGATATTTAAAAGTGTGGAACAGACTATGTGGGAATAGCAATAGCAATTAGAAATATACCGCTTCACAGTGCCTTACAGCCTTCTCTAAGCAGAAGGCAGAGTCAGCATATTGGTCCCAACAATCTGGGTCCTCATTTTACCGACCTCGGAAGGATGGAAGACTGAGTCAACTTTGAACCAGTGAGACTCAAACTGCCGAACCGCTGGCAATCGGAAGTCAACAGAATTAACCTGCAATACTGCATTCTAACAACTGTGCCCACCATGGCTCCTGGAATACATAGGTAAATCTGTAGATGGCTGGACTTTAAACCATGTAATGCTTTGCACACACTTTGAATTGAGGGTGGAAGGCAACCCATAACCAATAAAGCTGTTTCAATACATGGATTGTGTGGGATCTTTGACAACCACCACTCAGCACTCATGTTGTGCATTCTGAACAATTTCCAGGCTTTTTTCAAGAAATGCACACTTGTTTTAGTAGGAGCCAGTTTGGTGTAGCGGTTAAGGCATCAAGATAGAAAACAGGAGACTGAGTTCTAGTCTTGCCTTAGGCACATCCCCCCCCTCAAAAAAATAACCACCCAATTTATCAGCTGAACCTGATAAAAGGTCTCTATCAGCTCTGTTCCTTAAATGTTTTCTTCCTCCTGTTACACATAAGATAGCATTTACATTTGATGCATAGTGTGTATCAAAAATGTTCCTTCCTTCTGAATTATTAGCTGATCCAAACATTTTACTGATTGATGTCTTCTTTTATTTTAGTGTGAACCCATCTGTGTATTTCATAAAACATTACTTATATATTGCTTGGTGTTACATGAAACCAATTGTTCGCTGGCCCATGTTTAAAACAAAGGATAATTTAGGACTACACTTCAACCCAATCACTGTTTTAGTTGATGTTTTAATCATCTCAGACTCATACAATTAAGGTTTTTAATACTATGCTAACTCATTTCAATCCATTTAACCTGAAAACTAATATACAGTACTCATACAATTAACAATAACTTTCAACATATATCCCAAGCTACAAAATAGTTATTTGAAATCGTTTGAATAGAAAAATATAAATTAGTATGAAATCTAAGGAAAACATCATGCTAAAGCAATAGTTTCTTGAACATGTACTTCTGTATTAATAACCTTAAGAGTGAGAATGTCCTCTTCTTGTATGGCACTAACTGGGTTTTTCTGAAGCAATGGATTATCTTCACAGTAAAGTTCTTCAAGCTGAAGATATCCCATCTATTTAAATAACATTTTAAAATATAAAACAATATATTTAGTATTTTTCCCATTAACATAATTTATTTGCCATACATCTTAGGCCTATAGTTTGGTTTGGCTCCCTGACAATTTTGGGAGTAGTTATTTGTATTCTTTCACGTTATAAACTGTCCAGTGTCTTTTTGGGAGTCAAGTGCTCCTTGATATATTTATATGGCACTGTTGGAAATGGATTATGTTTGAATATTTGCTAGGCCAACCATTAGACTTCAACAGAAGATTGGTTAGGAAGGTTTCCACTGGAGAGATTGATTAACAATCATACTTACTGCTTTGGGAAAAATCTGAATATTATTTCCTGCAACATCAAGAATCTTAAGTCTGTTCAGCTTGCAGATTCCCTAATTAAAAATGATAAATATGAATTAATAATATTAAAATAAGTGCCCTTCAGGGCAAATCTAAGTAGACCTGCTTTGAAGTTCCGCAGCGTGTTCCCAAGTGAACGTGCTGAAAGTTACTAAATTCCTGGAATGTATTTCTAGAGTATCCCCAAAAGTAACCATCAAATTTCAATTTTAATGTGAAAAAAGGAACAATTATCATTAAATACACGGAGAATAATTAATACAATTTAATTATGTTTAAATGTAACCTAAATTATATTAAATTTAGGTTTTTTGCTATACAGTAACATTATTTTGTTCTTTGTCTATGAAGACCCTCAGTCATCCAGGTCATAGTTGTCCCAAAGTTGTTTTTTCAAGAGGCAACTGGACTTTGAAGACATTTCTTTCGCTTCTCATCCAAGAAGCTTCTTCAACTCTGACTAGATGGTGGTGAATGAAGGATTTATACTCCTTGCAGACAGCTGGTCATTTGCATTCTTTTAGAGCAGGGGTGTGAAACTCACGGCCCAGGGGTCAGTTGAGTCATGCGCTGGCCACGCCACGCCCAGTTTAGCGAAGGGGGGAAAGTCTCTATATGTCACATGACGACGATGTGATGTGAGTTTGACACCCCTCCTATAGAGAGCCGCTGAGGCCACCTGGAGGGTCACCTAAAGGTCACCTGAGGGTCATCAGGGTCACTGAGTAGTGCAAATGGGTGTGGAAGCTTCTTGGAATTGTTGAAAGGACTGTGTTATAAACTGGAAATAGATGGTGTCATATCTGGTCTGGACTGAGGTTGCTTCTATCACATATGAGGCCATCTATGTCAAAATTGAACAACCCTCTCTCAACAGAGGGGGATTTGATCACAGCATCCTCTCAGTCACGTGATCAAAATTCAGGTGCTTGGGAATTGAAATGTATTTACAACTGTTGCAGCATCCCGGAGTCATGTGATCTCCATTCAACACCTTCCCAATCAGGTTCCAACAAGCCAAGTCAATGGGAGAAGCTAGATATGCTAAACAACCACAGGATTAACTTAACTGCAGTGATTCGCTTAAGAAACATGGCAAAAAAGTTGTAAGATTGGGCACCACTCAGTTAATAACCACTTTGCTTAACAATGGAAATTCTGATCCTAATTGTATATATAAGTCAAGGACTACTTGTACTTTATATAAATGAAACCTTTGACTATTGTTTAGGGTAATGGCCACCAACCTTTTGGGTACCAGGGATCGGTTCCGTGGAGAGGTTTTTCTATGGATTGGAGGGAGCATGGTTTTGTGTGCTGCCTGCATCCCATGGATGGGTCTTTGCTTACAGTTTCCATCATGCCGCAACCCAGCATTGGTCCATAGACCAGGTGTTGGGTATCCTTGGTTTAGAATATACCTGCTGCATATTTACATACCAAATAACAGAATTGATCACTGCAATTTTTAAGATATCTACAAGAATACACAAAAGACCACCTTGCAGTAGAGTGAAAAACTCCACTCCTCCAAATGTTGCTGAAGAAGAGTCTCCAAACTCCATCATCATTGGCTCTTTTGATTGAGCGACTGAAGGCCTGTTTCATTTCCTTATCCATTTCCTAAAGGCATGGTTTTTTAATGATCACAATATAACACATTGTTTTCCAAGTATAGGTACTACTCACATCAGGGAGCCATTCTATTTTATTTCTTGACAAAATCAAGATCTTGAGTTTTTTCAGATGTTGGATGTCTTCAGGTAACGAGGTGATGAAATTGTGGGATAAGTGAAGTTCATGCAAATTCTGAAGGTAACAAAATTCCTTGGGAATCTTTTCCAATTTGTTATTCTCTAAACTCACACATTCAAGATTTTCAAGCCTATTGAAAGAAAGTATTTGAGGATACTTGCTTTTCAATATTTAACAATCATTTATAAATAATAACCTCTAATGGTTGCATATAAATCAATTTTACTGAAATTACTAATAGCATATTCTCAAATCAGCCTTTCTAGCCTTCTGCAGGTATCAATTACAATAATTCAATTGCACCATGTGGGCTAGATATTATGAGAACTGATGTTCAATTTACCACTATTGAACAACCTATCTATATACTACTTGTTTTGTTCCTGTAATGTTTAACTAGATAAAAAGTTACATCATAGACCCAGTTTTTGAACCAAACTATCTCAAATGGGCTCATTTACAGAATGGTTCCAAAATCTAGGACTCAAAATTCCTGTAGAATTGAAATTTGGCAAATTTTATAAAATATTTTGATATAAAATATTTGTACACTTTATGACATAGTACAAAAAGTCATAAAACGTTTCCTATATCTATGCTTGACTGTTCTATATAGTTCAGCACGAGCTATTTTCAAGGCAGATACATCTTTGAATGTTTCCCAATTTTTCCAGTGAAGGCAGGACATCAGAAGTTCTGCCATTGTTGAAGGCATTGAGGAATCTGGTAAGGAAATATCTCTGAAATGATAACCCACATGTTATGAGTTGTCCAGCATCTACTAAAACTCTTTTTCCTATAAAATTTAACTGCACGAAACAATGCATCATAGGGCAATCTTTTTTCAACCAAAGTATATCATATAGGCTAACTTACAGAATGTGTCCAAATGTGCAACACATGGCTCTCATGGAATTAAACTTTGGCACATTTTATAAAATAGTTTATAAAAATTATAATATATTATGGGCTCACTTTGGTATAAGTATTTAAGCAACAGTAAAGTGATCTGGATCAGTGTTTCTCAATCTTGGCAACTTTGAGTTGTGTTGACTTCAACTCCCAGAATTCCCCAGCCAGCATAGAGTCTTAAAGTTGCAAGGTTGAGAAGCACTGATCTACTGTAGATAAATGGAATGATGTATGGATATCTTTTTTCAGCTACCATATGAAACCGTGGACATAAAACAATTTACTATATTCTGTTGTTAAACATAACATCAAATATGAACTTATCTCACATTTCATTCAAAAACAAAGGGACCTATTTTCTCCCACAACCGCTCTTTGAGGCAAGCTGAATTAAGTGAGAATAACTGACCCCAAATCATTCATTCAGATTGTATAGCTGATCCAGATTGTTCAGAACAGGGGTGTCAAATTCACAGCCCACGGGCCGGATGTGTCACGTGGATGGCCACATCCACCCCACTTTAGCAAAGGGGGAAAAATCTCAATACGTCACATGATGATGTGAGTTTGACACCCCTAGTTTAGAAGATCCAAACCTGAAAAAGAAAGATCAAGTGTTTCTACTGCAGTCAAATAGTCTAGTTTTAAATTATGTTTGAAAAGTAAAGATTGCAAAACACATTATGGTAAAATAGTATGAGAAAGATATGGACCTATCTCAACACAGTGGCATCCATAAGTGGCAGCAACGAGGGTCAGACTGTTATAAAGAGCAAGAGAGATCACCCCACAAACCCTGTCCCTGCCTTATGAGTCACACACACAGAGGCATAGCAACAAAAGGGGTAGAGCTTGCAGCATCACATTGCAATACTGTTTTCATCATTCAAAATGATGCTGCTGCTGCTGCTGCTGCTCACAAAAATAGTGACAGGTTATCAAAACTAATTTATCCATCACAGCCAATTGAAGCGAAACCTCATCCTGATATTTATCAAATTTACCTGCAAATCTCTGGAGGAAGATAACTTAGTTGGTTCTTGTTCAGATTGAGAAGTTCTAAATTCTTCAATTCATCTATAAACAAACATGGCCTTCAAATAAAGCTTTTGCAGAGATACGAAGTCTTATATTATGCCTATTCTCCTAATGTTCCATATTATTTATATATATATCCCTTGTGGTCATAATGCTATTTTAAGTAACCAAGAGTACATTTAATTAAATAATTTGATGTACCATTCAGTTATGCATTTATTTTATTTTTTTATCTTCATTTCTAGTAAAAAAAAGTTCTATTTTGTAAGAACATTCACAAATTTCTAAGGGCTGCACTTGGGATTTTCAAGGATCACATGGAACCTCCGTTTCTGCATCTCTGCAATTAGTTTTGTTAGGACCAGTTTCAATTGAAAATGAAATACTGGCAACAAAGGATGCTTAGACTTAGAGGATGGAGTCCTCAGTTATAGAAGATGGATAAAGCAGTTTACAAGTAACAACTGCTGTTAATAAAAACATAATAAACAATTTTTTTTAATAAAAACAAACAGAATCCTTTTCAAGGAGTGTAGACATGAATAGGAGAAGAGTGAATTTGGAGTAGATTTTTGGGATGATGACCTTTGATTTCTTTTTTTTTCTTTCTCTCATAAAAGATTCTTTAAAATCCCCAAGTAGATATTAGTTTATAATACCCATTCCTCTTTTCTCATGACAGATTTTTTTCCTGAGATTGTATTAATTAAAACAGTGACACTAGCTTTTTCAAAACTATTCATTTCATTCATATGCTTAACTTACACCACAGATGTTATTATAATACACTTGAATGGACATGTAGATTAAAAGTGATTTCACTACAGTGGAATGAGGGGAGCGATTTCATCATATAGCATAGATTTGTTGCTGAGTAAATAGTATAGCACATATGTAGCTATATATCTGCTGTATAGTAGAGTATCTGACTTTGAACACAACATAATATGCTCTTACCAAATATTAAAGGTGACATTTTGGTGATCTTGTTTCCAAACAAATAAAGCTTTTGTAGAGATATGAGACATTTCAATTGCTCTGGAATTTCCTCAAAATTATTATTTCCCAAATTTAGTACCTTCAACTACAATCAGATATTAAATAGTGTTGATCAGTTCTCCCCTAAGGTTGAAAAAAGACACTCATTACAGTACATTAGTATTGTATAGTACATTAGTATTAATTTTGAACTACCATGTTTAGCAGTGGTGAAATTCAGCAGGTTCGCACCTACTCTCAAGAACCGGTAGCAGGAATTGGGCCCAGGTCGCAGAACCT
>JAOYMU010000292.1:45457063-45470728 GCA_025802295.1 Psammodynastes pulverulentus | reverse complement strand
ATGTTTATATACAGCAATTAAGAACACCTTTGTAAGACCAGCTGATCCTACAGAGATGTCCTTTCTGAAGTACGGTACTTCAGTATTCGACACAGTATTTGTAATAGAACTACATGTTTTATATAGATTTTTTAAAACAGTAAATTATTCTATCTTTCAAATCAGTTCAAGCAAAGCATCATATAGGTAATCCCTGGATTATGACTGCAAGTGGGACCAAAATTTCTGTTGCTACGCAAAGCAATTGTTAAGTGAATTATATTTAATGATCTTTTTGCCATGGCTGTTAAGTGAATCACGATGGTCATTAAGTGAATCTGGCTTTTCATATTGACCCTGCTTGTCAGAAGCTGGCTGGGAAGGTACAAATGATGATCACATGACCCAGGGATATTGCAACCATCATAAATACATGCTGGTTGCTAAGTGCCCAAATTTTGATCACATGGTTATGGGAATGCTACAACAATTGTAAGCGCGAGGACCACTGTAACTTTGAAGTGTCAGCAAACGAATGTATGTAAGTCAAGGACTACCTATATAATTGTTATCAGAAATGGTTAGAAGTCAGGCTGTTTTAATCTCAGGTTTTGATAATTTGTCAGTTAAATAAAAACTATTGCAAGACTTAGTACTCTACACTAACTATATTTTCCCCCATGTGTTTCTTTTTAAAGGTTGGTACCCAGGATTTTGCTAGAACATTTCATGCCACTTACGTTTCGTGGGCTGTCGCTTACCTCTTTGGCTTAGTTTGCTTGGTTCGAGCCTGCTATTGGGGAGCTGTAAAAGTCAGTTATCCAGAACACAGTTTTGCATAGACTTCTAATGGTATCTTATTGGAAAATGGAGCTTTCTAGAGAATCTGATGGTTATAGGAGCCGAGTTAATTTAAACAGTTTTCCTATTAAATGTTTCTGTTTTGTTACTGAAGTTTTAAGGCTGGGGATCCTTTTAAGAACAAATGTTCATTGCACTACATTATATGCAAATAGTTTGTTTTGCTGCTAGATTCCCAAACTCTGAATACTAAAGCTTTGTTTACACAATTGTACATCTGTCTTAAAAGAACTGCTGAATTCAATTTCAATTTATAGTATTTTTTTTTCAGTATTAAATGTGCTTGTGCCATTTGGAGATGAATATGTAAAAGCAAGAAATATTTATAGGTGTTCTACAAGTGCTTCTCATTTGTATGTACACTTTTAAAACTGTCAAAGCAACTTGCTTTAGAATGTTAAGCAATAAACATTTTGCTTGAAATGCTTAGTTTAACTTTCACCTAAGATCAGCGTGACCTTAAAAAGAGTGTGCATCATTTTCAAAGAAGTGGAGTTTTTCTTAGGGATATACTACTCTTTCAGACTTCCAGTTTGAGAAATACAGTATTTTAGTAGGCTAGCTAAAGAAAAAAAAAGTTCATTTACCCTTTTCAAGTTGAATTTCAATTCAACTTGAATATTCTTTTTTATTCTTGTATTTTTTTTTAAACATCCAAAGCCATGGTTGGAATTCTGGAACTTCCCTCTGGTTATTTGTATGAGTTCCTTTACAGGGTCTAAATAAGGGAAGCATTTGATATGACTTGTTTTATACATTTAGATGATTTTAGAGTGATGTTGGGCTATCTCTTAGTTTGCTTAGATTGGTCATTTATTTTCCATAATGGGAGAATAACTCTCCAGTCATTATAAAGGGACATATTTATAGCTTAACTCAGCTAATAGGAAATTAAATAGAGCAAACAAGTTGTTCTGATCATTCCATCAATGTGTAGCTGGTTGGTACAGTATTAAAAACTAATCAAGTGGTAAATGATAGACTAAAAATAATTTTTTTTCATGACTTGTTCACAAATATAATATTGGGACCAGTTACTGCACTGACCAACTTTGAAGTTTTTCAGAATATGGGTTTTTAAAAAAAATATTGGAGGGAATACCCTGAGCTTTAGATTATAGTAGTCCTTAGACAATGGAAATCAAGAAAGTAGATTAAAGTGGATTTTCTAGGATTATATATATATAATAACCCTGACAAAGGACAAAGTGATGCTTGGCTGAGGATTTGGAGCACAAAAAAAAAATCCTAAATGTATATGGAAGTTGTCTTTGTATAATGTTAAATCTACAAAAGCAGTAGCTCAGGTTTATCATGTACCTTTTAAATATACTAATAAAGATGATTATTGAAAATGAATGTTTCTGATCTCATCAATTCATATTGCTCAAGGCACTTGCCACAAGTACTCAAATCAACAAGGAACATTTAAGTATGTATGTATTGTGTGTGTGTGTATGCGTATGCATGTATATGTTTCATTTTTATCCCATTTTTTTTAAATGCTGTAATTTACAGAGATTGTTTTTGTAAAATAGATATTTGGAAGATTTCTGCTCAATTTTTTGAAATGTGCATGTAGTCTCCTCTATTTGGATTCAAGGAAATTCTCAAGATTGTCTAGTGATAATTTTTGGTTAGGGTAACCTTGCTCTTTTGAAAGAAAAAAAAAGCCGAAAAAGCCACCAGTTCTCTCATTAGTTCAGGAATTCTCCAAACCAGGGAGTCCACCTTTACTCGGCTCCCCCTTTTTTGAGCCAGCGAGTAAACGTGGCCAACCCTTTCTCCCCCAGCCCCCCTCCTTATCAGAAACTAGGATCGCGTGCAAATTCCTTCTCCACTGGCAAAAAGAGCAATCGGGGAAAGCCCTCTGCGCCAGCTCGGTCTGGGAAATCTCTCTTCCCATGCCCCGCAGCTATCAAAGTGACCTCTTTCCCGTAACATAATCCTCAATTCCGCCTTTAAGTTTCCTTTACATCCCACCCAATCTGGTCCTCTGGGGTAGGAAAAAGACCCCGTTTCCCCTTCTCCTGCTAGCGTTGTGGCCAACCAACTGCAACGGAAGCTTCCCGGAGAGGGAGGGAGCAGAAGCGATGAAAGAAGCTGGAGTCTCCCAAGCGCCGACCGACGAATAGAGAAGCTTCCCAGACTCTCCACATATGTAGACAGATACCTATGTGGGCGGGCGGGGTGTGTGTGTGGATATATTGACGCATAATGTGTTGGGGGGGTGGAGTCCGTGTTTTTCCTTGCATACCTGCTTGCATACCATTCGGGGAAACCTTGACGCCTCTGCACAAACCGCTCGCTTTAGAAAATGCGAGGCTGATCCTGTAATACCCTCCACGCAAAACGCAAATCCCGTGTGTTTTCGGGAATGTATCTTGAAGACCAAGAAACCAGACAACATTCGCAGACTACAGGATTATTATTTTTCTACCTCCCCGAAACCCCCGTTTAAAGTGACTGCAGGTAAATTTCTCCCACCGAGATAGCCAACAATATCTTGTTTAGCAGGCTAAGGTCTATCCATTTAGTGAGTACAGCGCTATCCCTGTCTGGTTATGGAATGTACGCAGGCGTCAACAGCAAAAGAGAACATTTCTACACAATCGCTATAAATGTATAAAGTTTTAAGGTTTAGGACAAGCTTTAAAATGTCTTTATACATTTAGAGGGTTAAAAAAAAGGATCAGATACTTTATCCGAGGTTAAATGTATGTTATTTTCCGGCTGTACCTCCTACAGTTGCCTTTAAAACTCAGACAAACAGATTGAAGTGGAACTGATAACAACTTGATTCAAGAATTTGGGGGTCATTAATTTTGCAAAGCAGCTTTTAAATCACATATACTTCCCACCCACCCCCATAAATCACTAGCAAAAAGTGTTTAAGCATCAAGTGTTTATATACAGTACAGAAAAAAATGATATATTTGGTACATGCAATTGTCAGAAAGCAACTAACTGAACAATAAAAGATATTAATCAGAAGTAAGAATCGAACAGTAGAAAACATTGGTTTAAGATAACCTTCCACAAATGGCAAATTTATGGGTTACTCTACATGACTTTTTCCAAAAGATTTTGTTTCTTTCATAACACTTGCAAGTGTATTCAAGGACTACACTAGAATATGCTCCCTATTGTTTAGTTTCCAAAGAGATTAGTTCTTGCACTTAAAAAAAATAAAGAAATGACTTTGGTTAAAAGGAAAATGGGTATCTTGAACTTCAAAAAGAGACATGGCTGTCATGCTAAAGCTACTATTGCCTTTATTAAAAAGTTAATAATGAAACCTAAAATTCCAGGTAACACTACTTTGGAGGGAAGACTACATTACACTAGTTTTACATATGGGGGAAGTTCAAAAGCCATCACTTTAAGACTTGTGACACTGTAAAATTTCAGTAGTTTATTTGTGCAATTGAACAAATTGATATGTAATATTTTTTAAAATGTGTTTTTTATATTAAATCATTTTGTGCTTTCTAAATACAGAAAGCAAGCTATTAATCGAATGTTTATGCTCTTATTTGAATACCACTCATTTCCTATGGTATATGTATAGTATAATAATAGGCAAATTGCATCTCAATACATAAACCATAAAATCTTTGGATACTCTCCAAGACTCCATCAAGAAACCATTTTGTTTCTAGCAAGAGAGATAAGGTGTGCCAATTAGAAAGTAAAAAAAATCACCCTATAAAATCAGTCACATAGGGGAGATGGGCAGCATAAAAATATAAAAAAATGAATATTAGCATTTTTATTAGGAATTTAGTATTAGAATTGAGAATTCTAGAATTAGGCATGCAGAAATTAGTTATTTGTACAAAATTATAAAAGAATGCTGCAGGCAGGCCCAGACTGCATTCAATGCTTGTATGTTGCATGTTTGTCTTGTGTTAGTAAACTTTTGATTATTTTAAAATTATTATGAAATTATTATTAATTACAGCATCTGGTACTGATGCTAGACAAGGAACAAATCATAGAAAAGTAGTTCATCCAACATGAAAAATGATACACACATTAAGTACGGTATATATGATACATCAGAAAGCAAGTGATCTAATAATAAAAGACATGATTATGTGTGTGAAACTTAAAACAACAGAAAACATTGATTCTGGCTAACATTTCACAAATGGCAAGCTTATAAGTTACACTACTCCTTTCCCAGCTGGATTTGTATCTTAAAAATTGCCACTGTATTCAAGGATTTTTAAAAGAATATACTGTTGTTCAGTGCTAAAAATACAAGTCTTCATTTACCAAAAGAAAAGGTCTTGGCTAAAAAGAAAAAAACTATGTTTTCCTGAAGTTAAAAAAGCGGCCTCCACTGCCATGTTAGAAGTGCTAATATTATCTTCTTAAAAGTTAATAATGAAACCTAAAGTTTGAAGCAACAAAATCAACTTGTTTGAAGAACATGCAAGTTAACCAGAGATCTCTACATGTTTAGATTTTACAGAGACTATTGTATGCACAAAAATGGAAGGACACTTCGATTCCTATCATGGACGAATGGTTGCAGAAGCTGATAGAAATTGGCTGAAATGGCAAAATTGACAATTTTGAGTAAAGAAAAGCTTCTGAACTTTGTGCTTTAAGTAGAAAAGAATGAAACTTTGATTTTACTGAATCAAAGAAATGAAAAACTTTGGTTTTACTGATCCTTATAGAAATGGCTAGTTTATATTATGAAAAAACAAAAACTTGTGATTTGATGTTAATGCTTTATTTTACTGCAACTAGAGTCAATGCTTCTTTTTCCTTTTCCTAATCCTTTCTCAATTTTCTTCCCCACTTCCTCCCCACTGTTTTCCTATTTACTTTTGTATTTTGTATCTTATCCTATAACTCAATAAAAATGTTAAACAGAAGTGCCAATATTATTTTTTTTTAAAGTTAATAATGAAACCTAAAGTTTGAGGCAATAGAATCAACTTGCTTGAAGAACATGCAAACCCAGAGGTCTCTCTCTACTCTTTTAGATTTTACTAAACGTAGGCCAAATTATTCAACGGTTACCCTTTGAATATTTTTATATTCCCCTTTCCGCGCTTTCAAAACTGCAGCAAGAAACCTAAGGTTCTTCGAAATAAAAAGAGCGAAGACAAGAAACGGGAGGACCCTTCCCGTTCTCAACAGGAGCGCGCCTGCAAACTAACGCCTAGAAGCCACAGGCCAAGAGCCAGGGGTGAGAGCGCAGTGCTGGTAAGCAGACCTCCAAAGCCAACTTTGTGGGGGGAAAAAAAAGAAGTCGGTGGTTGATGGTGATAATGATGACGACAACGACGATGATGGACAGTAACGGCTGCCGCCAGGTTCCCTGCGCGCGCCTTTAGAACCCTGGCGGCTCTGCCGAGGAGGCGGTTAGCTGCTTCTCCGCCACAAACATTCGGGCCGTCGCTTAGCCGGCCTTTCCCGTCCAGTTCTCTCTCGAAGACCGCTCCTTGCGCTCGCGGGAACGGCCGGCGCTGCTCTTGCTCCCGGGGTGAGAGCGCAGAGTGCTGGTAAGCAGGCTTCGCTAAAAAAAAAAAGAAAAAAAAGAGGAAGAAAGGGCCCGTCGACCAACAAAAAGGTCGAACGCCATGGCCCCAGAGAAGCGCCAAGGCCGCGCCAGAAAAAAGACCACGCATGCGCGTGGAGCGCGTGTGGAGCGTATGGCCCTAAGCAGCGGCTACGGCCGTTTCTGCCTCCTGCATTGTCCGAAGCTGGGGGGGAAATATTTAAGTGTTTAAGTGGTTATGAGGTACGGCCGTTCTCTCTTATGAACTTAGCGCTCTTTTATGAAGCCCCTCAGAGTGTCCGCGGTTTCTTACCGTTCTCGCTCTTTTTTAACACCTACCAAAACTCAGTGGGGGTTTTCGAGTGGAGGCGCCTTGAAGAGTTTCACAGATATCCAAGTCCGATTCCCATATCCTTCATCTTGCAGCCTCGTCCTAGGCCAGCCCAACCACTAACTTTGTGTGTGTGTGTGTGTGTGTGTGTGTGTGTGTGTGTGGGATGGGTGGGTAGAAAGATGGGAGAGGGTTTATGTCAGGCATGGCAAGACATGGCATTGGGAAGTCCTGAATTAGTACACTTTGAGTAATCGCCCGGTTTCCCATCTGTGTATATTTTTGGGGCTGTTTATTTTCCAGCATGGCATCTGCAAGTGTTTTAACAAATGGAAACTAAGAGATTGATTGGTAAGCACCTTCAGCCAGCAAGATCTCTGTGCCTCTCTTCTCGTGGTAAGTGCCTTGATCACCTCAAGTATTTGTGCAGAAAACACAACTTTAATGCAAAAATTTTAAAGGGCACTCAGCATATTAATGAAGAACTAAACGTATTACTTTTCTTTTTTACAGCATCCTTAGCCACAGTATCAACAGACTCTGGTAGCTTTCAGGCTGACTTTCCATGCAGTGCTTCTGTCTTTTTACATAATGAAATTAGTTCAGTAAGTATTATTTCAGTGAAACAGCAACAACAAAAATCCCTCTTTGACTCTATAGATACGCTAGATACTGTGATTTGTAACAATATTTGCTAGTTTAACATGCCAGTGTCATAACCCATTACTTGAACTTGTTTTGAAATAACAGTCTGCAAAATGATAATTGTGATTATCTTGTATTTTAAACTACTAGGATGAGAACTTTGATTCAGTCAACCAGTCATTGAATTTCTATAGCCATCCATCTCAGCCAATGATTGGGTAGCTTACATTTGAAAAAAAATTACAATTAAAAATATTAAAAACAATAAAAACAGTAAAAACATCCAGATTAAATATATGTAGGAGCAAAATTCTTGGCCAGTTAGCAATACAGGCAGAAAATGGGGTTCTTAACAGATTCAGCACCCCAGGCCTGGGAACATAGCCAGGTTTTTAGGGCCTTATCAAAGACTGACCCCCAACCCTGTTAGTCTTTCATAAGGCCCTAAAGTAGACTAATATGATTCCCTTCCTACAATGTGCATACCAAATTAGTACATAATTTGTAACATCTACAGGTAGCCCTCAACTTATAACCATAATTGAGCCCAAAATTGCCATCGCTGAGCAAGACACTTGTTACCTGAGTTTTGCCCCATTTTATGCAACCTTTTTGCCACAGTTAAGTGAATCATTGCAGTTTTAAGTGAATCATGTCATTAGACCCTCAGTGGCACAGAGGATAGAATGCAGTAATTGCAGGCTACTTCTGCTTACATCCAGCTGCCTGCAAATTGGCAGATTGAATCTCACCAGGCTCAAGGTTGACTGAGCCTTCCATCCTTCCCTGGTAGGTAAAATGAGGACCCAAATTGTGGGGGCAATATGCTGATTCTGTAAACCACTTTGAGAGGGCTGTAAAGCACTATAAAGCGGTATATAGGTCTAAGTGCTATTGCTATTGCTATTAAGTGAATTTGGTTTCCCTCATTGACTTGCTTGTCAGAAACTGGTAGGAAGGTTACAAAACCTTGGGACAGGGCATCTGTCGTAAAGATTCACTTAACAACTGTGTGACTCATTTAACAACTGCAGTGATTCTCTTAATAATTGTGGCAAAAAGGTTAAATGGGGGAAAACTCACTTAACTGCCTTGCTTAGGAGTGGAAATTTTGGCCCAATTGTGTCATAAGTCAGGGTTGACCTGTATCTTGTCCTTTCAAAATGTAAATGGTACATAAAAATAGCATAGAAAAAACGTTGACAATTTTGTGGTGCCTGATCTGACAGTCTTATAGTACTTTTTCATGTATGCCTGTGAAAATATTTAGAATTTGAATGAATATTTTTTCCTTCCACGCTGTATATAGTGATTACATAACTTCTAACCTTATGGTCTGCAATTAAAGTGTTTTGGTGTTCTTCACTATTAAAATATATGTGGTATACATTGTATTATATAATTCTGGAGCTCAATTTCAACAAAGACTTCCATGTTTATTTGCTCCTCTTTGTAATGGTTGATGGCCTCCAGTAAAGTTCTCCCAACCTTCCATGCAAATGTTAAGTCTACTCTTTTATCCGCCACTGCCGCTTAAAATTGTTCTCTGAATGAAGGTGTTGGAATTTTCCTTTAAGAGCTGAACCATTTGCAAGTTGACCAGAAGGAGAACATCTCAACGTCTCATAATGTTGGAGTGATCTCTTGGATTTGTAACAGTGTTTGTAGAGGTCTGCTGAGGAGTCTCAAACCTATGTTGAGTTTGTTTGTTTGTATGTATACATGCAAAAACCTCTTTAAGTCTTTTTTTTAGTAACCAACCCCCTCCCATGAAGCCACAAATTGCAGCTTGATAGTTACTCCAGTATTCTTAAGCTCTTTTTAACTAGCTAGGCATCAGTCTACTTCCTTCCTTACTTCTGCTCCTTCGCCACATTAAACCTATCAGAGGCAGTTGGCCTCCACGTATTAAAGTTTCTCTTGGGCTCAAGGTCACTGCATGAAAGTCTGGTTGCTTTTCTATCTATATAGTCACATCCTGTCACCCATTTCCTCTCTGTTCCTCTCAGCACTACTACAAAGGTCTATTTTCCATTACTTTCATAAAGACATCAGACTGAATATTGCTTCTAAATATTTCATGCCCAGAAGAACTTAAGGTGAGTCTATAGTGAGAAGGTACAATTAACATTTAGTATGGATATCATTTGTTGGTTTTGTGTAAATTAAACTGAGATAGGCTTCTATCAGTTCTTTACTTGTGAAACATTCTAGAATTGCACACACGGTTAACACTATTAACCATTGTTTTCCCATTGTGATGTTCTTGAGTTGAACTTTGGATTGGAGAAGATTTGCAAATGATTTTGAGTAAATTTGGTAGCTGCCTCTGCATAGAATTAGAACATAGTTGAAACCAGATAGCAGGAGGAAATTCCTTACTAAAAAGGGAGCTGCCCATTGCAAATCTAGTTTCTGATTGGCCAGTTTTCAGGAAATAGTGCTGTGTTTGCACTAGATCTAATATGGATGATACAGAGATAATAGTTCACAGTATTTTGTGAAATGCCAAAATAATTTGTTCTGAAGACAATAATTTGTATGTAAAATAGTTCACTGACAATCTTAAGGTAGCAATAGGAGGCTTTGCATTAGGGACTGCTAGTGTTTCCTGATTTAAAATAAAAAATTCTGTAGCAGGGAAATTGTAAAAAAAAATGCGCTCAGTATGATGTTGCTTACGGTATTTCAGGTTCTATTTCTTGAAGGTTTTGTAAGATCTATAATTAGTTGGCTGTTGAATCACATTGCTGTTTCAATACTTATTTTGGGTAGAGTAATCTCTCCAGCATAGGAGGAGAAAAAAAAAATGAGAGCAATGCTATGGCCTTCTGGATTCTATTAAGAGATGTTTGCTCAAATGTATGGAGAATGCAAAACTTCTCTACAAATGTATCTTTGGAGAATTCATAACAGTTTTTCTTCCACAAAGGATTGTTCCTTCCTTCCTTCCTTCCTTCCTTCCTTCCTTCCTTCTTTCCTTCCTCATCTTCCTACATGGAACTTGAGATCCTTCTTGAGCTAGATATTAGAAAAATGTCCAGCATATTTTTTATTTAAATAAATCGTAATTATTTCCCAATCAATTCTAATATGCCTGCTCTTACGTGTGTGTGTGTGTGTGTGTGTGTGTGTGTATTGTCATGTTAAGTTAGGAGACGTGTTTGAAGATTGAAAGATTTCACATATTGAGTAATTTTAAACAATGCCTGGGATACATAGAAGTCTATCAAGCTTAGGACATTACCTTGTTTTTACTTCCTTCTGTGAAATCTCTGATTTTTTACATCACATTACAATATTCAAATATGTTATCTTTTAAAACAAAAAAGTTTCTAAACTTGGAAGCAATTTTACTATTCTTTAATCTAGAATGCAAATAGAATGGAATTAGAATTTTTAGAAAAATGCTGTTAAAGTATTTATCTGAATGTGTGGGGAGATCTAAATGATTTTTGTGTTTGCTGGATTATAGGTATAGCTTTTTGTGTGATCAGGAATTGAAATAAATAAGAGTTCTGAGTTGCCTTGATAGATCTACTTACATCGGAACAAATACGATTTCCTTTTCAGATTTCCCACTTAGGAACTTGACTGATAATGGAGCTGAGCCCCCTGCCCTACCACAGTCTTCACAACCTTAACAACGTTAAGCTACATGAACTTCAACTCCCAGAATTCCCTACCCAACCATTGGGAAATTCAGGGAATGGAAGTTCACATATTTTAAAGTTTCTAAGATTAAAAAAAACACTGCTGTAGACTTTGAGCTCTTCACATTAAGTGAACATCAAAATGGGATTAGAAAGTATGTGGTATATTCAACTTTCATACATGGTTATTTCAGTGTCATGAATAGCTCTTTGCAACTCTCTTTAATGTCTCTTCAAACCTAATGTCCCTCCAAAATGTTTCCTAATGCAAATTGTTAGAATGTTTGCATTAAAAATAAGCAAGTAGTTGTTTATTAAATAAGAATAATTAAAAAATCAGGGCATAAGACAACCATGGTGGCTCCAGTGGTTATTGACACATAGGATGCCATACCAAAACATCTTGGATGTCACATAGAAAATCTGCACATGGACAAAATTTCCATCTGTCAATTGCAGAAGGCAATTGCTTGGATCTGCATATATACTACACCGATAATATCACAACATCCTTGGTTCCTGGAAAGAATTCGATGCATATGAAGGTGAACACCAGTTAAAGAACTGGTAGCTGTGACTTCATTTTGTTGTGAACAAATAACAATGATGCTATTTTTATGCTTGCCTAATTTTCTTTTGGATGCCAAATTTTTAACATTTTGTTTGGCAGCCAGATTTTTGAATAACTTTCTTACTCTTTTGAGTTTCTTTTTTTATTTTGTTACTGTATAATCCATCGATAATCATATGGACAGTATGCCACTGCTGCTTTTGTCATTATGGACAAACATGCCAATATTGTTTCCATATATCTCTCTTTCATGTGCATCTTGACAGCATATTAACAGCAGCAGTGAAAAGCTCCATTCTTTGGCTGACAGATGGTTCTCCCTGCTCTCTTATCTTCCCGAGACAAAGAAAAATACAGACACACTATTTTGACCACTTAAACCACGTAAGGCCTTTGCAGGAAGCTCATCGATACCTTCAAATGTTCTAGAAGTAATAAATAAATAAATAACAAGGAAATGATTTCTTCAGATTTTGGTGAAAACACAAAGCTGAAGACCGCTCAGATGTAACTGACCATAAAGTTATGAAAGGCAGAGGCCCTGCCTTAAAAATGAAGAGATTGTATGTTAAATAAATGCATGCCCACTGATCAATGCAGTCGTCCAGCGTGGTTTCTTTTCTTTTCTTTTCTTTTTGGAAAACCTCCTTTGAAACGAACAAAAAGCTGAGCCAGCAACCTCTTGCTATGAGAATCCGGGTGTCAGGTGTGCTTTTTCTTCGGCTCAGTTCAGCCAGATCTGTGCTGGGACAGTTGTCCTTGTTAATAGTTGACAATTGCATTGCTCTGCGTTCTGTTTTGCGACAGAACAAGTGGAGTGTTTGGTCTGAGTGATTTACTCCTGGGCAAGCCAGAGTTAATAACCTTTCGAACGAAGCTTCAAGAAAAGGCAACCATGTGGTACGGACAACTCTCACTGGCTTTTTTTTTACCTTGTAGGGAGATGTTTCATTTGTTATTTCTTTTTCCCCCCCTCTCTCTCTTCTTCCTTCTGATTCCTAAGCTGATGTGAGAACTTTCAAAACAAGGAGGAACACAGCAGAGAAAGTCCTGCTTCTTTCTTCCCCTTTTCTTTTTTGTTTTTGGTTCCTTTCAGTCCTTAAAGGAAGACTCCATCCGGTATGTAAAGGAAGAGATTCCCCCGCCCGTTTTCTTTTCCCCCCTTGGTTTCCACACACAATGGAGCTTTCAAGAGAACCTCTCTCCAAAGGAATAGCTCCAGCCTTTGTGTTGAAGGGTGTGCCTATTGGCAAGGCTTGCTAAGCAGACAGCTTGGCTGGTGATTAACAAAGGTCATTAGACTTTGGAATCTGGCAGGCAGAGTCAGATGGTATGTCTTCTGTGGATAGAAGAATGACTCCCATGAGGTTAAAGCGCATACTGTGGAAGGCTTTTCCCCTCCCTTTGCTTCTTTTCTTTCTCCTAGTTCTCCGTCTGCCTCCCTTTCTTCTATCCATCCTGTCTTAAAATAATAACAATAGTAATAATAAACCTGGTTGCATTGCTGCTTCTTGCTTTGCTTTGGACCGAGAGGCCACCTGGCCAGATCTTTTTGCTTAAGCAAAGGCTATTGTTGATGGGTCATTGAAGGTTGGAAGAACCTTCAGAGGTATTTTGTCCATGGCTTTGTTCAAAGAGAGGAGGAAAAAAGGCTGGTTTGATTGCGACCTTGAAGTGTTGGGCATCTGTTCTTTCCCCTTCAAGGAGGGGAAAAAATTCTGGTTTCTAACCCTGGTCTTGGAAAGCAAAGGAGAAGCTGGAGAATATTGTGTGGTGGAGATGAGGCTGAGATAAGTGAAGCCATGTTGTGTGCAGGCTAGAAGCTCTGAGCCAATCTCTCTCTGACTTAATACATGGCTTGTCTGAGCTAAAATGGCTGCTCTGTCTGTCTCTCTCTCTCCCCCTCTACCTCTCTCTCTCCCTCCTAAAGCTCAGAGGACTAGGACAGCTTAGTGAGTCTTAAAGCGTCAGTGACGCAGGAGCTCATATCTCTTGAAAGTGTGATAAACACATTCAGAGAGCTGTGGCTTGTTTGACTTAGATGAAAAGACTATGCTGGGGTGGGGGGGAGGAAGTTTAAGAAGATGGACAGTGAGAAGATCTG
>JAOYMU010000292.1:45438220-45449217 GCA_025802295.1 Psammodynastes pulverulentus | reverse complement strand
CTCTCAGCTGATCGGCATCCATTTTTAGCTACCGGTTCGGCCAAACCGGTAGCTAAAAACCATGCGCAGATCATCGGGGAGGCCTCTCCGATCATCTGGGCATGTTTTCCAGCTACCAGATTCATATTTATGACCGTTGCTGTGTCCCAAGGTCATGTGATCCTCTTTTGAGACCTTATGACAAGCAAAGTCAATAAGGAAGCCAGATTCACTTAACAACTGGGTTGCTAACTTATCAACTGAAGTGATTTACTTAACAACTGTAGCAAGAAAAGGCGTAAAATGGGCCCAAACTCACTTAACAAATGTCTCACTTAAGAACAGAAAGTTTGGGCTCAATTATGGTCATAAGTCAAGGACTATCTGTAGTTGATCCAGTACAGTTTCTTGCTCATTTGGATGTTGTATAGCAGGGAAAATATGATCTGGCCTATTTGTCTCCTTCTTTGAAAGTTCGGTTGTATCTTTTAAATGGGATTATATACTGTAGATGGGATTTATCTTTATGTATCGGTTAATGGATGATGTACTGTATCTGAAAGCCAACCTTCCAAGAATTGCTTAACATTTTTGCACTTGGCTTGGTCTAGATTAGAATATCAACAGTTTCCCAGTTGAATTTGTGGTTGAACTTGGCCATGTGGTGAGAGATTAAGAAACAAACATGTCTAAACTCATTGATAAATTCAACCATATCTGTTCCACAATTTCGTATTGTCCCTAACAATCAAACTCAACTAAAAAGCAAACAGCACTAGAAAACAATCAGGGGGCAAACAGGACCCAATCAAGGAACTATCAACAAAGAAACCATATTCCAACCAAGACTGCCAAGGCAAGCCACGATACGATATGCGCCCTTGGTGGCGCAGAGGAATGAGTGCAGTAATTGCAGACTTCTGCTAACAGCCAGCTGCCTGTAATTAGGCAAGGTTGACTCAGCCTTCCATCCTTCCGAGGTGGGTAAAATGAGGACCCAGATTTTGGGGGCAATATGCTGATTCTGTAAGCCGCTTAGGGCTGTAAAAAGCACTGGAAAGCGGTATATAAATCTAAAGTGCTATTGCTTGCTAGTTAGTCAATTTTTTCATTGGTGTCATAACTGAACGACTGCTGAACGAATGGTTGTTACTTGAGGACTACCTGTAGGTAAACTCAGCCATTTTTTGCAACATTTACAACTTGGCATTTTGTGTCCAACTACATTAGGCTACTATGTCTTGTTTACAGTTTGCAAAAACAAAGCAAAACAAAAAAAAGTTATGACTAACTTTGGAATTGACAAATAGACCTCTGTTAACCTCTAATGCCATTCTGTGCATAGTTAGAAGCAAGTCCCATGTATTCAATGAGATTTATGCTCTTAATAAATTTTTCCAAATGGATATTTATTTGTTACTGTTTCTTAGAGTAGAACTAAATAATGATTGGGAAGAAGAACACAAGGAAATAGCAAACTCTTAAAGTAAAAACAAAAAAATACCATTACCAGGAACAAGCATAGTTGTAATATCTTCTGGAGTCTCCAGGCAATCCACATTACTTCTTTGGAATGACTTGCTATAATTCATCTGGAGATGGCTGGAGAAATATAATATTTATTTTACTCAAAGTCATTCTTAAAACTCTTTTTGGTTTACATTTTATACAATTAAAATGTACCATTAAATTAATTATGAATAATAAAAAAGCATTCACATGTGCACAGACTCATAATCAGACAGAACTCATTCAGAAACATGACCTGTGATTAAAGTGTGTCAATGGAGCAGGGTGCAGTTATGAATTGTTTTATCACAGAGCTAATCTAAAAACAAGATGGGGCTGTCATGGGCTTATGAGATTTGTTCTGGGGCTACACTTTTATGCCAGAAAAGAGTTTTCACATGTAAAAATCTTGCCATATTAAAACGTATCCTGAGTTTTGATGAATCAGTATTTTCATTTCTAAATCTATTAGAATCAACTGATGCTTTTATCACATTCTTTTACATTGCTTCTTGCTGGCCATGAAAATCTTTTTATATTTTAAGGTACAATACTGCTGGAATAGGAAGTTGATATTTTTCAGAAAGGTATAAAAGTAATGTTGGTTCCTGATTAAACCAATTAATGCAGAAGACTGACACGTAGTAAACTGCTTATGTTGCTTAAACATGATGATGCCGATGAATAATAGTGTTTTAGAAAGCTACTTACCTGTTCCAGGCATTATTTTCCCAAAATTCATAAATAATGAAACAGGATTTGCCTGAAAGTTTCTGGATAGAAACACTAAAATATAAGCACAAAATTTATTTGGATAGAAAATAGACCATAATTACATTTATTTAAAAACAGTTATGTCTGTTTTTAATCTTTGTATTGGTATAGGCCTAATGACAATGCTTAGTTCATTTCTATAATATTAAACTAAGTTAAAGCTCACCTTTTTTTTATTACCATGAGATTGATATTTTAAATAAATTATTCCCAGCTCTACAAGCTCAGATAAAAGTGGTTGAAAGCCAAAATGCTTTTGCGATAAATGGTACACTATTCAGAGGGATGTTGAACCTAAGGCTGAGCAGAGTATATTTTAGCAAAAAATAGTAATTTCTTGGCCATAGCACAGCAGTCATGTGATTTGTATGTAACCTAATAAAAACTTGACATTCCAAATTAAACTTTTCAATAAGGAAATATGTGAACATATGCATAATTATTTTTATTGAAACTTTACAAAAGTGAAATACTGTTAGGAAAAAGGAAGAAGCATTTGAATCTAACCTCCCGAAATATGATGAATGGGAGTTCATAATCTGATACCTAGAAACTATACAAAGTGTATCTCTGGGAGCACACAATTCCTTATTCAATGGGTAAGATTCGTAGGAAGGCCTATTTCCTTGGGTATTTGTCCCTCAGCTGAATGAAATGGAAATACTCAGTCAAGTTGGTAATACTTCTGTTCAGCTATTTAATTACAACAAAATGTCAAATTTGAGAATTGCCAGCAGATGGCACCATATACTGTACATGGAAAATGATACATAAGATTAAATGGAAATTCTCTTAGTTTTTTATATCCTCATCAGATTACTGATCTTAATTATTTTGTCACTTGGATAATAGTTTCTAGTAAAAGTGTTGTGATCCTATTCCACTCACGTTCTTTTGTTCACCGTAACTTCATGAATTTCAGTAGAAGTTACTTTGACAAAATGGACAATATTTATATGAATAGCTAAATGTAATGCAAATTATTTTTACACTGATTTGTTTATATAGCTCTGAACTAGATTTGACATCAAATTTGTTTTGTCAGCAATAGTCTAATATGCAAACTTAAATTGGAATTCAATTTTTGAGAAAAATCTAATCTATGCATCCAAATAAATTGACTGGTCAGTTATAGTTTGTTAACTTTCTGGAAGTCAGAAAGTAGAGCATGTTATACAACATGCTATACTATAATGTAAAATCTCTATTTTTTAACAAAGGTTTTGCAGTTTATATAGAAATTGTACGTTTTAAATGATTATCAAGTGATATCAGCGAGGTGCTTGACATAGGAAAGCACTAATTCACTTATTCTTGGTTATCATTTGTACATTCAAAAGCTAATCTTTACTGTATTTACTAAAATGTAAGTTCTATTCACTGATATTTACTTAATAAAATGCATGTTTGGGGTGCATTTAAACTTTGTAGCTGACACATCATCTGAGGAATAAGGCCACTCTATTCAGCCAGATTTATTCCAAGGAAAATAAAGATTGTCTCTTCCATCTTATTAATGGTGGCTGTCCGAGGTTACTATGGCCTGACATTTACTGTGGCCCACTGTGACATTTATAATTCCAAGAGAACAATATAATGGAGATAGTACATTTGCTGAATTAGTCAGCCTAGGATGTTTTATAAATGTTCTTTATTAATGATTTCTAATGTCTCCCAAAGTGCAATCTCCCTATAGTATAATGACCTGAATTCTTCCATTCCTTGAGAATAACATACTCACTGCAGACATCCATCCTGAGAAGAGGCCATATCTACGTACTGCTTTAGAGCAAAGCGGAACGGCTCTAGTTCTTCTGTGATTACTGACATCTGACGCTGAACAATCATTATTTGCTGGCAAAAGAGTAGCACAATCCAATTAATTGACATTAACTACACTGTCATCAAATTATCATTTTTTCATTTTTAAAGTTTATTCTGAGATTGTTTTTCCAGTTCTTCCTTGTAACCCCAGCCACGTTATTCTGGCTCCACTCAATATGTTACAGCCCTTTTGACCCCCCCCCTCCCCTTTTTATCAATTCTGAGTTTCTTTTTCACATGCTATCTTGCTTTACGAATTCAACCTGTAAAAATGTTTTTTTCTAAAGCTTACTTCTAATATATGTTTGTCTAGGCTTTTAAAGCAGTTTATTAAGCTAAAATGCACACAAAGTGACACGGTAAATTAGCTGTGATAGGAAATATTCAATCCTTTCATTGATTTTAAAATGGATCAGTCAAAGAATGACTTAAGTCTGAACCCAATTCCAAAGGTCAAATGGTAAAGCAAAAGCAAAGTTTTTCACGTTTTAGTGCAGGAGTAGAGCAACATGTAAATAAACAAGCTTGTGTGATTCTTGCATCATGTTTCTAGAAAGCCTTTATTAGAAACAAGTGCCAAAAAAGATTGTGGATTGAACAGAAGACGCCAGCCTTAGCAAGTCCCATAACAGATTTAGAACTTCTGCTCCTGCTTTTCCATTCATATGGATTCCATGAGGTTGAGTGGTAAATATTACTTACAGATTTAGTATTTCCTTCTGAAACTTCCTCCTCTAGAGGTTCGAGCTTTAGATCCTTGTCAATCAATAAAGGGGAAATACAAAAGTATAAGAATTATCTAGTGCTTTTAACAATCTTCAATAATAAAAAAAATCACTAATACTGTGATTCCTAATCTATTTTTGTAGAAAATATCATATAAAAATGGAGTGGAATTTAAAGATATTGAAAAGATTATTTCTCCTTCTTGGGGAAATAGTCTAGCACTGCCCTCTGGATGCAATAGTTTGTGTATGGAGATAACTGACAAGGACTCCATTTTAGGAGTCAGAAAAATACATCTATGGAAGTTTCTAGAATAGTTACCAATATTTCATCAGATCTTTTTAACACAAGACTATGCCAGGGGAGCATCATATCCTGCCAAGAAGAGCCCTCTTCTGATCTATGACTGACCATAAACTTTCCTCTTTTTCAGAATTAAAAACTAGTTTTGTCTGGTATTGGCTGAAAATGGTCCACGTTACAAACATTAGGAACTATGGTTGCTGCAATGATAAAGCAATCAATAGATAGTAGATGAAATATGTTGGCAGATGGTGATACATTAATAATTTCAGCTGGTCAAATCTGCAGTAAAATAGGATTTGCAATGGGTGATAGATTAGAAGATAATCTACTTGTAAAATATCACTTAAAAAATACGGATTAAAAATAAGTATATCCTGGACAATCAAGATGCATCCTTTCAAAAACAATACATCATGCCTCCTGGAACTTTCTTTATGCATGTTTAACGATTAATAAAACTTTATCTACTCTATGGTGAAAGACAATAAAGATATTAAGAGAGCAAGTATGTCTTAATTTGCTCTGAATTCACTGTCCGTTTTGCAATATACTAGTTTTTGTTGTGTACTTGCTCAATGGCAAAGAACAGTTATAATTGTAATTTTTTTTTCCTGATATAGTTGTGGCTTTTTTTGAACTTATTTATTTTTAAATAAAACTTCCTTCTATTTTTTTTTAATTAAGTCACAACCCTGTTCTAATTCACTTCATATTCAAACTGGATCTTTCTTTTGTCAGCTTCTCTTACACAAAATTTTATTCTGTTGTATTCTGTTGGAAAGTTGCCCTATCAATAAATAGATGAACAGACCCCTTAAGTGCTGGAGGTAATGGACATGCCCTGTACTGTACTGCTTTTTGGTTTAGTGAAAATATACAAAACAGTTGATGGAATGAAGGGAGTCTATGAGGAGTACACATCAATGTGTTCTCTTTCTAGAACAAAGTAAACTTCAGAGATTCTTAAACAAAAAAGAAACCTTAAATACTTGATTAATCCTATTTCTTACAAAAGCTTCCAATAGCAAAGAGGGAGATAATGAACTTGTCATGCACACCTTCTGTTCTAGTTTATCAATCAGCTTCTGAAGTCTGTTTATTTGGGTCATCCACTGGTTGTCCTCCTTGTGCAAACCTTTGTAAAACATACATACCTGAATTGAAAACATGATTGAAGATTGTACTTGCTTAATAAGACACATTTTTATGATATCTATGTATTGTTTTTTTGGAGAGGGAAGGGAGTTTTTGTTTCACTGGACAAGTGATCCAAGTAAAGTATAAATCCCATGTTGATTCTGTCTTGATTTAAATCTTTCTACTGCTGCTTTTGCAAATGTAGAAATCTCATTCCTCATGGATTGCTTGCACTGCGTTAAATTTGCCTCCCCCCACCAAATAAATATTAGTGAAGATGATTACACCTGCAAGTTTAATTCAAGCCCTCTGAAAAAAATTTGGCAGCCATTTCTTGGTTTGCTGTTTTCTTCTGTTTTTGTAAAGTCCCCTTTGTCACCAATAATCTTGGAATTTATTGGCAGTTTAAAACTCAAAAATAGTGCCTTATCTAAATTCTAACCAGGATCAACTTTGCTTAATTTCTCAGAACAGCCAAGACTAGTGTCCCACTAAAGTGAGTATTGGTGGGAAGGGAGAAAATGCCTTCAGAAAGTCAACAAGGGGCTTCTATCAACCTGTCAATTGTTCAGAAGGGGGGAGATACGGTATATGTTTTCCACATCCAACTATAGTAAAAACAGACCATAAAGATGGAAATGGCATTTTCATCACAGTGGATTATCAGAATGAATATAAGCGGCTACTTCAAATTATTTTCTATACAATATATTTGTTTCTGAATATAGTAATATTATAATTCAAATACATTGAAATATTTTAAACCCTGCAAGACATTTAAGGTTGGTTGCAGATATCTGGCAGATATAAAGCCAATACTGTACACAAACGATATAATTTTTTTAAAATGATCAGACTATAAGAAATGATCCATTATATACATTTTTTCAAAAATGAAATTTATTTCTTCATTAATTTTATATGATGTCTTACTTGCATGAGTTTTAAAGAATGAATAAACAATGGTAAATGTTACAACATTACCTGGGTTCAAAAGAGGACTAACCGGAGAAAAACTATTATTTCTCTGGAGCCTTCGACCTGAACGTCTTCCTGGGTGTTGTATTTTGAGCACCTCTGGCTTCTTTGGGACTTGCCTTTAGGGAGGAAAAAGCATAGAAAGCAGT
This sequence comes from Psammodynastes pulverulentus, assembly GCA_025802295.1. Taxonomy (NCBI): domain Eukaryota; kingdom Metazoa; phylum Chordata; class Lepidosauria; order Squamata; family Psammodynastidae; genus Psammodynastes; species Psammodynastes pulverulentus. The sequence continues at coordinate 45,441,835 of JAOYMU010000292.1, read as the reverse complement.
TCAGTATTTAATAAAATATAAATTATTTATATTTTGAATCTATTTGCAACCCTTTACATAGACAAATCTTGTTAAACTTTCTCATTATTGTTTTTGTCTGTCAAAAAATTGACCCTAAATACACTGGTTATCAACATAAAAACCAGGCAAGTTAAAAACAAAACCAGCAACAAGAATACAGACCTAGATAACATTATTTCTATTTCTATACTGAGTCAACATGATTATATAAAAAGTAACAGATCCCAATATATTTATTTATATCTTTATTTTTATCCAATCTTGAGCAAGGTGATCAACATAGGATTCTCTTTTATATATTGCCATAACAATGGTACTGTGTGGAAGGTTGAGAATTTCTGCCTAAAGTCCTCTAGCAAGAACAAGAATCATGAAGGATCACTTGGAGTGACAATTTGCTTTTTTGTATTATTTATTTTGTCAAGCATATATGAGAAAAATAAGTATATATGAACATAACATAAACATAAGTATAAGTGAGTACGAATAAAAGAAAAATTAGGACAGGGGCGGTAGGCACATTGGTGCGCTTATGCACGCCCCTTACAGACCTCTTAGGGGTGAGATCAACAGTAGACAATCTAAGGTTAAAGTTTTTGCTTTGATTAAACTGTGGACCAGGCAATGGGACAGAAAGCTCCAAAATAGTTCCTTTTTAGTTCAAAAACAGTGGAACCAGAAAAAAGAACAGCTCGTCAATGCAAGCACTCCCTTGATATCACTACCTGGACATGGATTCATTGGGAAGGAAGAGTCTTGAAATAGAAGAAATAGTTAGGGAATAATTTATGGGCCACAGCTACTTTCAAGCAATCTAACAATAAGTCCCAGGGCAGGTTTTATTTTATAGAAGTGCTAGCAAAGTGTCACTCTCTAAATTACAGTAATTGAGCAAGACATTGGTCCATAGCAGCTTTCCTAAAATAATTTCTACCATGCTGCCACTGTGACCCAATAGTAAGAATCTTACTGCTCTTGTTGGGTTTGTTCTTCCGTGGTTTCCATGGCACATTCCAGGGAATTATGTAGAGATTGTAGTTGATTCAGGGTTTCTTTTAACAAGAAGCGAGTCACAAATTGTTCCAAAGTAGAAGCTTCTTGATAACTCTAAAACAAATAGGGAAAACTGCTAGTAAAAAGAAAAAGCTCAACATTACTCATCTACAAGCACTTTCTCCCAAATAATAGTTCCTTACAGTCATAATTCTAAAATCAGATTTGGTATGTTCCAATTGTTATTACAAATGGAAAATTGGGGAAATAGTAAACCATATCTATATTCTTTCAAGAAAAAATATGTATGTTTCAAACTGATCATCAGGAGTCAGCCTTGTGGCAAGGTAAGTGGTCCTTGGAGATTGAAAAAAGGTTAAATCATATTAAATCATAATATGGTTAGTTTGATTTTGCTTATTGTGTTGTCCGAATTCCTTCATTGTAGATTGTAAACCATGATTTAGGATATTATCCAACTCATATGCTTGGTGTTTGTTCAACAAATCATGGTACATAGCAACAGATACTGTGTTTCATTCAACTATGATTAAAACAAGTCAACAAGTAAAAACGTAGGTACTGGACAGTGTTACTTTGCATTCTTATATCTTGTATTCAAGATTTGCTTTATTTTTAGATTATTGGAAGATAAACTTTTCACCTTGCTGAATCCATTCTCAATCAAATAACTTGGCATAGTTAGCACCACAAGGAAACTTATACAAATGTTAAGGGCAAATTAACATTAAAAGGTAAAGGTTCCCCTCACTCCTGACTCTAGGGGGCAGTGCTCATCTCTGTTTCAAAGCTGAAGAGCCAGTACTATCTGAAGATGTCTCTGTGGTCAGGTGGCTGATATGATTAAACGCCAAAGACACATGGAACGCTGTTACCTTCCCACCAAAAGTGGTCCCTATTTTTCTACTTGCATTTTTTAAGTGCTTTCGAACTGCTAGGTTGGAAGAAGCTGGGACAAGTAAGGGGAGCTCACCCCATTACGCGGCTCTAGGGATTCAAATCGCTGAACTGCCGACCTTTCGATCAACAAGCATAGCGTCTTAGTCACTGAGCCACCATGTCCCAGTTAAATTAACATTAAGACATCCTTATATTCCAATGACTTTTAGAAGCCTTATAGTGAAAAATGACCAATATAAAAAGCAGTAAAATAGAGATTTGTAATTGCTAAACCTAATTATATATATATATATATATACCCCTCATTTAAAACAAAAGAATTCAGAAACATTGATCAAAAGATCTATTACTATAAAACCTCATCTGAATTCTCAATGAATGATTCCTGAGAAAAGCATCTGTTCCCTTATCTTTCCCTTGAAGATGCTCGGCCGTATCCCTTTCCGCCCATCTAAATGATAAGTGGCTCTGCCCAATTTGTGAGGTTTCTGATTAGGTGAAATAGTGAAGTTTGCCATCTCCAATATAAGACTTGCTACAAATATTATGTGTGATACTTTAGCTGTGATCTTGGGGAGAGGATGTAGCAGAGTTTGGATCTTCCCGGATACTATTGGGTGCTTTTAGTAGGTTACATACTGCTGCTCCCTCTGCCCTGCAATTTATATATCAACCATGGCATTTTTGTTTTAAGCCAGTGGGCCAACACATGAAGAAACAAATGTCCTAGAAGGGAGGAGCAGGACAGTGCAGACCTTCATCACTCTACCCTTGATCTAACCATCCAACTCCTATCCAACACAGAGATCATCTGAAGATGTTGTAGGTGGTACATGTGATGAGCTAAGGCATTCCAGTAAAACAAGAATGGAAAGATCTCATGCTGCAGATGAAGCATGCCATTCTTATCATCTATCAACTTGCTCCTCACCAAGGGTGGTATCTAGCTGGGTCTGCCTGGATCAGGCGATCTGGTTGTTAACAGAAGCCTCCATTCCTCCGACAGGAACAGGAAGCAAAAAAGTTTTTTGCATAAAAGTTTTACCTGTCTTTTATGCATTGAAGCTGCTCATTACTGCAAACCCCAGCTGGGAGCTTAGAAGTGGCCCGTGTGCGTTTTCCCAGTGCACACACACCTTCCCGAACTGGTAGTTGCGCCGGTTACATCCCAATGCTGGAAGTGTTGCCTGATATGTCACAGTGCTTTAATTATATCTGAGCCTTGTCTGAAAAAATATAAACATATACAAAAGATTTGACTCCTGAAAGAACATTTCTTGATTTATGATGTTAAATGTCTGAAAATGTTAAGTTTACTTCAAAAGACCATCTCTGTATAGTAGAAGTATATTAATGAAGTCTTTTTCCAATTATCTGTAGAAGTATATCCCAAAACAAGGCAATTTTTAAGAAGAGATTGGATAGTCATTTGTCTGAAATGGTATAGGATGTCTTGCTTCAGCAGGGGTTGGACTATAAGATCTCCAAAATCCCTTCCAGCCCTTATTCTGTTATTCTTGTCTAGTACTATGCTCTCTCTGATCTATAACAAGACAACTTTTGCAATTCCTTCATGGATATGATTAACACCATGAGCAAATTCTGCCTTTTCTCCTGTGTGATGCGATGGTATCCAGATACTTGATGGGTTGACTCTACTACTTCTAGCTCTAGGCAGAG
>JAOYMU010000292.1:45408276-45420002 GCA_025802295.1 Psammodynastes pulverulentus | reverse complement strand
CTGTCTGTCTGTCTGTCTGTCTATCTATCTATCTATCTATCTATCTATCTATCTATCTATCTATCTATCTATCATCATGAGCCATGGTGGCACGGTGGTTAGAAAACAGTATTGCAAGCTAACTCTGCCCACTGCCAGGAGTTCGATCCCGACCAGCTAAGATTGACTCAGCCTTCCCTCCTTCTGAGGTGGGTAAAATGAGGACCCAGATTGTTGGAGGCAAGAGGCTGACTCTGTAAAACTGCTTTGACTGTAAAGCGGTATATAAATCTGAGTGCTATTGATATTGCTATAAATCACTTTTTTCAGTGCCGTGGTAACTTTGGAACGGTCAGTAAACGAACTGTTGCAAGTTGAGGACTACCTGTGTAGGATATGTTTCACTAGTTCTTCAGTCCACAATTTACGTTAGACTTAAGTCCATATGTGCTTTTCTATTTATTTACTTAGTTTTTCCATATGGGCAAAGCAAGCTTAATGAAAATGTGATACACCGCTCAGTAAATCAACGGATTTCAATACTTCACGGGAATAGAGTGGGAATTGCTTAAAAAGGAATTGAATATTGAGAAGGGGAGGACGGAAGACGATGAACAAGGCAACATTTCAGAGAGGAAAACAATTATACGTTTATGTAGATCTGATGTGTGAAAGCTCCCTAAATAATAATGGAAAATTTGTCAGTTGAACTACACTATCAAATTAAGCTGTCTGGTTTTAAAACTCACTGAAGTGTACGAAGAGATAAATCAAGGACTTTCCATCAGATCTGTAACTTCAAAAATGCCAGGATTCCATGAAAACAGGGACGCTACCAGGTTTAATAGCAATAGCACAGACTTATATACCACTTTATAGTGCATTTTACAGCCCTCTCTAAGCAGTTTACACAATCAGCATATTGCCCCCACAATCTGGGTCCTTATTTGACCCACCTCGGAAGGATGGAAGGCCGAGTCAACCTTGAGCCTGGTGAGATTCGATCTGCCAAATTACAGACAGCTGGCTGTAAGCAGAAGCCTGCAATTTATTTTATTTATTTATTTATTTATTACATTTATATACCGCCCCATCTCCGAAGACTCGGGGCAGTTTACAACAAAAATAAACAAATAACATTCAGCTAAAACAACCCATTTAATTAAAATTTTACATCTAATTGTTTAAAATCCCATTTAAAATCCCCTGTGGTCATCCCAGGCCAGCCTGCCGGAAAAGCCAGGTCTTTAATTTACCAGCCACTGTCTCTCCTAGGGAAACAGAGAGCAATTGAACTAAATCAGGGATGTCAAACTCAAGGCCTGAGGGCCAAATCCAGCCCATGGGGTGCTTAGATCATCTGACCCATGGGGTCACCCTGGAAACAGTGAAGGACCAGCCCACAGTGCCTGTGCCCGAGCTCCATTTTCGCTGGCAGAGGGCTGCAGGAGGCCATGAAGCTGAAAACGGAGCTCGCAAAGGCTGTGGGTGGCCCTCACAAGCTCAGTTTTCACAGGCAGACAGTTGCAGGAAGCCATCGCAGCCAGAAACAGAGCTCAGGAGCCTGTTTTCACTGGCAGAGTACTCGGACCACCACAGGCACCCAGACATGGGTGATGTCGAGCTGGCCATGCCCACCCTGCCCACATCCCCTGGTTTCCCCCAAGTCAAACCCAACCCTGATCTGGCCCTCAATGAAATTGAGTTTGACACCCCCGAACTAAATGTTCCTCCAAATCCCTCACTGTTTTACTTATGTTCTGAGAACGAAAAATAAATGATTGAACTTACCATTTTTATCTGCTCTTCTCAGAATCTAAGAGGGAATAAACCAACATATATCAGTATCAATGAAGAAATATTACAATATTGTAATGATTACAAGGACACACTTTATAGTTCAGTAAACTTAGCAATGTTTTAAAGCAGGGGTGTCAAATTCAAGGCCCGGGGCCAGATCCAGCATGCGGGGTGCTTAGATCTGGCCCATGGGCCCACCCTGGAAACAGCGAAGGACCAGCCCATGGTGCCTCTGCCTGCAAAAATGGGCTCTCAGGAGAGCTATCTGAGGCCCTTCCAAGCTCTGTTTTCACTGGCAGAGGGCTGCAGGAGGCTGCTGCGGCCAAAAACGGAGCCCAGGAGGGCCATTGTGACCAAAAACAGAGCCTTGATGTGTGACATCTAGCTGGCCATGCCACCCCAGCTACGTCTCCCCCCAAGGTCAAACACAACCCTGATGCGGCCCTTAATGAAATCGAGTTCGACACCCCTGTTTTAAAGGATTTTTTAAAAGGCTTATTAATTATGATCCCAGTACAGATAGCACAGTACTACAATAGACAGGACAGAATATACTTTTGAAGAAAGGTGCATTTGATGATAGTAGTTTCTTTAGACCAATAGGTAGTGCACATCTGCAATTGATTAGATGCCAGATTGCCTTTGTATTTGGTGCAAGGTAAAACAGTTCACTTCTGTCAAGCTTTCCAATCAATTATGAGATAATGTATCAGACTGGCTGAAGACAATTACAGGGAAGTTGTCACTGACTAGGTATTCTAATTCCATGTTCTACTTTTTTCTGGCATCTGGGAATGTCAATGACTGGTGTTGGAAATGTTGATCCACAGTGCATCCCTACATCTCAACAAAAAACTGGAATAGACATTTGTAATTGCATCATTTAATTAAATAGATGGATTTCTGGTAGACAGAATCCCCATACACTGTGACTGGTGACCCATTTACATGAAACATTGTCAAAATTTATAGCTATTCAGTATTTGATGATTTATCTATATGAGGACTGGACTCACCTGTGACAATGAATATATTTGATGAATTTTAAGCAGATATTCACATTTCACTATGTGATTTTAGAATATTAAGATCCCTGATATATAGTAGCATTTAACAAATAGTATTTAATAGAAGACATAAAAATAGTGTTTAAGATTTAACATATTTGGACAATTGTCAACAAATGATTTTATACTACCTTCCAAATCTAACCCTATCAAGAGCTTCTAATCTAAAAGCATTTGGATTTGGAAAGAGAAAATAACATACTGAAATTCTTAAATAAATATTAAAATGTTTTATCTGATACTTAATACATGAGGTTTTTAAATATAGTCTGTTGCTATTTCTGTGCCAGGATTATTTGCCTTTTTATAATAACGTTATAACAAAACTGCTTTAAACAATACTGTTCTTGTGGTTTTTAACTGATGTTTTAACATTTTATATCTATACAGTCATTGGGAGTTGAAAAATCACCTATATATTGAAATAAATCAATCTATTTAAATACTAAATTCTAAGCATACTGCATAGTCTTCTATTTTCCATAGGAGATATTAAAACCAACGGTTAATAACACTAATTAGTTTGAAAGGTTAGCATTTTCTCTTTCATTTATTTTTAAATCAAACATGGTCCTAACAAATTGTTATTCTATCATTTATGACAATTATATTCTGCTTTTGCTCCACAAGTTCCAACTGTTGTACATGAATATCCTCCTTTTATTTTTCAGCATACTAATTTAATGAAATGTATTAATCAGAGATAATAAAGGAATTAAAATCATCTTATGGCTCAGCTGATTTTAAAAACCACATCTCACCTGCCCCAAGCCAAGACGGGAATCACTTTTCCTAATTATTGCTTAGCACACAAAATAAGATGGGTACATAATGCCCACACCCACCAATCATCCACTGATCTTCTAAGTTGTACCAAACATTCATCTTTATCATTTGAGACCATCCTAAGGAAGCATTGGGTAATCTAGCATTACTGAAATTCCCATCCTGAACAACCAATTCTTTTGCTTTGGAAATATACCTCCCTGATATTAGAGGAAATTGAATCAATCCTGTCATACAGAATCATTGTGACTAATTTTGTAAACACCAAATTTTAAATATGCATTATTATTTTTAAAAATCTGGCATTTAAAAAAAATCTGAATAGAACTAGTAAACTGTCATTTTAGTATCAAAAATATTTCCTTTTTCTTAGTTGTGCTTTTAAATGTCTAATAAAACAGCATGGAAAATGGTTAATCTAAATCTGCTTTTCTTATAGAGAACAGTGCAAAGCAGCAATATTTGCAATAGTTCAGAACCTGTGATTTGTGCCTCAGGTCGTTTATCATTCAGCCAGTGGGATCTAATCTGGAGGACTCTAAGAGGACCCATATCAAATAATCGCGATCTGTGTACTAGCATCATTTGATAGGATAATCTCCTTAAGATCAGGGAACTCTTGCTATACACATCGATCTGGCGCGGGCAAACATTCAACAGGTCGAGGCTTCCGCACAGAGAGAGGAGCACAAGCCCAACCAGTTACGCGTTTGCAATAATTAAAAAGAAGAAAGGAAGGAATGGTCTCCCCACCTCCGTCCGCCAACCTCCCTCCCATTGACAAGAGAAAAGGGTCGAACTTCTCTGAAGCCCAAGGACAGAGAAAGGGAGGCGAGGGATTCGCCGCGCTTACATCCAGGAAGATGGAGAGCCCCTTGGTCATGGTCAGGGCAGAGCGGAGCTCCTCGGAGGACTGGGGGGAAGAAGAGGAGGAGGAGGAGGCAGGAGCTGCGTCCGGGCTCTCAATGCCATCCATGCTTCGCTCTGGACCTTCCTTTGCGGCTACGCCGGGATGCGAGGAGGAGGAGGGACGATGGCAGCTGCTGGCGGCTGTTCCTCCCACTGCCGCCGAATCTCCCCGGCTCTTCTCGGCCTCTCAGCCGAGTCCCGATTCGCAAGGCAACCAGGAGGAGCCGCGGCGTCCGAACGAACAAGGGAAACGCGCGCTCGGTCCTCGGTTGCCGCCAGCCTTGGCGCCGCCTTCACCTGGCCTTTCTGGTCTGCTCGCCGCCAAGGGCAGCGTTGAATGAACGTTGCTTCCCTTCCGTTTGCAACTGGGTGAAACCGAAGTTAAGAGCATATGCAGAGTGCCATACAGTACTTTTATCCCTCGGCATCCATCAGTGAAACCCTTATTGGCACAGATTTGAACACTAGCATTAAAAAGAAAATAAATTTAAAAAAATAAAAATAAATGAAACATCACAGGGATAACTAAAACTATTGGTTGCCAATATATACTAAATGGTTAATTTCCACAAGTATAAGAAGGTCCTTGTTAGTTAGATTAAATAGTCCTCCCAGAAATCTCTAGATAGCCTAGAACAGGGGTCACCAACCCCTGTCCATGGACTGGCCACTGCGCCATGTCATGCCAGAAACTGGGCCACACAAACAAGTGAAGCCCCATCCATGGGATGCAGGCAGCATGTGAAACCATCGCCCCTCTGGTCTGCAGAAAAACCTCTTCACGGAACCGGTTCCTGGTGCCCAGATGGTTGGGGGACCACTGGCCTAAAAGGAGGCCATTGGCAATGGACTTTCTTCACCAATGGCTTTCCAAGATTTTCTGCTTTTGAACATGGAAGTTGAGGTGCTCTCCATCTGTCTTAGAATCCAATGAAATAAGAATTTCTTCTGAAATTTGCACTCTGAAGGATGTCAAGTTGGAAATGTTTGCTCTGTGTAAATAAAAAAACCCTGCAAGAAATAGCCAGTATTGTTTTTGTACTGCATCCTTTTTTCAACAAACTGCAATGAGGTAGCCACTCAAAACAATTACAAATTGTGTTTTACAAAGAGTATTGGCTTGGTTCACAGAATACCCAAAGCAGCAACCCATGTGTTGGTTTGGCATTTTATACAAATTGAGTCAATATAGTTACTTTATGGCTCAGCGCATGTCATGCAAAGCGTGAAAACTGGATTAAGCCAATCTGGTTATGTGAATCATGGTAAGGAGATTGTGGGCAAGTTGATGGCATACTTGGAGATCTTCAAGATTTTCAGGGATCTTTTTTTCTTGTCTATTTTCATCTGTGGATAAAGAATAACAAGAAAAGTTCCATGCGTGGAAATCACACAGAAAAAATATTAATTCTATTTCATGTTGCATCTGTGCTACTTTTACTTTCTAATAAAAGTGATCCAGGGAATTCAAATAATAGATTCTGACAATAGCACATTTTTTCTCATTTCCCCCAACAAAGTCTGTTATTTATTTCTTCAAACCCGCACTTACTTGGAGGAGAGATTTGAGAAAATTGAATGCTTACTTGGTAATTTTTATTTATCCTACAGCCCTTTCGGCTACTCTTTATTAGCATATTGCCATATTGTAATGTTATTTTCAGAGAATAAAACAAGGTACTTTAACAGAGTTGGAAAGGACTTGAAGGTCTTCTAATCCAACTCCTGCTGAAGCAGGGGACCATATACCATTTCAGACAAGTGGTGTCCAGTCTCTTCTTTAAAATGTCCAGGCATGGAGCACCCACTACTTCTGAAGGCAAGCCATTTCACTGGTTAATTGTCTTCATTGTTAGGAAATTTCACCTTAGTTCTAGGTTACTTCTCTCCTTGATTAGTTTCCATCCATTTTTCTTGGCTTGCCTTCTGGAAAATAGCTTTAGCCCCTCTTCTTTGTAGCATAATGTGGCAGTCCCTCAAATATTGGAACACTGCTGTCATGTCACCCCTAGTCCTTCTTTTCACCAGACTAACCACACCCAATTCCTACAACCATTCTTGTATGTTTTAGCCCCCAAGGCCCAAGCCCTAATAATCTTTGTTGCCCTTCTCTGCACGCTTTCAAAACTCTCAACCTCTTTTTTTTATATAATGGGGTGACCAAAACTGGATGCAGTATTCCAGGTGTGGTCTTACTTTTTTTTCAGCTCTGACTTTTTTTTACTAGAGATAATTTATAGATGGATTCTCTCCTCACACCATCTTCAATTTCCAGCTCTGCTCTTAAAGGCTGCCAATTTTGTAGAAAAAAAAAACATTTTACTGTGGGTGGGGAAAATTCACAGGTAAAATGGAAGATTTTGTACAGATTCATATATCCTTTCTCATATACTAAGAGGATTTTGATTGCTCATTGACTCAGGAAGAAACAAGCTGTTTACTAGACCCTTTGGGATGATTTCAACCTCATTCTGAATTCAAGGTCTGTTCCTATAACATCCTTCAGCCCTGTTAATTGTGGGCCAATTCATACAATTATTATCAGGATTGTTTTGATTAGGTCAACACATTGCTCTACAAGCAGTTGTATTGTTTGGGGTTTTGTGTGTGTGTGTGTGAATAATATCTGTCTGTGGTGCCCATGCAAAAGGCTTGCCAACTTTCTAATTGGCTGAGCAGCTAATATCTTCTGCAGTAGCTGTCTGTGTAAGCATTACAACCGGGCAATGTTTATCTCCATGCTGTGAATTACTCCCCCTGCTGATTTCTTCAGATCTAATTGTCAAGTAGACTTGAGTGAGATATAATTTGCATCATTCCACTCTAGCTGAGATACACACACAGAGAGAATATGCACTTCAGCAGGAAGAGACTCCTGCTGGAGTCTTCTCTGTAGGTTTCAAAACAGAGTTTTGTTGACAGCATTCTGTACTTAATGTGGCTGTGCAAAACTTGGAGGGGGTGCTTTGCTTTCATGTTGCTTTGAGCACAGCAGCCTTCAAAGCTGCTTCATTAAATAACCTTCAAACCCCACTTCTAAAAGCAAAGGGAATTGGCTGCATTGTTTTGTGGTATCCTGCTACAAGGCCTTGTTTGGAAACTGAAAGAAGCATCTGCTTAGCTCCTGCGTGTGCTCAGAAAACTCTGGACATTTCGAGACTACTGTTGAAAAACTCTGCCAAGGCCTGTGAGTGATACAAAACTCCTTGATGGGACAAATCACACCATTCCTGTTTCTCTGTGGCATAACTGTGACATAAAGGTGAAACAGAATGACAAAAATGATCCCTCACATAGATGTGATACCGTTTATATATAATTTTCAATTGTTATTTCATTGTCCCCAGCCTTGATCACCAATACATTTGATTTAACTAACAATAAAGTGAACTAACTAACTAACTTTTCAGATCCATACCGTCTGTTGCATTGTACAGCTTTCCTAAGATTCACTGCAAATTGTAGTTTCTCATCCAAAAACACAGTATCCAAATGAGTATTTTGTAAGATATTGTTAAAAATAACAACAGCTATATTAAAAAAAGAATCTAACAATCCATTGTGGAACAAAGCCTTTATTAAGTTCTAGTCAACAGTTTATGCAAGATTGTGAGTTCTTTACAGTCTTCACTGCTTTTGTTTGTACCTTTATTAATGGCTGTCATTGTAAGCTTAAAGAATTAATGAATTAAAAGGCCACTATTTTACTAATTTATTTCTCTGCTTATTTTTTTGGTCATGCATTATTTAATGGATTTGAAGCTAATACAAAGTAAAAACAAAAAAATACTTTGCTGAGTTCCAAATTTTATACTTTATTATATTTTGTTTATATAGATTGCATTTATTTATTATTTTTATAGATTGTATAAAAAACTTTACAATACTATGTTTGATGGAAAGATGGACATAATAATTCATACAAGACAAAACATAGTTCTATAACTGGGACTTGCACTATAAATTTAAACAAATTAATTTAGAAGTGAGCCTCATACAACTGGGTGAGCTTAGCTCTGGATAAAGAAATTCAGGATTCCTTGTTAGTTGGCACCTAATTATACTTTGGTTTTATGCAACCTTTTATTCTTTAGGAGCACAAAATGAAATGATCAATCACTGTTAGTTAGGTACCTTTGTGGAAAATCTCACCTCCAAAGACTGTATTAACAAAACATTAAAGGCAGAATAAGTAAATAAATAAGTAAGTAAATAAATTGCCAGCTGTCTTGTTCTCTTTTCTGATGACAAGCCAAAGCTCTTTCTATCTCTTTGATCTTACCCTTGTTATTTATTGACCCTGGATTCCTTCAATCTCGTGTGATTTTAATCAGGCATTTTGGTATAACCTGTTTTTTGGGATATGTAATCTGCTAAAATATCCACCCCAGCTATTGTTTTTAAATTCACAAAAAAGGGAAGATACTTTCCTTCTTTGAGCCCTGTTCTGAAATCCCTGGTTGAACAAGAAAGAGGAAGAGAAGATGACACCAAATACCAATGAAGGCATTCACTGTTGTTGCATTCCTTCCTGCCCAGCTGTCTTGGCTTGACAGGACAGTTGGGTGGAGGTAGAAATCCCCTAGCAGAAGACAGCTCCATCCTTGGGCATTACAGGTTTTTTTTTAAAGCTGGTGCCTTTCTATAGATGCTGTTAATTATACATTTAATTATTTAAGAATAAAATCTAAAGATTAAAATGCAGTTAATCATGACAGTGAAACCAATGAATCAACTGAATACCAGAATAAATAAAAACACATTTTATATTTCAGAGAATTTCTAATTTCCTGCTCTGTAGAAGCCCTTGCTTTTATTTCTACTCTTTCTCTTCACAGAATGCTCTTTAATTCATAATTTCTTCAACAAACATGCCCTCTCCTGGTCTAAAGAGAGAACTATCCGATTTGTTTTGAAAGAATAAATTTTGCATTTGAATTTACCATTCCACTAAACTGCTTGTAGCATCCTAAAAGATACAATGCGAGGCACAATTACATAGCAATAAACTAAATTTTGTGAGCAATTTATTACAACATGGCTAGCCTATACTGTATAGTCTATTATCTATGTTAATAGTCTGACATTTTCTTAGTTATAACGTTGAAACTGTTAGATCAATCTACATGTTCATTTGAATAGCATTAAAAAATGTATTTAATCAATTCATTGTTTTAAAAGCCTTGTTGATTTTCAAAGTAGTTATTAATGTTTTTTTCCCAAAAAGGTCTTTTAAGACTTTTAGATCGTAGTGGGAGATTATAAAATTCTGTCGCTTGGTAGCATCTATTGTAATTAACTATTATCTAATTAACTGCTTTTAACTAGTTTTCAAAGCAATTAAGATGTAATAATGGTTAAAATGTGTCAAATAGTGATTGACAGATGAGATAAAAGATGCAAGAAAATTAAGGCCATCTTGTCATAATCAATCCCAATGAAGCAAGAACTCCATAGATTTCAATAAAGTCTCTTTAATCCCTCTGGAATAAATTCAGAATCTTGGCAACTGCAATAAGGAATTTCCAGGCTCATTTACTGATTTAAGGCAGAGGATCATTGAATACTTCAATATTCTTTTTCCCAGATTGTTCCCTCCTCGGCTGAGTTGTCCTTTATAAGACAATCTATGAATCCACCTGCTATCCCTTTCCTTCCTTTCTCAGCCTCCTACAATCTCTCTTTCGCACAGAATTCCTTTTATTCACATAGGCCAGGATTGTCAAACGCCCAGCCCGTGGGCCGGATGCGTCATGCGTTGGCCACTCCCACCCCGTTTTAGCAAAGAAGAAAAAAGTCCCAAAGCATCATATGACAACGCCGTGATGACGTGAGTTTGACACCCCTGTCATAGACAAACTATGACAACAAGGTATTGATCCATTTGGATGCTGTGAAATTTTGTGGCTGTGGCATCTGGAAAGGGAGAAAAGGGCAACCAGAATGGCATAAGCAGTATCACAGCATTATGATCTAACTAACCACTACCCTTTTCTTTACTTTTTCTTTGCTTATTAAATCATTTAATACTTTAATTTATTTATTAAATCCATACACTGCCCATCCCTCAGTTACAAAAAATCTGGGCATCTTGGTGCACAATGTAAAGATAAAAAGATAATACAAAAGAATAAAAAATTAAGAAAGATTAAATATGCCTTATGACATCATATTCCAAGGGAGCAGGCTTACACTGGTGGCCCCTAACTTTTTTGGCACTAGGGACCAGTTTCATAGAAGGCAATTTTTCCATGTGCTGGGGTGGGGGGAAGAGGAGCTCTCAACCTTGATCCCTCACATGGTTTATGGACCCCACACAGTTTACTATAGGGTTCATGCTCCTTATGAGAATCTAATGCCTGATGATCCGAGGTGGAGCTGAGGTAGTGATTCTAGTGCTGGGGAGCAGCTGCAAATACAGATGAAGCTTCACTCATTTACCTACTGCTCACTGCCAGCTGTGCACCTGGTTCCTAACAGGCCATGGACAGGTACCAGTCCATGATCCAGGGGTTGGGGATTCCTGATTTATACCATAACACAGCTTTCACTCTGCCATAGAGCTTGCATTGGGAATGCCAATACAGACTTTCCCCAAAAGTAGCTGGAAGATACATATTTGAATGTCAAAAGGTAAAAAAAAGCATGGTAAAAAAAAAGATTGTAGTCTCTTCTGTTAACCTTTTTACTCATGTGGCATTTTTCTGTTGGCAAAGAGAGTATATATTGCAATGCCAGCACCTGTATTCTGAAATTATGGAACACAGGGGAACATTAGCATATGTTTAAATAAATCAGAATATATCCTTTACCTTCAAATTTTCCAGCAAACAGTAGGAGCCAGTTCTAATCCAGTTAGGTAGTATCTCACTAGACTAGAGCAATACAGTACAGGAAGTCCTTGGGATACAACTGGGCACTTAGCAGCTGTTCAAAGTTAGATATATCCAGTGGTGCTATTCAGCCGATTCGCACCGGCTCGGCAGAACCGGTGGCACAAATTGGGCCTGGGTTGCCAAACCGGTAGCGATCCCTGGCTGGCCACGCCCCCAAACCGGTTCCCAGTCCCTCACTTTCCCTACCCGCTCTCCCTACCACGTGGCAGCCAAGGTGCAGCTCCTCAAGAGGGCAGGGCTGTCCCAGGGCTGCACAATGTGCAAAAGCCCCAGGAGACTCCCCCTGCTT
>JAOYMU010000292.1:45217518-45237611 GCA_025802295.1 Psammodynastes pulverulentus | reverse complement strand
ATCCATCTGGTGGTGGTGCTATCTATCCCACTTTTTTCTAGCTTACCAAGAAGTAGGTTGTGGTCTACTTTGTTGAACGCCTTGCTGAAATTTAAGTATATTATGTCCACAGTATTTCACTGGTCTACTAATTTATTCACTATGTTGAAGAATGAAATAAGATTGGTTTGGCATGATGTTTTTAACAAACCCCATGCTGACTGACTGGAATATAGAAGACATGTTAAGTTTCCAATTGGCATGAGTGTTACTCACTATTTCAAACTGCATGGGGAAATCCATGATTACTTAGAAGATTTATTCAGGTCAATGATTATTACCCCCAAGCATATATGAATTAGTATTATAGTCTTTATATTTTAATAGAAAACTGAGGAAAATGTTATTTCTCTAGCCATAATTAACTAGAAGAAAAATATTTTCTTCTGCAAGTAGACCAGACAAAGTATTGCTTTTTGATATATTAATTTCATTTCAGAACTTTTTGAAAGATTTACTGCAGAAAGCAAACAAACAGATTGATGATTCAAAACTATCGGAATACACAGATATTATGGTAAGACCTATAACTGCTATTTCTTTGTTGGAATTAATTGCCCTACCCCATTTTAAGATACCCACACAGAACCTAAATAACTCTATTTAGACTCTATTACCTCACCCTTTGGGTTACATTTTAGCTGGCTCCATAGGCTTCATAAACAATGGACAATTTTAAAAAGTTTGAAATTATAACTGAAGAAATCCAGCAGGCTCATCTATAATGCATAATGTGTGTATAATAGTCTGCAATCATCTTTGTGCATTTGTGCTGCATGGATTTCATTTAAAATTGTCTACAAAGGCCATCCCAGTGGACAAATCTGGAAGTTGAGGACATCATGTTAGGAAAGTCTGCTCTCAAAATCTTTTGGAGATAATCAATTGAAACTCAAAGAGAGTTTTGGGAATGCCATGTACTTCATGTACATAACATAGTTTCAGTTATATTAATGTTGTAGTGAACTGCCATTCCCTTGGGAATTTTTTTTGGCATAATCAGCCTCAGGTGGGATTTGGAGCGGTGGAGGGGATAAATAATAAATTTAGTTTCCACCATTTTAAGTCTAACATTTGTACAGCATTTATATTAATTTTGATCCAGCTTTCCTTTGTGAACCTACATTTAAAGTGGCTCAGAATGTTTAATCAATATGAAAAACTTCTTAGAAAATCAATCTAAAAGACTGCATTGTCAGATGTTTTTCTATGTAAAGAATTATTTTGGAACTGATGGCTTTTAGAGAAGAATATAACAACCAGCATTTCTCCCTGCATAACCTTCTACCCTTTCCTGGAGATACCCCAAGCTTTTAGAAATGAACCCTAATTGCAGAACTCAACGCCAGGATTTAGGATCCAACCTGATCAAAACAAAATGTAAAAGCAGTTATAAAATCTGTTGAAAAACATAATTAATAAAGTACATATCATGAAAAGTCCAAACATTTGAAGAGGTGACAATGACTACTGGGTTTCATCGAGTTAACCATAATTTTCCAGACTGTGCTTTTAATCAAACTTTTCTCCTTCTGGTTGATTTAAAAAAAACCAACAACTTATTATAGACTATAACTTAATCTTTTCAGCTCAAGATGTTTGATGAAAACAATGATGGAAAGCTGGAACTGACAGAAATGGCCCGGTAAGAATATTTGGAGGGAAAAAAAGTAGAAATTTTCATCGATTGGTTGTGGAACATGACACAATGCAGGTGGGCAAAAGGAATGCTGGTAATTAGTGCAAAGCCAGTGCCATAGGATGTGCTGGACTGGTTCCTCCAAGGATAAACTGAGCAGTCCATCCTTGGGTAAAAAAGGTCAACTCAAGCAAGCAATTGTCCAATGTCTACATGCACTGTTTTTTGACATTGGGAAGAAATGAGGGGTTTTAAGAAATGACAGCACTTCTAGGCCCAACTAGCAATATCCTCCTCTACTGCCAGCCATTTGTTTGTTTATTTGTACCCCTTAATTATTATTATAAATATCTTAAGGCAGTGAACATATCCAACACACTTGCCTCCTCCTATTGTCCCCACAACCACTCTGGGAGGTGAGTTGGGTGGAGAGAGTGACTGGCCCAAGGTCACCTACTTACCTAATTCCGTGCTTCAAATAAATACACATTTAAAAATGTCTTCTCAAAGGGTTTGTCTACAAAACACAGGAAGTTTCAGCTCATTTGACTTTCTCAGCATCTGTTAATCTTTAAAGGGAGTGAAATGCATGCGTGCAAAGTGTTTTGAAGCCAAAGTATTTTGACCTAGAAACAGTTTCAATTTGAAATGCTCAATTTTGAGTTCAA
The DNA here is from genome assembly GCA_025802295.1 of Psammodynastes pulverulentus. NCBI lineage: Eukaryota > Metazoa > Chordata > Lepidosauria > Squamata > Psammodynastidae > Psammodynastes > Psammodynastes pulverulentus. Next base: position 45,235,265 of record JAOYMU010000292.1, on the reverse strand, counting down.
CCAGCTGTTCACTGAAGAAGTGGTATGAGCTGGAAATAATTTCCAATGGAAAACACCTGCAATGAAACATTGTTTTCAACTTGAAATAACTCTAACAAACTGCTGTTTCAAGCTCAAACATTCCAAAATTGAAATGATTTGCTTCCCCCTGTTCTCTGCTTCTTTATTCACTATGGAATTGTTCTAAATGCCTCGTTTTCTCCCAAGGTTATTGCCAGTACAGGAAAACTTTCTTCTTAAATTTCAGGTATGCCCATTTAAAAGTGTTTTGTATATTCATATACTGAAATCTTGATTAGTTCTGTTCTAAAATTTGTCCTTCTTTTGAATATTAGGGTATTAAAATGTGTGGAAAGGAATTTAATAAGGTCTTTGATACATTTGATTCGGTAAGTAGAATTCTTTTTAAAAAGTCTGTGAATCAAAGTTTTCAATGTATTTCTAAGCTGCAACAAGTCAATGAAAGCAGCAGGAATGAATAATAGGAAAACTCAAGTGCTGTTTTTTTTTCTTTTCAGGATGGGAATGGCTACATAGATGAACAGGAATTAGATGCTTTGCTAAAAGATCTCTGTGAAAAGAACAAAAAGGTAATTTTAATATTTCCATTTAAATTGTATTTAATGGGCCTTTTTCTCTTCCCAAGTCTAGACAGTTCAAGAAATTCTTTTGAAATGCTCTACATTTAGAATTCTGGATACAAAAGGCATGGAATCCTATATGTAATATCAGGCAGCACAGTTTACTCCTACATTAATCTATTCGCATCACTGCTTTAGTAAAACAGCCATCATTTCTCTTAGATGTGTCCCCAGGCTGAAAGTATAGTAGGTGTCTTCCTTCTTTGAACTCAATATCTATTAACAATGCATTGAAAAGGACCACACAATGCTCTGTCTTAACAAAGTCAAAAATAACTGCTCTTTTCTCAAACCCCTTTCCACTGTTTTCTTTCAAGCAGTCCTCAGGGAGCAGCAATTAACCATATTCCCTTGGAGGACCATAAATGTCAAACAAGAAGTCCATATCTAGCAACACCCGTGGGTAGTTAATTCACAGTAAAATAGTAGGGAACATGCACTTAGTGACAAAAGAATGGAAACACAGTCGTTGGTATGGTACAATGTCACTCCTGGGGCAGGGTTCACGTAGGTTGCTAAGGTGAGGGTTAGCATCCCATAGGCTGTATGTGACTTCCCAAACCAAAATTCTGTAGTAAAATAATGTAGTTATTTTTGCTATTTGCTCCCACAAAAGTATTTTTTAGCACATTTACCAAAAACAAATTTCAAAATGTGTGCATGAAGCCTTATTAGGCTTAACACAATGTTTTGATAGGATTGTCCCAGCCCAGAAATTCAACTCTTCCATTTGATGGCACCACATCACTGGCTATGCCCACTGTGACTCTTGGGAGACAAATAAGAAGTAAACAAATACATAAATAAATAATCCTTACCTGCCAAAGGACTATTATGTTGTGTGGTAGGTTTTGTAGGTATTAATTTTTTTTTATAATTCACAGTTGACTGGGTAATACAGGTAGTCCTCAACGTACAACCACAATTGAGCCCAAAATTGATGTTGTTAAGTGAGAAATTTGTTAAGTGAACTTTGCCCCATCCTGCAACTTTTTTGCCACATTTGTTAAGCAAATCACTGCAGTTGTTAAATTAGTAACACCGTTGTTAGGTGAATTTGGCTTTCCCATTGACTTTGCTTGTCAGAAGGTCGCAAAGGGGGATCACATGACTCCGGGACACTGCAACCATCATAAATACGACTCAGTTGTCAAGCATCTGAATGTAAATCACATGACCATGGGGTTGCTACAATGGTCATGAGTGTGAAAAATGGTCATAAGTCACTTTTTTCAGGGCCGTTGTAACTTTGAACGGTCACTAAATGAAGCAATATGGCATGTCAAATTTTTCAACTTTCACACATTAGGGTTGTGACTTGCCTTAGGGACAGTAAAGATATTTTGATTACTTTAATATAATTTAGATGTGCCTGGTAAATAATTACATAAATATCGTAACTTTTTAACATTTTGTTTGTTTAATTTGTAAGTTAAGGGCTATCTGCCTATTGCACTAAAGCAGGGGTTATAATCTGCAATAGTTGAATTTGTAACAACTACAAAAACAAACAAACAGTAGTTTAGCACAACACATACACACAATCCCACAAATACATAATGCTTCTCACACTGGCAAACATTTCTAAACTGACTCCCTTCGAACAGCTTTGAATTAACAACTGCTTCCCTTTCCAATCACGTCAGTGTAAATGTGAGAAATGCAATTCAACACTACTGGAGGATGTCAAGTTGAGAGGAATGATATCTAGTAGCTTTAAAATACATTTTCTTTTTTTTAAAACAGGAATTAGATATCAATAACCTTGCAACCTACAAGAAGAACATTATGGCCTTGTCTGATGGAGGAAAACTTTACAGAACAGAACTTGCTCTCATCCTCTGCGCTGGGGAAAATTAAGAGTCCGTCTCTCATTTCCACTCCAACTAGTAATATATTGTATCTTAAAAAAACAAAAACAAAACAAAACAAAATTAACTGTGCATTATAAGAGAGTAGGCTTTATTTCTTTTATACTTTGTAAATTTAAAATCGCATATAGATAATTAGCCAGGTTATGTGGCACATTCTTTTCAGCTTGTTTCTACTATGTTCGTAATGTACAGCTTTTGTAACTAAAAAGGATGTCTTAAATTACCCTGGGCCAGTCTGTCAATGCATTTATCAATAAACATGGCTTTGTTTCTGTAAGACATGGGAGAAGGTTTTAAGAGCACAGCTGAGACTGGCATTAGCTAGATCTCCATTAAGCAAATAGTTTTCAATAATGTCAGAAACACACATTCAAAATCAGTTTAAGGATGATGGTGGATTTCTTCATTTTTTTCCTTCCTTTTCTTGTAAAGGAATGTAGGACATGGATAAGAGGGAGGCTGTTGGGATCCACCAGAATTGTTTGGTGGCATCATCTTCTAGAAAGTGATGGTCAGCCTTTTTGTCAAATCAAATCAGTCCAAAAAGACTAGTCACCTCTTTCTAGGACATGGGTGTCAAACTCGTGGCGTCATGTTGCCATCACGTGACTTTTTTCCCCTTCTCGGAGCTGGGGTGGACATGGCCTGTGTGTGATGCATCCGGCCGGCAGGCTGCCAGTTTGACTCCCCTGTTCTAGGAGATATCCATTTCTAAATATACCTGAAACCACTGAGAAATGTTTTAAGGAGTTCATTATTAGCAAATCAGTTTCAGTCAAGAAAGGATTTGGGCGTAGAAACATCAGCAGCGCGTTAGTTTACTATGATCAGGTCAACTTCCAATATGTTATAAATGTCTTGCTCTCCAGCTTCCTTAAATTCACTACCAAGGTCAACAGAGGCTCTGGATGTGAAGGTGCTGAACTTCCTGAGAAGTTTTTAAGCTTCCTTGTTGCCTGGCAAGAACAACATTGTATTTTTACTGGACACATGGCATATTTCTAATCAGTTAAAAATCAATACACAAATTTGCCTCATATTTTAGTTTCAAACTTTAGCATTTGTATATGCTGTTATGTCAGAGAATGTCAGTCCATTTTTCTAAAATTATTTCCATATTTTGCATAATATAACTCTTGCAAACTGCTGTTTTTACATCATTCTGTGTAATCTATAATTAAATTTAATATGCTAATATACTAGTACACAATTTGTTTGATATTCTGTTCTATCAGATAATAATAAAGGCTACACAATCACACGGATCAATTGACAATCTAGCTAGTTTTCCAAATCTAACAAATCCTCCAATTTTGACAAGAAATAATCAATTTATCTCCTAATTTTTGTAAGTGGTTGAGGCATATTCAGTGCAAATAAAACTGCTTTATCATCCATGTACTGTACCTAACCTAGAAATGACTCAAGGAGCACAGAAAACCATGTTTCTGACTCCATACATACCTACATCAAAAATTCCATTTAATTATTTTGAATAGGATTTTGTCATTTAGTTGTAACAATCTAATAAAAGTACACTGACCTGTTCACCACAAAAGGAAACTATAGAGGCTGACTCTCAATCATATAAATTCAAATGGCAGTATATAAAACATTTAAAATATTGTTTATCAAATCTTCGTACATTCATTTAATGGATTTTGGGAAACTGTATTTCACTGGGCTGAAATTTATTCCCTGCATCCAATCAGATCTACATAACTTCCAAACAAATGTGATAATATTCCCAAGTCTGCATTACTGTTCATTTAACTTGTGATGCATCTACTTTATTACTGTATGCTTTCTTGATTAATCTATTCTTTTAAATATATTTCCAGAGTTACTTAATATAGGGCTGCATTTCACCGATACAAATGAGATCCACTTAACAAATGCTCGTATGGTTTTTAAAAATTTGTACTACCGTTATGAGTGTTTCTTCATCAGAAAGGTTACTACATCAAGGTTACTGCTTAATCAGGTCAGAAGGCTCGTCTTAATTCTACTTCAAGCATTAACCATTTAAACAATGGTAACGTTGTATGGGCTGTTGCATGTTCAAAGGATTTGCATACTATTTCAGCAGTAGGCAGCTTTATATGGTTATGGGACTGTTTAATTATTAGCATTTAGGAATATTGTGAAGAGATCAAGCTATAGTGAAATCATTTAGCTAACTTCAAATTATATAAGGCATCAGTTAAGTCACTTGATATGGCTTTTGAAAAAGTTCATCTTACTGGATATTCCTTTTATTTACCATAGTAGATATTTATTCATACAGGATCAATATTCCTATTGATCAAAATATCAATCTTGAATGACTCAAATATTACTCAAGATGAGCCTATAATTAAGGATCTAAATATACATGCCCTAAATTTTGTTAATACTGTGTGGCTACAAAGCCCACTGGCATTTAATAAGAGCAGCTGCTGTGAATTTTCAGAAATTAGGCCAATGAATATTAATTACCAATTCAGATTAGTATATTTTATTATAAATTAAAGCACAAGGGTGCACGTTATATTTTGCTGGATGTTCTCTCCCAACTCCTTACATGAAAGGAAAAAAAATATTTATTCTATAAATGTGATCAGCTCAAAGTAGAGTTGAAAATGTGAAGGTAACAGTGATACATTGTATACCAGATTTGCTATCATCATCTCTCTAGTCTTTTTCAACTGCATTGCTTTTCTTGGGTGTCAAATGAACACAGTATCATATTCATAAAAGAAAATAAATTATGTTCTCAATGATCACAGCACCATTAGTTTTCCTTTAGGTCAACGTCGTCTAAGGAAAACACTACAGCTTAGTGATAGAAATCATTTTCAGACAAATTTTCAAGATCTATAAAGGGTATTAGCAGGTAGGGCTGAGAAAGAATCCTGACTGAAACCTGGACACCTGTTTAGAATAAAGGGGATACATTGGTGGTCTTTAAACATTTTTTTATCTCCATTTCTGGCCAGGATGACAACAAGTGAGCGAAACTGCCATATGACAACACAAGAAAGATCACGTTTCTCCCTTATTTAGACAGTGCCAAGGTAGACAAAACAAGTCTGCTCTGAGGCTGGATTTTCACATGTATTTATTTGGATGACAGAATTGATCTATTTCTGGCTTTGTGCAGGTTTATTAAATCATGACACCCACCTCCAATCAAGTGGATTAGCACCAGTCAATAAACTATGGCAATCCGAATAAAGTTAAAGAGAATGTGAAAATGCCACCTCCTACTGACCTTAAGAATGTAGTCCAAATTCAAGCAGTGTATAATAGTTTCAGATTTCTTTTTCAGATTATTTATTTTATACAATATAGGGTTAATTATTGAAAACTGACTCTTGTCCCACCTGCCTAACAATGTTCTGTTCTTAGAAGTCTGTGACAAAATTAGAATTCAGCAGTTGTGCATTAAGCAGACACCCACAAACACATCCGATTTCAGGGCCATCCAGTTTATCCCCAATGTCCTAAATGCCAAACTGGAATGAAGGGAACTGTCACTCCTATAACTTCCAAAAGGTGATCATAATAAATGTTTCTTCCAACATTTGCATTTTTTTTTTCAATTCAAGGATGCATTCCAATAACTGTCAGCATGAAAAAATAGGAACAGCATCAACTCAAGATGGCATGTGAATTTAATTCATTGCATCAGTGATGTCTGCTGGTGGTTTCAAATGAAGGAGTATGTGATACCAACTGTCAAAACATTTTCAGGCTTTATAATTAGAATATTGTGTTATGGTTCCCTCTAGTGGACACTGCTCCTTACAATATCGTCAATAGAAGATCAAGATATGAGTAGAAGTTTCAATTTCTATACTAAATGTAGAAACATTCAGATTTAATCCCTGCCTCTTATTCAATTCCTTTATTAACTGGTACAATTTCTCCTTTATATAGACTGCACCATGATGCTTCCTATAGCCCAAGCAAACACACCTTTATTTTTCTTCATTGTGGAAAGTATGTTTCACAGTGTATGTTTTAAAAATATTTTATCAATGCTATAGCTGCAATAATGTTATATATTATCATTGCAATTCAAATGCAGTTCCTTCAGAATTATGTATACCTGTCTGATTTTCACTTAATATGAATGTAGAGTACACTGAAAAGATAATTCCCTATCTCACAAGCCTAATATTAAATGTTAATATTTGTTATACCAAACTGCCCAATACAGGGGCAATTCCCATCTTAAGATTCTAGATAATTCAAACAAGTAAGAAATCCACTTGTTATTCAAGATAGACTGCTAACCATAAACAATAATACAGTCTTCAACTTACGACTATTCATTTAACAATGTTTCAAAGTTACAATGGCTTTGGAAGCAAGTGATGACCTTACAATCAAACTTACAATTGTTGTACCACTCCTGCAATCACGACTGCAATACAATCAACTGGCTTACATTTATGACCAGTTGCAGCATCCTGTGGTCCTGTGAACAAGATTTGCAACTTTTTTTGACGATTTCTAACAAAACAAAGCAAAAACCCACACGCTTTGGGAAAGTTGGATTTGCTTAACAACTGCAGTGATTAGTTTAATGCCTGTCTAAAAGTTGTCAAAATCCGGCCCAGCTTGACTTACAACCTTGATAACTTATAATAGAAATTCTGGCCCCAATTGTGGTTGTTGAGGACTTCTCATACACAAAAAGAAACTATGAATGTATTAACATTTAATGATTTGTGTATATCTGTTAAAATATTGCCTACAAAGAATGCAACACTGAACGTAAAATACACATGGACGTACAGATAATTATCAGCAGTGGTGCATTTTATTGCTAGAATACAGAAAATTTTAGAAAGAAGCTATATAGAAAAGTCACATAAAAATGTAGGTTATGAGCCTTTTGTTTTCCGTATCATTTGTTCCATGATATTCCACTGGTCATTGGTGACCTAGCATAGAAAAGAAAACACTTTAGTTGAGATGCTGATTTTTTAAACTATCATCATGTAGTGTGTCGATATAATGGGCATGACCCTGCCAGGGATAATGTTCTTAAATTGCATTCAGAGCAGAACAGATCCTCAAAGTTTTCCAAGTTAAATCAATGGGACTTAAGCTTAATACTCAAAGCAAAAGTAACACATTAAAATTTTAAGAGGAAAAATAATTCTTAAAAGTGATGGATAGAGGCGGTAATAGCCTCATGAGGCCTAGATGTTTTTAATTAAGCATCAAAAGCTGACATTGGGAGGAAAAAGAGAAATATGATAGGAAGTATAGCTGAATGGAGGAGAGGATTAACTGATTACAACACCCGATAGGAGTTTTCCATTTTGCAGCCTTTTGTTACAAAGTTTTCCTTGTAAATTATTACCTTACGTAATTCATTGAATTCTCCAGCCATAGACACGTATTCACCACCATCCATTCTAATGACCTGTAAAATTGATGCAGAGGTTGTTTCATTAAGATATTCAAATTATCAGCTCAATGAGTTTACTTCAGTAGAACTTCTGTACAAGAAGAAATACCTTTAAAGTACTCAACTTCTGTGACTTACTGAACTGTACTAAATTTTCCCATAAAGCATTCTTTCCACTAGGCCGTAGGTAGTTTCTAAAAAGTTAAAGAGTGATTCATAAAGGATTCTCATCAAGCCCACCGAGCTCCATAAAAATGCTGGAGTTAAAACCACCTTCAAGGAATCAGGCGACGCTTGTATGTAATTACACTTTTCTAACAGCAGCAGCGAGCTTCATGCACCCAGGATCAACTTACTGCTCCATTAACCCAATTCGCATAATCACTACAGAGGTAGGTGGCAAGGTTGGCGATCTCTTCCACAGTTCCCAGGCGACCACAAGGAATTCTCTGGATCATTTCTTTCTCAAAGATTCCTGTGGGATCCAGGCGGCTGAAGGCTCCCTGAAAAAACAAAACCGGGAAAATAATGATTGTTATAGCAAAAAGATTCGTGGCTTGCCAAAAAAAAAAAAAAAAAAAAGGGAGAAGGGGGAAGTAAAATAAGAGAAAAAATATTTGCCAAAAACTGGAGTTAAATCCATACACAACCCTGTGTGGGTCAGTGCAAAGAACTCAAGTTAATTTCGTAATGGGTAATAATATACCTTTGTTCTTATTGGACCTGGTTGAATCACATTGAATCTCATGCCGTATCTACCCCACTCAGCTGCAAGAGACCTAGAAATCAGCAGAGACTAATTAAATATTCTGAATCCAGAGATTAACATAGCTGCAAAATGTAAGGCTGTTAAATGAGCACAGACTACAGTTCTGTGAAAAGTATAGAAAAGATCTAAAACAAAGGTTTACAGGAGAAGCAGAAAAACAGCTAAATTTACTTCTCAAGGAAAGAATCAAAGGTACCAAGAAAAAGTAATGTATTTTTAAGTAGTACTCACTTGCACAGGGCATCTACACCTGCTTTGGCAGAAGCACTTGGTACTACAAACCCAGACCCACTTTCTGCATAGACTGTTGTAATGGCCAGAAATGCTGCCCCTGAAAAATTCAGGAAAACAAATGTGGGCCGTAAATTATAACTTTGACTTGACCGCTGACTGAGCTTTTCTTATATTTCTTGTAGAAATCAAAACCTATCAGTTAAGACCGAAACACTAGCATTTACATCTAAACCTTTATGGACATGTATGTATTTGTGTATCTGTATCTATTCATACAGATGCACACAATGCAGTAATTTCACCTTTTTCAACTTGTATGCCAGCCATCCTCCTGGTTTATTTGCATTTTTGAATAAGTTTTGTTTAGCGTTTCTAATTTTTTTATGCTAATTCTTCTTTATCTATTATATTTAACTTGTGTTTTATTAATTCCATTTGACTTTTTAAGCTCTTTTTTGTGGTTCTTTTTGTAGTTCTGTTTCTAAGCTCTTGTATTCTTCTTCTAATATTTTATTTTGTTTCTTCTTATTTTTCTTTCCCATATAAGTTATGACTAAACCTCTAATATATGCCTTAGCTGTATCCCATACATTTTGTAGTGAGGTCTCTTCTTTTCTATTCTCTTTGAAGAAAAAGTCCAATTGTTTTTCCACAAATTGAATACATTCCGTATCTTTTAATATTTATTGATTCAACATCCATTTTAGTTTTCTTTTTTGTCCTTTACATGTAACTTTTATTGGATTATGGTCTGCCCAGTTACTTGTTTCTATATTCAGTTCTTGTACATTAGTTTTCAATTCAGCTCACATCCATATCATATCTATCCTTGACCAAGACATATGCCTATTTGAATACAATGAATATTGATTTTCCTTAGGATGTATCTCTCACCATGCATCTTGGATGCTTAACTCTTCAGCCATTTAAAAAAAAGCCTTTGGTAACATTTTTCTCACTTTTTTATTCACTTTCCTGGTTTTATAATTTAGTTCCGCATCTACAATTGCGTTGAAGTCTACACAAATATTTTCATACTCCAATTCTGCTATTTTCTTATGTAATTTACTATAAAAGTCCTTTTGTTTACTGTTTGGTGCATAGATTGATACCAGGAGTATCTGTTTATGGTTCATTATTATTTCCACCATCAAAATCCTCCCTTCTTTATCCATAAATATTTAGCATTTATTGTTTCTTTATATAGAGAGCCACTCCTATCTTCTTATATTGTGATAGAGACGTATATATTTTCCCTATTTTGGGGTATTCCAGTAACTTATTGTGTTGTTTTTTAATATGTACCTCTTATATACAAATTATGTCCAGCTTTTTTTTTCTAGTTTACTAAAAGTCCTTTTCTGTTTTATAGTTGAATTCAATCTATTTATGTTAATTGACAAAAGTTTTATTTCTTCCATAATTTACTTAAAAATAGGTTTTGATGTTCTAGTCGCTTGTCTTTGTTTTCGCTTTTGCCCATTCTCTCTTTGCTATTTCCTCTGATTCTCTTTTATCTTTTTCTTGTGGTATGTCTCTCTCTCCTGTAGCTTCCTCTTATTGTCCATCTTCCTTTTCCCCGCTTACTATCACTTCCTCTTGTAATCCAAAGTAATGATAATAAAATTGTTCTGCTTTTTCTATGGAATCTAATCTATGTCTTTGCTTCATCCAAGTTACCAATATTCCCGTTGGTATCAGCCATCTAAAATCTACTCCATTCTTAAGAAGCTGTTTTATCAAAAATTGATATTCCCTTCTTATGTCTCTTACTATTCTGGGAATCTGCTTTAGAACCACTATTTCTTTCTCTTTATATTTTATGGGTTCATCCCTTGCTCTTTGTAGTATCTCTGTTCTTATTGTTTTTTTTTAGTAAATCTCACAGGTATCTCTCTGGGAAGTCTGTTCTTTGTCGCATGTACGCTGAATATTTCATCCATTTCAGCAACTACCTTTTCTTTGGATATCTCTAAAGTATTTGCTAGCAGCTCTGCCATTATTTTCTCTTTTTTCTTCTTCAATGTTCTGAAAATGTAGATAATAATCAGCCTTATCCATTTCTAATATTATTATTATTTTCTCCTGATTTTTATCTGCCAGTGTGAGTCTATGATCGACCTCTACCACTCTTTTCTGTTTGTTCAGCTTTCTCTTCCACTTTCTGGCTATGTTGTTCATTTTTAGCCAGTTTGTTGAAAGTTTTCTATTTTGCCCTCTGCTTTCCCTATCCTTTCCTTGAGGTCTTCATATAACCTGAAGGAGGGCTTTTTTTTTGCTTTTATTATAAATTTTACATTCAACATTTGATTCAAAAACTAAACCATGATAGTCGTTCTATACATTGGTTTTTAGTTTTATCTAGATATTTCCATTCCATCCATATACCGTTTGTGCAATTATGACTTTCCAATATTATTCTATTTCTATTCCACTATTTTATACATTGTTGTTTTTATATCCCTGTTTTCTTCTTATCTCTACCAATTCTATTTCTATTCCTTAACCATTTGTACCATCTATCCCATACAGTGTAATATAATGATTCTTCCTTGTTATTTACTTTTAGTGTTAATTTGTCCATCTCTGAACAATCCAAGATTTTTCTAATAATTATTTCATCAGGTGGTGTGGCTTCCCTTTTCCAGTAATAGGCATATGCTAGCCTTGCTGCCATTGGTTATATGTATAATCAGATATCTATCTCTTCTGCTAAAGTTCCCCTTGATGATTCACAATAAAAACAGTTCTGGTTTTAGTTCGATTTTAACCTTCATTATTTGCTGTAGCCTATTTCTAATTTTATCCCAATATCTGTTAGCTTCTAAACATAGCCACATGTGGAAGTAGGTTCCCTGACTCTGTTCGCATTTCCAACACTTAGCTGACATCTTCAGGTACATTTTTGCCAATCTCGCTGGCGTCAAATACCACCTAAAGGAGGGCTTTCATCTCTGCCTGCATTGGTAAATGGAGATATGACAGAGAAGGTTACTATCAAAAAAAGGTTCAAGGCAAGGATGTCCCTTGTCTCCCCTATTATTTATATTGATACTAGAGGTACTAAATAGAAATATTAGACAAAATAGAGAGATAAAAGGCTTGGAAATGTTTAAAAAAGAAAAAATATAAGTTACAGGCATTTGCAGATGACCTAGTTTTTACTCTGGAAGACCCATTAAAAACAGGGCCTGAGCTAATAAAAAAAATAGAGGAATATGGCGAAATGGCAGGATTGAAAACAAAAAAAACCCCTAAAATATTAAAAATATCACAGAAATGCAGAAAGAAGTGTTAATGAAGAGAATAGATATTCAGATTACAAAGAAAGTGAAATACTTAACAGAAGATTAATTTAACAGTAAGATGTGTAACTATCAAGGAAGATAATTATTATAAACTGATGCAACGAATTAAAATAGATTTGGAGAAATGGAAAAATCTGCAAATATCACTGATTGGCCAGATAGCTACAATAAAAATGAACATATTGCCATGATTATTATATTTATTTTAAACAGTTCCGATAAAACTGGAGAAAAAATACTTCGAGGAACTCAATAAAGTAATATAAAGATATATTTGGAAAGGGAAAAAAGCAAAAATAAGTTTAAAAATTCTGCAAGATTTGAGAAATAGAGGAGGCTTTGGGTTACTGAGCTGGGAACTGTATTATCAGGTGGCGGCACTCACTTAGTTAGTTCACTTTATTGTCATTGTACCTCGTACAACGAAATTAAATACCTTCTTTCACTTGGGTGAAAGAATGGATTGTATTGAGGATCAAAAGGTTATTGACTTTGGAGGGACATGATTTGCACCTGGACTGGTACGCCTTCTTGTGGTATGGGAAAAATAAAATACATGGTTACTTTCAAAGGCACTATATTAGGAATGCATTGTTAAGGGAGAAAATTAGAGAACAGTATTATTTGAGGATACCAGTCTGGCTTTCGACAATGGGAGTATTGGTTCACCCAAATTTTGTTAACATAGAAAATATTGTTAGATACAAAGATATTTTGAATGAATAAACAAGAACTGAGCAATTTGACACAGGGATAGATTTGACACAGAATTCACAAGTGCAGATACACTCTAAATACGAGAAAGATGCAAAACTATATGGTTTTTATAAAGAACCAACATAATTAGATAACATATTAACAGGGGTAGAAAAAAACTTGATTTAAAAATATATAGTTACTGTAGATCAAAGTGGAGGATGATGAACAAGTAAAGGAAACAATGATAGCATGGGCAAAATTTTTTGGCTATACAATTGAGCTAGACAAATGACAAAAGTTGTGGGACAGGAATTACAAATTAACAATATCAACTGCATATAAAAAAAATCTGTATAAGATGTTCTATAGCTGGCACCACGGTTGGCAAGGAGATTTAAAGACAAATTGGCAAAATGCTGGAAGTGCCACCAGATGCCGGGGTCATATTATCATATGTGGTGGACTTGCCCAAAAGCAAAATACTGGACAAAAATACATATGTGGTTGGAAAAAATGATAAAACAACATATTGACCTAAAACCACAAATATTTCTATTGGGGATTCTACCCGAAGAATACAGTAAGGAAAACGTATATTTAGTTAGTTTAGAATTTAGTTAATTCATATATTAATTGCTGCTAGAATTGTATTTGCACAAAATTGGATGGGTGAAGAAATATCTACAGATGAGAATGTGATTAGGATATTAGAATGTGTGGAAATGAATAGATTAACGCTGGCAATTAAGGAGAAAGAGCAAACTGAATATGGTATGGGATCTATTTTATCAATGGTTAAATAATAAAAATGGAAGTTAGAAACAGGGAAACAAAATAAAGAAGATATTTTAAAAGAGATAAATAAATATTATGATTAGTATGTTGAATATTACTATTTTAATATTGTAGAATTAATATTAATGTAATGAAGGATGTTGCAATTTTGATTGTTTAACAAAGATATTTGTACCCAGACAAGACACTGTTCAATTGAAGATGGAACTATATTAAAAAAAAAAGTCTGATACTCTTATCTCTTTAAGAACTTGCCACAATTTGATGTGATCCACACAATCAAAGGCTTTAGCATAGTCAATGAAGCAGAAGTAGATGTTTTTCTGGAATTCCCTAGCTTTCTCCATAGCATATGTTGGCAATTTGATCTCCAGTTCCTCTGCCTCTTTGAAATCCTACCTGTACTTCTGGTAGTTCTTGGTCCACATACAGCTGGAGACTAGTTTGTGGGATTTTGACCATAACTTTGCTTGTGAAATGAGTGCAATGGTGCAGTAGTTTGAACATTCTTTGGCATTGCCCTTCTTTGGAATTGGAATGTAAACTGACCTTTTCCAATCCTGTGGCCACCATTGAGTTTTCCAAATCTGCTGGCAAATTGAATGTAGCACTTTTACTGCATCGTCTTTTAAGATTTTGCGAATACTGTCACCTCCACTAGCTTTGTTGTTGGTCAAACTTCATAAGGCCCATTTGACTTCACATTCCAGGATGTCTGGCTCAAGGTCAGTGACCACCCATCGTGGTTATCAGTGACGTTATGCTCGTTCTTGTATAGTTCTTCTGTGTAATTTACATGTAAATAGTAACATTTAGATGTAACTAATTAGATGTAGCCATAAGAGGGCAGCAGGAATTTGGAAAGCACAGGAGAGATTTGCATGAGAAATAGTTAAAGTGTTTATTTTAACATGGGTGGACTGCCACCTTTGCTCCAGGAGGACATGGGTGGCACCAGCTAATGTTCCTGACTAACCCTGCACAATATGGCATATGTAGAAGGAAAAGGCTATTGGATAAAAGAGAAAAAGAACCAAATTTGGGGTCTGAACCGCTACAGAAGTAGGGTCATCACAGAGGCAAATTATATAGAATTTAATAGGATAAACTGATTTTTTCCTCAGTTAGGAGGAAACAATATGCATCAGTACTATAACTCGGAGTTGTGATTTTATTGCTATAAGCCCTATCCTCAATTTTGGCTTGACACAATGACTAACTGTGACTATTTTCATAGTCTATAGATTTGTCCTGTTCTGATATACATAAGATCACTTTGTTCCAGCTTCTTACTATATCAATTATATTTATTTTATGGTAAATACAAGTGTGGTGCATTCACATATCCAACTTAAAGCATTTCGTGTGTAAGTTAGTTGGATCAAAATTTTTCTGGAGGTGTAGAACTAAACTGTAGTAATAGTTTTGCTTACTAAATATTTTATTATTAAAAGTTGGGAAAGGCTTAAAAAATACTGTCTAAATTATTATGTCACTGAATAGTTCTATTAGTCTCATAGCAATTCCCATAGCTTGAATATTTCTGATAGAATTCTTCTTAACAGGATTTCATCTTAAGAAAAGGCAGTCCTTTTCTTGAACCTAGAAAAAAGCTTTGTCCTTCATTAAAAGTAATAATGTTGAGTCAGTGCTATTTTGTTGTAAACCCACATTCTGCTTTCAGTGGGATACTATAGAGATTACACTAGAGAGAAATGGAAAGGAAGAAAGTCTAAAGATTATTATGTGAAGATAGGATGTTTTTTTAAAAAATGTGTAAGTTGTTACTACATAACAACTATGGATTTACTAAGAAAAAATATTTTTATTTAATCTACTGAAAATTAAGAAAATTGCATATCTAAAATTATTGAACTTGCTTTTAGCTTCAACAAGCTAGAAATAGATATTGTAGCATTTTTTTAAAGTAAGATGAATGTACCAAATGAGGTAACATGTTGAAACTTATCTATTCATAATTTACACATCATAATGGCATACCAGTAGATTGATGAATCAAAGCATCTAAAATGGTTATTGTATCACATTTACGTTGATGAAAAATAATAAAATACACCAAAACTGATTATTATCGATGAAATGATATCTATTCAAAGAATTCTTTTCTATAGCTTTTGAACAAATCTAGCCAAGAAAACCCAGCTTCAACAAAATTAGCAATGTGGCTTCCCATTTCACCTGCAGTTGATTCTATAGGTCCTTGTGGCATGCGCTTGTACTATAAATGTAAATGATAAAACACACATAATCTTAATTCCACCCACTTTTCTTGCAGTGGAAAATGTGTATGGGAAATTGGCACTAGATTGTGCTATAAAAATGGCTGATAATGTTTTTTGTTCATTAATGTGTGCCTCCAAACAGCCATTGTCCTTGGAAAAGAATTCAGTGCAATAGTGGCTTTTAAATGAAAGGAGTTTTAGCACAAGCTTAGCAGGGGCCAGTTTGTTTATAGTTTGTCAGGGTTTTTTTTTTCCTCCCTTCTCTAAATTTATTCCCAACAGATGGTCTAGAGTTCAAAATGTTTTGTGTATATCACTTCACTCACTGATAGGTACAGTTTTATCTGTGATTTCGGGAAACACTGAACTGAGCTGACTATAGAATTCCTGTGAAGGCCTAATAAACCAATATAGGTTAGCATTGCAAACTAGGATTAGATACAAGAGCTATGAAAATAAGTTTAGATATTATCATAAGATGATAACCATTGTGAAATCATTGCAATCAAATTTTGGTGATGTGCAGCACATGGTTACTATTAGTAATTAATTATTCTAGCAAGGGCATCTGAAAGGAGATGTAAAAACTCAAAATTGTAGCTGCGTGTTCGGCTTGTGACATGCATTGTGCATTTTTGGGAGAAAGGAACAAAACATCATGGTGAAAAAGACTGTATAATATAAAAGAAAATGCTGTACAATTTCAGCTGCTTTGGCTTAAATAGAAGAAGTGTAAATTTGTGTGTATTCCCATCTGTTGGGAATAAATTTAACACTTATCTGATACTGAATAAAACTTCTGAAAGAATGGGGAATGCAGCTGTTTATCCTTTACGATAAAGAAAAGATATAATTACTTTTCAAAAGTTAGAAAATGCAGAGAATGAGAATTTAAAACTGTTCAGTAAAGTGATACAGTGAAACTAAAGGTCATATAAAGGCCAGATTTACAAATAAAATCCAACAGGTTGATTTAGGAGAAATGTGCACTAAATTAGAGGTAAGCAATATTTGGCCTCCATATATTATTGAACGGCAATTCCCATTATCCCCTATCATTATTAATGCAAGTTAGGCCTAATAAGAGCTGCATGAGATTAAAAAGATTCTTTTAACTCTGTGATTTTATGCTAATAATAGAACTTAGGGCTTTTACAGAAACTTCTGTTTTGAAAGTATACAGGAGCACACCAAAAAACTCCACAGCTGTTTAGATTTATCAAATACTTAGTTCATTTGTAAGCCCACAATTTTCAATGTTTTATTTGTTTTATTTGGCTATCTATTCCACAGGCCAACAAGAAGAACATTTGTTCATAATCCATATTATAGAAGACAGAGGTTGGGTTCACACACTACACTAATTTATAGTGTGGTTTGCTTTGTTTGATCTTAATGTTTAAAACTTCTTTTTAAATCTCAGTGAATGATCCCAAGAAATTGTGTATTTTTCAACTAGAAATTGCTAGGCAAACTATGGCTTAGTACAATGAGTCAACCAAAAGTACCTACCATTGTTTTATTGATGTATTGCATTTTTATGAAATTTTGATATAAAATCTAAGATCTGTTCTGGGTTAGCCCAAAAAACTAAACAATTGGAGTAACATTTCAAGTGTGCTGCCATTTACAATACTCTTGCTATTGAGCTGCCACTCATTAGATTGGAAGTTGTTTGCATTTAATTTTAAGACTGACACTCAGGGCTTTTTTTCTGTGGGAACGCAGCGGTACTGCGTTCCGGCACCTTTTTCGGAGTCCGCGTCACGTGACGCGT
>JAOYMU010000292.1:45164377-45181873 GCA_025802295.1 Psammodynastes pulverulentus | reverse complement strand
AATAGAATAGAATAGAAATAGGATATATTCAATTTAGATTAGATTAGATTAGATTAGATTAGATTAGATTAGATTAGATCTTGGAGGTCTTCTAGTCTAACCACGTGCTCAGGCAGGAAACCCTATACCATTTCAGACAAATGGTTGTCCAATCTCTTCTTAAAAATTTCCAGTGTTGGAGCATCCGCAATTTCTGGAGGCAATTTCAAATGATTGTTTTAACAATTAAGCTGCTTGTTAAGAAGAAATCTAATTGCATGCTTCATTCAACTCAGAATCACTTGGCTGAGATGGGCAGTTATAGAAAATGACTAAATAAATAATCAGTCAATTGTGGAGGGACAATTAAGTATACAATGTATACTATGCTGTACATGCATAGGAATTGGTTGTTGAAGTTAGTTATTTGCAGCAAACAAGACTTTTTTTTAACAAAATAGCAACCTATACTTAGTATGTCAATATTAATTGCAATGGAATATTAATTGGATTATATTTAAATACATGTATTTTACTCTGTATTTTTATATAGCCTTTACACTCTAGGCAATTAAACAAAAGTTTTAATTATTTTGACAAAGCCTATCTTCTTTGAAAGAACATGCAAACTTACAATCTTAAATAATAGCCTTTTTTCATATTACAGTAGATAATAGGAAAAGCTTAAAATCATTGCGGGTCAGTAAGGAGGCAAATTTTGATAGGGACAAGACTTCAAAATACCACATAGTTTTTTATTGTGTTAACGTTTTCTTAGATGTCAAGACAATTTAGAATTCTTCAGTTATTTCCAGGATTCCGTGGATTGTAGTTCAAGGAGTGTATTTAATCTCAGTTTTGATTAATATTTTTTCTAATCTGTTCGCTTTTACAGCATGGAATTATCGCAAGAGAAAACAAAGCCTGTAATCCAATCACAGGATATAATTACTGTTAGGGAGACTCCAGAAGAAACAGGCAGTGTAAACAGAGAGAGGATCCGGGCCCAGCTAAAGAAGACCCACGGAGCTGACTTCACCAGTCTAGCATGTTTATCTTCTGAAATTTCAAGTCATGGCAGGAACAGAGAGGAAGATTCTCAGCAACTCAATTCGATTAAAAATTACTTTCAGGCCACTGTTAAAAAAAGGTACATTAATTCTCTCAGAATTGAGTCTTAAGGGTTAAAAAAAAAGCTCCCTTTCTTAAGCTTTATTGTTATGTTAGCTAACTTAGTTCCTAAGGTCTTAAAGGGAGTTGTTACTTGATATTTATTCCGATAATGGTTATTACAGAGTGATCGGGGCCTGGTAGAATTTAGAATTGGTCTTGCTTATAAAGCAAGATTAAATGTAAACATCTCCTTATCTTGTTGAAATATCCATAGACCACTAACTGTACCTCTTCAATTATCTATTGTTGACTAGAAAGGTATTTCAAAGTAAGGCCAATTCCAGTCTCTTTTTTCTATTTTAAGACAAAGGAATGAGGAATTAGAAACACCATTATCAAAACATGCAAAGATGCATAAGAAGTCATCACAGGTTTCCTATCAAACACCATCTGTACCTTTCTTGCTACGGGAAAATAATGTGGATTCTCAAAAAGGACAGTGTGCAGCAACACAAGGAGTAAGTGACTCAAATATGGACTCAAGAAAATCTTTAATAGTGGAAAATAACAAGTTAAAGCAAACAGGAAGGGAAAGTATCCCTTTTGAAATGACGGCATCAAAAAAGAGAAAGAAAATAGAGGACCCTGTGGAAGATGAAGCTTCTTTAGAACTTGTATTTGCAAGCCAAGAGTTTGACCCAGAAGAGAATATAGGAGATCAGGATGAGAAAAACACTGAGAATGCAAAGAAGAAAATGAAACTGGATTTTATAGAAACCACTTTAAGAAACAAAGAAACAAAAATAGAAGCCACTAGATTTTTGGTAAGACCTGCTTTTCCTTATGGGATCTATTCATTTATTTAGGTCCTTCAAATTGCAGACATTTTACTATATTAATCAGTTAGCATTTAAATAATTTCCTTTCATATATCTATTCTTGCATGTAATACCTTAATTTTGTTCCACAGTGTAATGTAACTAGCAAATACAGATTTGCATTCCAGGAAAGCACACAAATGCACATACACAAAATATCACATTTGGTAATTGTCAAATAAATCCAAGCATCTTAAATCACTGTAGTACAGTCGAGTGCAATATTTCAAGCCTTTTTTTCTTGAATTCATGAGCTTAAGGGTCGGCTGATTCATGATTTTCTATCTTAAAATGCTTCTGGACTTTTTAACAAAATAATTGATTATTTAAAATAGGAAAGATTCTTATAATTATTTTTCAATAGACTAGTTCAAAATTCTGGAACCTCATGAGATTATGATGATCAAAATATGGGCAACTTTAGAAGGGTGCATTTAGAATTTAGAATGCATTTAGAATACATTCATGGACTGTAGTAATGGCATCAACCGTTATACTTAAATTGTTCCTACTACTGGGATCAGTGAATCTGAGTTAATAAAGGGAGGACGCTGTTGCACTCTTAAGTCTGCTAGTGGGTTTAATAAAAGCAAATGCCTGGTTATTATAAGAAAAAAGTTGGGGATATATCTGCCAGGCATGAAGAAGTATAACTGTTCTCATGTTTTTATGATATAGTTGCAATTGCAGCAACTTTAAGTCAGGTTGCTAATGAATGAAAGCTAACTTTTTTACATTATCCTTTAAAAATCCAAAAGTACCTTGTCTTTTGAAGTGAACCACTAGGAGCTCCAAAAATGGGGAAGGGAGAATGGTGGTTATACATGAGCTACATGAAAGGAATCCTCTTGAGAGCATAGAGTGATGACTTACCCATTAGAGAACAGCTGGGGAAACTCAGGTTAAGTTACATCCATTGTTGGTTGTACAAAGTCACTGCTTTTAGCCAGTTGTTTTTAGCTCAACCTACTCACAGGATTAGGTGTGGGCAAAATGGAGGAGGGAGTACTATATACCGCTGTGAGCTTTTGATGGAAAGGTGAGTGATAAACCTAACTGATAATCCTAGGCCTTACACAGATTTTGTACAAACATATACAAATAGTCCTCAACTTACAACAGTTTGTTTAATGACTGTTTGAAACGGCACTGAAAAAAGTGACTTATGAACATTGTTCACTCTTATGACCATTGCAGTCTCCCCATGGCCAGGAAATTTACATTTGGTTGCTTGACGACTGACTCACATTTATGACGGTTGCAGTGTCCCATGGTCATGTGATCCTCTTTTGTGACCTTCTGATAAGCAAAGTCAATGGGGAAGCCAGATTCACTTAACAACCTTGTGACTAATTTAACAACAGCAGTGGATTCACTTAACAAATTTGGCAAAAAAAAGTCATAAAATGTGGCAAAACTCACTTAACAAATTGCTCACCAATATAAATTCTGGGCTCAATTGTGGTTGTAAGTCAAGGGCTACCTGTACAAATATATATTTTTGTTAAACAGGAAAAAAATGAAGAATCCTTTCCAGCAGAAAACCAGAAAGAAAAAATAAAAGAGGAACCACCAGAACTTGTAAGAAGTGACTAAGGAATATATTCATGTTTATCTCAAGTTTATCTCACAGGGTTGTTGTGAAAATAAAATAGCACAGCTGTGTATGGTACCTTGAGCTTGAGCTTTGAAGGAAGGTGGGATGTAAATATAAGAGATAAGTTTAGTAAAAGGTGAATATAGAAGAAAAATATTTTAAAATTAAAAAATGCTTGAAGTGTTAAGCAAAACTTTTTAAATAACTGTTTCTTACCTAAAACAATATTGGCGGTAGCGTTAAGAAAATATGTCATGTGCTTTCTGCCTCTTTTCCTCTTTCTTGTTATTAATTGAGAGCAAGCCCCAATCCTTACTAGCACTGATGATGTTTCCTAGTTTGGGTATTGAAATATATGCAAGAAAACAACCAAGCTTAGAGAGCACATTTCAACCCTCAGCTACAAATATTCTTTCTTTTTTTTTACTCTTGCTATTATTTGTCAGGCGGTCAAACAGTAATTATTCCATTTGAGAATTAGGAGTATAAAACGAGATCCATTTTGTTTTATTTTTCATAGGGACTGTTGGGAGATTTAAAAAGAGAATGTGTGTTAGAAAGAAAGCTTGAGATTATTAGATCAGAGGTGAGGGGTTGCATGTAGTTTCCCAAATCAGAAAGATTGTACCAACTTTGATGGTTGCTTTTCTTTTTGTATGTAAAATATGTACCGTACTGCAATATTTTTATCTTCCCAGCTGTCCAAAAGATCAAGAATTGTCAGTGTCTTTGTCATAGAATGCTGTTTTTTTTAAAGGAAAAAAAAATCCCTGGGTATATTGGATGAATTTGTTGTTAGGAAGGTTTCTAACAACTAGCACATGATTCTTGTATGAGTTCACATTGTTTGAATTTTTCAAGATAAAATGGGTTTAATTATAAGATTTGGGGAAATATTGACTTGGGATATAATCCCCAGAGTAGGGGGAGAGAATATTTCTAGTAATCTCATTAATGATAGAAAAGTTTGATTAAAATGCCTTTACTAATTGCTCTTCCTTTCTCTCCCTAAATAGAATCCAGTTAAATGTGGAGATAATTCAAGTTACCTCCCTAGTAAAGTTTTGCTAATGGAATTTAGATCATTGGTTGTTACTCAACCAAAGAAAATCCTTCCTCTGTCAAATTCAGACTACGGGCATCTGAACAACTTTAAAAAATTTAAAAAGGTTTGTATACTGTAACAAAGGAGCCTTGTTCAGAATATTAAATTTTAAGAATATTTGTTTAATCCTGTTTTATTCCCCTCTTGATTTTGCATATGTACAATTAGTAACTTTTACAAAGTATTTGCCTCCTTTTGAATTTTCTGAATGTTTGCATATGCAAAAGAATTTTAAGAGCTTTGTATCAGAATTTTACTGGAGAGTATTGGACTATTTGAAGCTGAAATATAAATGAATAATTCAGCAAGACAATGATCCCAAACTGACAAGCAGGTCTACAAATGTTTTGAAAGTTAAGTCCAGGCCTAAATCTCATAAAAATTCGTGTTAGGGCCAGGAGTTGAGCAGTTCATACTAGAAAACCTTGAAATATTATTGCTTAAAACAATTCACCATGGAGCAATTCGTACACGAGAGCTGGTGGAGTGATTAATTTTTCATTCTGGCATATGTTGTATTGAATTACTTTGTTTATGAAATAAATGAAACAAGGTCCAAATTTGCATTTATTTTCTTCTGCTTTGCAACCATTGGCAGTAATTAATATTTCTGTTCACACTGATATGCTTTTTTTTCCTGGACAGATAACTTATCCTGGGGCAGGGAGGCTTCCAAATATTATTGGAGGATCAGATCTGATAGCTCATCATGCTAGAAGAAACCCTGACATGGAAGATTGGTTGAGACAAGAAATGGAGGTAGGAAGTACAAACTTTTTGTAAAAAAATCTAATATAAACACCATTGACATTGTTACTGCTTAAAATATTTTGCAAAAAAGGTTGTTTAGCTTTATAAAAGGATATAACTTGTAGCACGTATGTGTAGAATATTGATTTCTTACCTTGAGTTTTTTACCGTTTTCTGTATTCTAACTTTTCTCTGAGAGTTTAAGGTATATGTATATGGTATTTACCCTAATTATGCTCTCACAATTAGACTAAGCTGAAAGAGTTTACAAATCCTAAGCTCTATGGTTCAGTGGGGATTTAAAACAAGCCTCTAATGTAGGGTCACTTTTTAAAGTTATTGATAATTTTGTTGAACAGAAATGTTAGGAATATGTCTTGTGGTTCAATTAAGGCTTAGACACAATATAGCTCTATGTACTGTATGTATGTATGTATGTATGTATTTTGTAGCCAACAAGAACAGTAAATGAATGCCTATAGCAGGACTGTCAAACTCCTGGCCCGCAGGCCGAAAGCGTCACATGCTGGCCACGCCCACACCTGGTTTAACAGAGGCAGGGGGAAAGTCCCGATACGTCATGTGATGCCGCTGTGATGACATGTGTTTGACACCCATGGCCTACAGTAAAATAATGTTTTAAATAAATCAGGAATCTCAGATAACGTGCTCAGAGGCTAGATTGGTTCTTGAGTGTTCCTGACCTAGGCACTCTCAATGCTGTTTGATACAATGTTCTCTGAGAAAATAGCAAACCTCAACTATATAGAAGATCTATGAATATGATCGATGTTTATGTGCATGATTCTTAGAGACGTACTTGCTGTGATTAAGAGTTCTTGGAAATCCATTTTATTTATTACATTTATACACTATCCATCTCGCTATCCAAAGCAACTCTGGACAGCTTGCAATGCAATAAAAACAATTATGAACATAATTATTAAAATTACAAAAACTAAATAACATACCTTTAAAAAAAACTATAGAATTTTGTTTTTATTAAACCCTTATTCTTTCTGGACACAGAACACTGAGTGCAATTATTAGAGCCTTTCATGTACACAACATGCAAGGATAGCATGATGGCATAGAAGAAGAGGTATTGTGAAAAATCAGAGGGAGCTTATATGATCCTCAACCTCAGGAAAGGCTTGACATTGCCTATGTTTGCAGTAGGAAGGAAAGATTCTGAACAAAAATAGCACTGTGGTTGTACAACATAGGATGTTATTTATGAATGTGTCTATTTAAAATTGATATTAAAAAATCCTTCCTACTGGTTCTTAAAGAAACATTCATTTTTTTCTAGGAGCAGAATTGTCAAAGAAGAGAGGAGTCACTTGCAGATGATCTGTTCCGGTAAGGAACTTATTTTTAATAGTGGAGTCAGTGGCTCTTTTCTTTTGAGCAGTTTAGTGAAATGGCACATGATTCAGGTTTTTCTATCCTGACATAAATAATGATCAGCATTATATAAGTAAATTTGCCTGTGTATATAAATACATGAAATGTGTAGCTGTTTCTTCAAATCAAAGGTATGTAGGCTTTTAGAAGGAAACTCTTGATTTTTTTTCCTTACTGATTGTCCCTTAATTTTTGGTACCCATTTTGTTCTTCATTAAGTGAATTGGAGCTTTAAACCTGTATAACTATTCAAATATCAGAAAAGGGGATGCATGTGGTAAAGATAATTTCTTATATGTCAGTTGACTGGCTAGCTAAGTAGGATTCCACACCATTCCAGAATATTAAAGCTGTCTCATAATAAATAGTTTTTTTGTTGTGTTTGGAATTTTACACGTTCCTGGATAATATATGGAGACCTGTACTTTGGAAAGTTAATGTTATGTTATGTTAAGTATTATGTTGAAATTATGACGGATATAATATATGGAAATTGGAATCTCACATTAGTTTCAATGGAAAGGAAGACTGTGGTCTTAATGTACCTGTAGGAGGAAGGAATGGCAGAACCTGGAGGTGGGGTGAAAAGAGGTATCAACGGAGAGTCCCTACAAAGCCACAAGTGAACTAAGTCCAACCCTCCTTGAGTGCTGTT
This sequence comes from Psammodynastes pulverulentus, assembly GCA_025802295.1. Classification (NCBI taxonomy): domain Eukaryota; kingdom Metazoa; phylum Chordata; class Lepidosauria; order Squamata; family Psammodynastidae; genus Psammodynastes; species Psammodynastes pulverulentus. The sequence goes on along the minus strand of JAOYMU010000292.1, from coordinate 45,174,389 downwards.
GACCCTTATCTAACCCTAAGCAGTTAGAGCAGATTAGTCTCGACCATTAGTTGAGAAGATTCTAGTGCAAAGGCTATAGCAATACATCAGTTAAATTGAACTTTCAGGTGTAGACCTGGTATTTTTGTTCTTTTGCACCTGAAAGCACTGAGTGTGACCAGCCTGCATGGTTTCATCATGTTGCTCAAACAAATATTTCAGGAGAAATATTGATAAACTTCCAATGCTGGTTTATCGCCATTGTATTCAAGCTGCTTTGTAATTATCTCAGAGATTCCTCCAGGTTTCCTGTTGTGACCTGGCGATAACTTTGTAAGATTAGTTAGCCATACATTTATGTAGGATCCTTCATAAGAATTTTAATAAGTAACTTGTTCTACTGTAGTCAGATTTCCTAATTGCTACATTATTTTATCTCATTTAATATTTTTGTAGGGTTTCTTGTTACTTTATTGCTTCATAATTGTCTGATTTTCTTAGTCAGTTTAAGGTTCTATTTATTAAACACAAAATAAATGTTAAAAATTTATTTAGTAATCTGTATTTACATACTTTTTCTTAATTTACAGGTATGATCCGCGAATAAAAAGAAGATAATTGTAGCTCTAATTGCTTGCTGGTAATAAACTGCAGTATCAAAGAGTTGCTTCAACCACATCTGCTGAAAATGTGACTTTTTAAAAAGAACATTTCTGTTTATCAGAAACAGAACTTGAGACTAGTCCCAATTAGTGATGGATCCAAAATTAGCCAATTTTCTCGTAGGCTTTGAAATATTAACCCAAAGGAAAATATTCAACATCTAGTTTGAGCTGGAGAGGAATTTTAAGCTTCCTGCATTTGCATAATTTTCAAGCCTCTTCCAACCTTGTTACTATTTACTGAAATTCTCCCACCTATGGTTTGTGCTGCAGGTTGGGTACAAGGAATTGTGGGAAATGTACTTTTCCCAGCCTAGAAAACCCATTGAATAGCACTGCCTTGCTTTCAGTATTTCCATTAAATACACAGTTGTAGCATGTGAAAACTAGTGGATGAGGGAGGCTCCACACAGCTGTTCTTGGAGTAGCTAGAAGGTTTAGTGAGAGAGGCATAGGAAGAGACAGATGATTCTGAAAATGTTGCCATGCACCTATAGGATCGTGGGAGCAAGATACTGTGCTGATATTAGAGATTTCATCTAAACAATCTTGGAACCAATCTTGAAAATACCAAGCTTTTAATAGCATTTCAACATAGGAAAGTTATGGTTTTGGTTTTTGCTGACCAGGAATTTGTTCATTGTCAGATACTGAACTTAATATGTTTTATGCCTTTAGAATTCCATTTCAAGCCACATTTTAAGAACTTTCTACGAAAGCTTTTGTTTTTATAAAAAGAATGGAGATACCACATTTTTAAAAAGTAATTTTGAAGTTTGTGTTTAATTTATGCATTGCAACTATTTCTATTTATAAAAGATGGCCCTTTTAATAAGTCACACTTATGAAACATACGTGTAAATTAGATGTTACAGACTAGTCCCTGTAATATTTAACTCCTTTAACTAGTGTTAAGAAAAAGATCCTCATCAGGGAATTGGAAGTAGGATGTGCTTCAAATTCCTTTCACAATGGATTTTCAGGGAATTTCTGCCTGCTCAAATATGCTGTAAAAAGGTCTTTTTTAGTATCATATTTTAAATTTAGGAGTCTTCAATGTCAATTGATTTGCACTACATATTATGCTGGATAAATGAATATTTTATTGGTTTAGCTGAGATTTTCAACTGGAGAATCATACCACAATGCATCCATTTGTGTAAACTAACCAATAAATATTTTCTGTGAGGAAATGTTCCTTTTTCCAAAAGTGTCCTGTTTATATTGTTTTCTAACCTGAAGAAGGAAAAGAAATAATTTTCAGATGTGATGACTTCGCTTTAACATACAGTATATCATCTTCTAAGTAATAAAAATGAATAAATGCTAAAGCAAAGATTGGGAAAGCCTCCATTGCTTTTAGTGCAACAATTGTTTGATTTGCAGAAAATTTAGCAACATGGTAAGGATAGAACCAAACACCGAATGATTATATGTTTTTTAAAACAGCACCAGCCTGAAGAAGTGTACTAATGAGCTAGCAGTGCAAAATATTAATCAATTTCCCATGAGGATATGAAGACCTTTTCTAAGCTGGTAGCAATAATTCAATTGATTTTCAAAGCATTTCTCTTTCATACCCTCAATTATTTGAGATCATCATTCTCATTTATCCATTACATTTTCCCAATCTGTGCAGTAACTCAGCATTATTTATTTAACATGTGTTGAGAATATAATTTTCTAAAACCTAGCTATAGAAACCATGGACTTTTGAAACTGCTGGATACGGTTGAGATTCACATTTTTGCCCATTTTTCCCCCTCCCAAGTTCCTCTTTAGTCCTTTAAAATAACTGAGAAAGTGAGTGCTATTTTATCCTGATACCCTGTGCTTGAGTCTGATAATAAACATCAATTAAAAGTAAACCCCAATGCAAAAAAGTAAGATCTGAAGCAGCTGTAATGCAAATAGAGTTTGGAAACTATTCAAAGAGAAGGCAAGTCCCAAATTGCTGTTTTCTTAAGGAAGTTGTGAAGTTGACCCTATTTGGTCTTTCTACTAGCTCAACTCTTTTAAGAGAGGCTAGGTCCATTGAGTCAGCTTTCTAGCCGAGTTAATAGCCCTCTTGCTATAAAAGATTGATGCAATAGTTTTCTGAATATCAAGTATTATTTTCTAATAGTTTTCCTTTCAAACACGATTTTTTTTTACAGCTGTTTTTATTTTTAATGTATCCTGACCATAATCCTGAGTAAATTATCCTGGGTAAATGCTGGTGAATTTTTAATGATAATTTTTTTAGAGGAGGAGAGGAAAGGAACACTGAGAATATTATAACTTCATTGTACTATATGCAAATAATTTCCAGGCTTTTTGCATATATACAACAGCAGTTTGAACTGCTGTTGAACTGTGTGATTAATAATGTAATTCTCAGATCAAAGTTATAAGCAAACAAGAAAATGGAAAAGTATCATTTTCTAGTGAAAAGCAAAGTTTTTAAAATCTATTTTCTATTGATTTCTTTTTATTGGAATTATTCATACGACACATGGAGGTATGATTTATGGTTTCTGGTCTGCTTTCACGCAGTGTAGTAGGCTACAAACAAATAAAATTGTCTTAATGTGTTGTGAGATTGTAATACTCTCCTTTTAGCAAAAATTAACTAGTAAGACAATTGCTAGCATGTGTATCCTTTCAAAAAAAAATGTTCATCTACAGCGCTCACTGGCTCATACTCTCACTCTCTCCCCTCAACTACTGAAATAACTTCAGTCTGCTTACATGTTAGGATTGCTGTTTTTCTTGTCCATGTAAAATGCAGAGACAGAGTTCAGGCAGAAAGGGCAGCACAGATCAGAGGCAAGATTGAACTGGATGTCCTCTGAGAAGGCTTCTGGAAAAAGTGCCGCTTCTCCTTCATTGCCTTCCCAAGCAGGAAAGCTGTTGCCATGCTTAAATTTAAAGTAGCCTTGGCCAGTTTCAAATAGAATGCACTTAAATGTTTTGAAGAAAGAATGCTATCAAAGCTGATACATGGCTGAACTTAGCGATCAAGGTGCCTTCATTCTCTTAAATTTATATTGAAATGGAACCATTCATATCCACAGGCTTTTGTTTTTGTTTTTATGGCAAATGCCTCGAGCAAAGGTTGAAATGCAACAAATATGATGGTTCTTTCCTCTACAGGAAGACTGGGAATATTCCTGGAGATTTCTCCCTCGTAGACATATTCAAAAATGCGTAGGATCCAGAGGTGGTATTCAGCAGGTTCTGACCAGTTCTGGAGAACCGGTAGCAGAAATTTTGAGTAGTTTGGAGAACCGGTAGTAACCTTCCCCCAGGAGTGCGGTGGGAATGGAGATTTTGCAGTATCCTTCCCCTGGAATGGGGAGGGAATGGAGATTTTGCAGTATTCTTCCCCTGCCACGCCCACCAAGCCACTCCCACAGAACCGGTAGTAAAAAAAATTGAATCCCACCACTGGTAGGATCTAAAGATGCTTCCAAATGGTTCTAGTCAAGTGTTTCTTCTAGATGAAAAAGCTCATTTCTCTGTATAAGTTGGTAAATTCTTAAATCAATTTGTCTCCGGGAATCCATCTATATTCTTCCAAAACGTTGAGCTTATTCCTCATCAGGGCACCCTTACACCCTTTTTATTTAAACTTTTGGGGGGAGAAGAAAAGCTCAGCGTCCACTGTGGAGATATCATTTAGGTTCTTGACAGTTCTAACCCCAACAGGAAGAACTGCATGTTTTCACATAATTCCAGTGAACCAGAACATCTAAAATTACTGCCTGCTTCTTACTATCAACAACTCCAGAAACCTTAAATATCATTCTCATTCCAAAATATAGGCAGGACTTAGGCAAAATATAAGTTAGATTTAATGACATTTCTTGTCTTTCCAGATACTTGTAGTACAGTATCAAAATTTAAAACTTCAACATCAGAGGAATTGTATCCACCAATAAAAGAGTTATTATCAAGCAAATTGGACACTAGTGTTCAAATGCATCATTTATATCATACTCTAAATTAGATTATTTTAAGAAATTATGTTGAAAGAAATATATGTGTAACACAATTGCTGCTAGAGGAAAGTAGCTAATCTTTCTACTGTTCTCAGGTCTGTGCAGTTTAATGAAGGTATACTTGAGTCTCTAGAGTCTAGACACACATAGTTTTCTTATTGTAATTTAAATTAATGTATCAGGCTTGCCTCTAAGGAATTAACAGCAATTAGAATAAAGAACATTACTTTACAATTCCATATCCTTCCAAAAATACTTTATGCAATTAATGGCTTTTTAAAAATCAATTTAATTTTCATTTATGTCAAATCACTGCATAAATTCTTGGCCCGGGTTTCAGTAAGTGAAAAACAAGTCTAGTTTCAATATTTCTTCAAAATCTTTAAATTTGTATTGAATATTCAATAATAGCATAGTGAACTTCAGTTATGCAATTTTATAGGGAAATGGTTTAAATATGGGAAATAGTTTAATTCATATTCTGATTCAAGACTGAAAACTTCCATTGTAGGTTAATGACTCATGTAAGTTGGCTGTTTTAAGTTTCTTAAAGTATTGCAAAACAATTGACCATAATAATTAAATGTTATCCTTCTCACTCCTCCATTTAAAGTTCATCTCTTTGTAACTTCATAAAGTCCTACTCTGCCTAAACATAAATGCACATTGGGTATGTCAGCCACCATGTGATAGCAACATTACATGCAAATGAGAGTTCACACATCATGGTAAGCTTAGTTGTAAGGGGTTGCTTTAAATGTAGACATGATTACATATTCAGGCTCTGCCTGCCAGAATATGTTTGCACCTTGATTGACCCAGAAGAGGGTTAAATGTGAGAGGCTGCCTACAATCCAAAACCACAACTTTGTTTTCTGGTTTCTGCTAAGCAGGCAAAATATACTGTATTTCTATATTCACATCAGATTCCGCTTGATTAACCAAGAAAGTCATATGTGGCTTTTTAGCTGCAAATGTTATCAGGTAAGCCATTATATGCATTTTTTCTTCAATTATATACAACTTCACATGGCATTCATACAATATTGTGGGGCATTTTGCAGATTTAAGTTGCTAGTAGTTTATCCTCCTCCTTTACCAGGGTTTGCAGGTATTCCCATCTTGAGCCTTTACTGGGTGTTTGTTGTTCCATTGGGAGCAGCGACGGTTGATTTTAAAAAATTTGTTGGCACTGCTTCTAGTTCATTCTTCTTTGCATAAATTGCTATTTGTGCACAATAAGGGATTTGGCCCAGTGGTTTGGCCTTAAAAAGTTTTAATGCTGCAGAGATTAATAGCACTTCTAGACCTAAGTGCTAACTTCACTATGTGATGTTCATGCAGGTTCCAGGTGCATTTAGAGTGGAAAAACTCCCTAAGATATTCAAATGCAGTAATTTGCTCTGCTTTCCAGAATAGGTAGATGGCTTTTCTAACAAAAAACAGAATTTTAGATTTTTCAAAACTCAGAAACAGGCAATTTTGTATGCAATACCAAAATATTGCTGTTATTGCACTTTTTAGCACTATGAGAGTTTATAATCAGTAAAAAGTAGTATAGGGATTATGTACCCTGATTGGTTAGATGCATGGAAATCTGGATTATGAAAAAAGTCCCACCACTGAACTGAGGTGCAAATCCGATACCTCCTTTCTGAACACTTATTGTGTCAGAGAAGGACTCTTGGATATTGCGCCTTGTTCTTAAGGTGGTGATGAAATACAATTTCTGTATCTGAAAATGGAGATGCCTGTCAAAAGTTATGGCTTCTAATTTTCCCCCAAAGGACATTTCTGGAAATTGAGTCAAAGGCACGTCTATGGAGATTCTCAGTCATCCAGGTCATGGTTATCCCAAAGATTTGAAGAAGCTTCTTGGGTGAGAAGTGCAACATCTTCAAGGAGAGTCAAAGGCATGCTTAAAATCTAGAAAGGCTGTGAAGAGGGAAGAGTGTATTTTTGTGCAAGATACTGGAGCACCAAAATGCAATCCAGATAAGGAGGGCTTGGACAATGATAAGCCACTGCCTGAAAATCCAGTTTTTTTCAATTGGACTGACTCCTCTAATTTTAACAGACAATTCTTCCTTCTTCCTGAAAGAGGCTGAAGAGCAGAAACTGGCATTATAAGGCTTTCCATATGATTCTAATTTCTTCAGGATATGACCAAGCCAAACAACTGCTCGCTCAAATGTGAAGTTTCAGACTAAGTTAATAGGATGTTCCAATATTGCAGATGTTGGGTTGGATTAATAAGGGCATTTGGGAACCAGCAAACTATTTCCAAAATCTAACTTCCTGAGCTGTGAATAGCATTTTTCAAAACTATCAACAAAGACATGTTGTTACCAAGGCAGATATTCCCAAACCCCATTAACCAAGCAAACCTACCCGTGACCATGTGGTAACAAGGGATCAACAAAATTTCGCATGCATTATTATTATAAATTCTACAAGGAAATCAGATCTGCTTATATTCTGCTCCTGGTACATAAATTTCCTGGAAGGCCAGACAATTTCTAAACCCTTTATCACTTGTTCAGTAGCTGAATTCGTTTAATACATGCTAGCTGTTTAAGGGGTGTGTATGTATGTATGTATGTGTATGTATGTATGTATATATATAATAGAATAAAATTCTTTATTGGCCAAGTGTGATTGGACACACAAGGAATTTGTTTTGGTGAATGAATGTGTGTGTATACACATGCACACACTCATACACATACACTTCATAGATTGCAATATCTTAGATTTACACAGGCACATGCAATTAATACACTATTGTAGTAACGTACAGTATGTTACATATTTATGTTTTATCTTTGTCATCCTATTATTTTATCAAATTTGGTTAGTCATTTACCAAATAAACAGCACTGTTTTCTTTGATTTGCTAGTATATATGATTGTGAGAGGAGGGTTTATATATCTTTCAGATTCATGTAACTGCCCCTCTCATGAATGTGACTCTGGGCAGTATACAACAAAACCAAACAAAAATCAAGTCTTAAATAATCATTAACAATCATTAAAAAAATTAAACCAATAGAAAACAATTACATGTAAATATAAAAAAACCATTGGGGAATGCTCCAAAATCTCACACACAATACAGCAGCCTCCATTTTCATGGGGTCCCTAAGCCTGTTATAAATATAACATCTAATATTGTAGTATATGATTTTGATACTTTGGCTCTAAGCTTCCAGTTAACAATATGACTTCCAATAGTACCAAACCCTATGAGGATAAAAACCACAAATACTGTGGTTCTTTTTTTGATTTTATTGGCAGAGAATCATAGAAGAGTATGGATTTTTGCAATGTACCACTGAAGTGCTTAATCTTAATGTTATTTATAAGAGTATTAAGAAATAAACTTAGATCCCTTGCATGGCTGGTTAATTCTTCCATATCCTTGAATTCTATTCTATTCAGTGTACTATGTTGGCATAGTCTGTAAATACAAAAAATAATTTGGACTCCCCCGCCCCACTTTTATTAATCGATAACCTCAACGTAAGTAAATTGGAAATTAATTCCTATACTTCCCACTGAATATCAGATTTGCTTCTGTTAATCCCAATTTTGTTTTGTAGTAAATTGAGGACAGTACACTAAAAGGCATGAAATAGATGTCTTAGGTACCTGTAAGGATTAAGACACACACACACACACACTAAATATAGGACAAAAAAAATCTTATCCCCCCATCTTGGGCATGGAGGGGGGGGAGTTTGCATAAAAAGGATATTTCCCTTATATGTCAAATTGCATGAAAACATTGAAAAAGTTTTGGCATGTAAGCACTTCTATGAGTTAAGTGCTATTCTGGTTTATGATCATTTCATAATAATCCAATAATAATTTAGGGAGGTCCCTCATAATGAAAATACGAAAAATGGTTTGTAAATGGTATTCAAACAAAGCAACCCAACCACATTCAAATTCATTTGTTGCTTCCAACCAAATTGATTTTCTATTACACTGAAAGGTTCTGCACTAAAATATTTAGGAAAGATAATTAGAAAACTGCAAGTATATAGTTATTTAGAGTCAAATTTGGACAGGTAATATTCTTTAAGACTTTGTAGGAACTTGGTTGCTAAAAGATTAGTTTGTTACTCTGATTTGCTATGTAAATGATAAAGGCTTAAAAAGCCAACTACTGATTTGAAGGGGCCCTTTTTAAAAATATTAAAATAGTTTAACGAACCTTGACACAGTCTCTTTATTGGGTATTTTACAACGAATTTAACTTGTGCGTCTCCAACACTGAGGCTACTAATCTGAGTTTACAACAGTTCTGATTCAAATTGATAAGAGACAAAATGTAAAAGCCAGAGAATGACATTTTAAGAAGTTTATGAGAGAGGGAAAAGACAAATCTTTTGAATGCCATGCTTTTATTTGAAATTATTGGCAACCCTGAACTTTATCCCTACAATGAAAAATAGGCAGTCTTTAAATGTTGGACATTCATTTAACCCCACACGCAATTTAATCCAGAATTACTATGTTACATATTCCATAATATACACAAGGGTAAAGTGAATTAAAAGTAAATGCCTTTTATTCTTGCCAACTTTTATATTTAGACTATAATTGGTTACCAATTCCAGTTCCACATATTTTATATATTAGCATAAATTACATTTCATTTTCTTCCTTATATTACCAAATAGTAAATACCCCAGGTTTAAATGGGCAGGGGCATAACTGACAAAAAATTGGAGATTAGGAAACTAATTTGCTACACATGCATTTTGATGCCTATAGGGATTGCTGCCAATGAACATAATCAAAGTTTAGGAGGCTGAAAAATAAAACATTCATAATTTATAAAAATTAAATACAAAGAGAACCACTAGTTACCCTTGTGGTTTCTATAGCAATATTTCCCATAATTAACAGGCTATTTTGTCTCATATATTGTGGATGTATTATAATGGAAACTACATAAAATATGAGCAAATTCTCCCATTTCCACATGCTTCTCTAGAGCATGACTTCTATGTAAATGTCAGATTTAGCTGGATTGTACTGCATGTTTTAGATTAATGATTGGTGCCTTCATCAGACTCAAGCACTAGATCTGATTTAGATGTAAGAGATTAGGCACATCTCAAATTTGTAGCTCATTGAGAGTCAGAACATGCAACATTCTCAGGTTGCCTTTATAAAATCTTTGCTGCAAGTAACTGGCTGAAAATTTGCCTTAATCTGTGTTAAGGAGAAAATTCTATTCTTGAATACTCATCTAGTTTTGTATAGCAAAACAATTAGCTTATGAGTAAAAACTTCTTCTCTATATACATACATACATACATACATACATACATACATACATACATACATATATAGAGATAGAGATATAGAGATATA
>JAOYMU010000292.1:45112770-45133226 GCA_025802295.1 Psammodynastes pulverulentus | reverse complement strand
TAATAATCTCCCATGTTCCCTCTCTTCCATCCTCTTAAAAAATTTCCCTAAAAATTTCCCCAGCTTATATAGTACTTATATATAACGTTTATGTTTTTATGCCTATTTGTACACTATCTAGAGTTGTTCTGTGAGGGAGATGTGTGGTTCTAAATGGGATAAATACTGGTAAATGAAATAACTGAATTAATAAACATGGCCTTGGAGTTAATCTCCACTTTCTCCACTTCTCTTCCTATTACACAACATAAAGTCTCTTCTTTCAGTCAATGAAAACATTAAATAACCTCAGCTATCGCAGCTTTTTTTTTTCATATTGAGCATGAATATTGCTGGCCCATAGACATTTTCTATGCATGTTGTACTTTATGCATTCCAGCTTTCCTTTGACCCAAGAGATTATAACTGGATTCTTATAATAATCCACAATGCGATTTGGTTCAGCATCTTTTGTGAATAAAGTCACTGAAGCTTGTTGCAGAAATCATGATTAAAATAAGTGTGACTAACCTGATTTAAAAGGTGAACTCAGCTATACTATCTCAAATTGATAGGGAGAATTACTTCTGAGGAGTTAACCTGCCACAAGTAAACCATAGTATGAAACTGTAGTTTCTTGATTTATTTTGATATTAGTATATTACAACAAACAAGCCCCACAATACAGAGTTTAACTCTAAATTTACCAACTGGTGGCAATAACTCTACTCCTGAATGTTCTTATTTGTCTAAATGACTAAAAAGAATAGCTAATAATCAACATAGGTCTTCATATATTTTCTCTGGTAAAATAAAGAAATCAACATATTAAAGATCCTGGAAGAATGCAGCTAAAGGTATGTATAGAGAAGTCATCCCAGGTTGACTGTCAGTGGGGATTGGTGATAAATTTGTTCAATTCCTATTTGAATGTGAACGCATCACACTTTTTAAACTAATAACATTCTAATTATTCTCCACATTTCTCCTGACTCCAAATTTTGCAACATATCCACCTTTTTTTAAAAAAAAAATACAATTAGGGTAAATCAATAGTACCGTAGGGAATGTATGTAGCTCAGGGTTGAACTGAATCTTGCAAACATTTCATTAACCAACTAGGTACTATCATCAATGTGACTGAGTATAGGGTTTGCTCTCTTCTTTAGGGAAAGTAGTATATATTAGGGGGAAGTCTGCACAAAACTATTTTCAATTTTGTTTTCCTTATTTGCGTGCCATCCTCCATACATTTGGATTCAAATTTAGATAATTCTTTAGAATCTAGTGCAAAAAAAAATGTGATGGGATACTTATTTTCAAGTCAGGCTATTATTTGTCAGAATGATTACCTTGTTATTACAAAAACAGCCAAAGAAAGCCTACTGAAATGCATAAATCGATCTTTTGTAGGGCATATTACTTTGCTCATTTTTCTTGACAAACACCCCAAAGATTTAAGCAGCAGAGTAAAAATCAGATGTATAGTACTTGAGTCCATTGGATTATATTTTTCAGCCTGGCCGGGGTGAGGCGCATAAGAGAAAATTAAGAAAATGAAATTATTTAGTGATGGCGATGATGTACTGTGCTTATTTGATTGGTGGTTTAATGAAAGGATGAGAATTAACTGGGGCAGAATGACCTATCCAAAAATGTGAAGAGCCTTTGCTAAATGAACATTAAAAGCTTAGGTTAGACCAATAGCAATTTTTTTCATCCACAAAAAGTTTATAATGTGAACTAGCAATATCATTTGGTGTAACTATATCACAGTTAAACCTTCCTTTAGTATTACTTTGCATTTTGTAATTATTACTTCAGTAAATATACAGAATGATTGTAAATTGCAAAAGAAATTATTTTAAAAATAATTGTGGTAAAGGAAAAATTGAAAAAAGTAAGACCAAAAGAAATGGATTTATGTTGTGGATGAAGATACATGCTCCTTTTCTTCATAACAGCTTCTATATAGATTTTTGTTGAATGAAGAAAGTACCCTTTCTAGTGAAAGGGACTGTAGTCCCCAAAAATTATATAATAATTTAGTTCATATTTAAGTTGTCACAGGACTGTGACTCTACCTTGATCTTCCACTTTTCACTATCTTTACTACTTCAGTTGAGGCTTGAGCCAGAACTCAGTTTAAATTCGGTCTTCTCTTATCTCTTATCTCTTTGGTTCTTTGCTTCTTTCATTTCCCTGGGCAGAAACTTCTTTCTCTTCTCTGCTCCGAGTTCCTGGTCTGGTGAAGTTGATATTGCTCACTGTTGGTGCACAGAAAGAAAGTATGTAGACTAGAAGTAGATCTCCATCTGTTTTGGAGTTCAACTCCTATAAGCTTTGGACAGTATGTCCAGTGGCAACGAACTGTGAGAATTACATCAGAGGAACGTTTGTGTATCTACTTTTACAGTACTGGATGAGCTCATGGGACAGTTAAATAGATTTACAATACTAAACCGCCTGGCTGTTATGGTTTTCATCAAAACATTACGTAATCTTAGGAAAACTTTCCTAAGAGATAGCATAAATTGCCCTAAGATTTTTCATCTACAACAAAGTACTTGTTCGAATTTCACAGCGGTGTATCTATAAATATTTGCTAGCTTGCTCATTGTGTTTGTTATGAATTGGCAATGAAACCTATGCAAAGTTCGTTTGAGTTTACCACCTCTTGCCTACTTAAAGCAATATCTTCAGAAATAAATGGAGGTGAATCATCAGTTAGGGATTTGTTACTTTTGACATTTCACTTAGGTGAGATGCCTATGTATACAAATGAAAAAAAACACTCTTAAATAATATATTATATATAATAGAAATGCCTTTACTAGTTGGTGAATAATTAATGAGTAGAAAAAATAGCTATACTAAACCATGTATGAAATCAACTATAGTACTGGAAAATCAGCTGAAGCAGACTCCAATATACAATATAGCTATTGAGTTTGATGCAAAATAAGCTGCAAAAATAAGCGTTTGAATGGATGATGCAATTTCATATGCAATGTCCCCTACCTCCTAATATTTCCTAGTGACACACACCATGTTTCTGCTTATCTACAATATTGAAAAAGTTCCTCTGTTTCACTTTCTCTAACTTGGCACTTACCTGAGCCATAGGACTACAGCAGATACTGATGGAAACTGCAATCCCAAGAATCTGGAAAGGGCTAATTGAGAAAGTATATTTCCCAATGAACATTTTTTTTAAAAAAATGTAATTTGAACAACAAGGTCCTCCCCTTGTTTTACCCTCTCAACGACTGAAAATATCAAAAGGAAAAGCCATTCCTACCTGAAATTAGTCAGTTAGAGTAAAAAGGAGTGATACGGAGGCTCACCCATGAACGATATCTTCCTTACTTTAGAGGGAAAGCTGCTGTAACTTCAGAAACGGAATGGTGATCTCACTCTAAGTAAGCAACAGAGCAGACAGCTGCCTGATGCAGAGTGGAAACTGATATGAATATGAATAGCCTCTTCGCTTTTTCTCTTCCCCCTTCTCTGGGCTGCTATTTGAGCAGGAAATGCACAATGAGCCGCTGCAACAACCACCAATAAAATAAACTGTCTTCCACTAAACAGCTCAAGTGTACTAAGGAGCCGTAACTTTTTTTTTTTAATAAGAAAAGTTTTATTAGTCACAAATACACAAACTTATCGCTTACATTATGTAGAAATTTCTATTATCCTAACAGATAAAAATATAATCAACTCTTGATGTTACACCACACAACACAGCTTTAGTGTGTTGCATATATTGCAGGACAACTATGGTAGCTGAAAAAGAATCCTAGGAATGTAATCATAACAAAAGGAGCCTGGTTTTATAGTAGCCCTTTCAGACTACTAAATTTCATTAAAAGTCATAAGGCTCATGAAAAAGTGCTGAAAGGGAGCTACCAGACCCCTGTTGTGTTCATAATATCTCACAAATGTACAGTACTTGCTAAAACAATAAAAGAATTTAACAAGATCTGAGCTCACTTTAAGGGAGACATTGCTTTATGTAGTCAGGGATTGGCTCCACATTCCTAGGATTTTTAGTTGTTCCTTTGATTACAGTGTAAAATGGGTGATTTTAAATATTTTAGACAGCAGTGCTTCCTAAACATTTTCCTTCATACCCCTAAACTACTTATCAGAAAGTTCTTTTTAACCACTTATCAGAAAGTCCTTATTTAAATATTCCTTTTTTTATTGGCTGATGGTTTCATGTATAATTACACAAAAAAAAACGACTTTTACCCAGGTTTGAGAATAAATGTTAAGGAAGGTGTAAACATAAACCAACTTGTTTTAAGAGCAAGGAGTAGAACTAAGGCTAGATGGAAATATGAGCAGAAAGGAATTCAATCATGAGTCACTAATTCAGACTCAAAATCAGCCAAGCCAGAAGAAAAGATCAACAGTAAACCAATCTCATGACATAATAAGTCAGGGATCACAGGGGAAGATATTACAACAAATGTATAACATTATGAATCCAAAAATCATTCGGAATTAGTTCCATGAATAACTGATCATTAGGCAAAACAAATGAAACCAGCCCACTTCTAGACAAATGTTTTCTATGCTTTTCTGAGACACAGGTGTCTACTCTAGCAAAGGGGAATTAAATTTACTAAAACATTCCTGAGTGTAACGATTACCTAGACAAGACAAAATAGCCTAAAATGGCTCCCAAACTCATTGCTTAATGCTTAATAGCAGGTACTGGACACAGTTACAGGAGAATGCAAGAGCACAGGAGCAGAAACACAGAGAAAATAGGGATAAAATTCAGGCAAGTAAGTAATAACTGAAACAGATTGAAAGTATGGGTGCTTAAGAGATTAATTAGGATGAAAATCTTATGCATTCTCTGGTTTCACACAACAGCTAGACTTCTTGCTAGTACATATTTTGTAGTTTGACGTGTTAATTCATTAATTCATCATTACATTTGTTGACTGTACACTCAGAATGACTTTGGATGGCAGACATATTTAAAAACATAAAAAGTCAAACACATCAAAACCTTAACAAAGAAAATATGGTCAAACAACAAACATAATAATCATAAACCAATTCACAACGAGGCTTAGATCAATATATGAAAAAATGCCAGATCTTTAATGCTTGTCTAAGCATCATGATGGTAATACAGCAAAAACTGACCATGATTAGGCCATATAAGTTAAAACCATATACCCCTGCATCGATTGCCCCTGCAACTATGTGGGAGAGACTGGGAGGAAACTAACCACAAGATTGCAAGATCATGAGCAAGCAATTAGACAACGAGACCTGAATTTATTGGTAGTCTCACACTGCAATGAACATGTATTCAAGGTCCAATCTAGGTGAGTCACCAAGTCACCCAGGTTTGAGACCAGAACACCATTTGGCGAAGTGAGTTCAGATCTCCTCATCTGACTGTTTGCTGGTATTGTTTTGCAGCTACTATGATTGTTGGCCGAGCGGGGACAAAAATAGCCAGAGAAATGATTGAAGCCTGGGAAATGGGCCCAATGCTGTTTTACCACCCTTAGGTATTTAGGAGCCAAGGATGTGGTAGCACAAGGAAAACAATTAATGACTTAATAGTCAGCTATTAACATCCTAATCAACAACTAAAAGCTACATACAACCAGGAACTATATTCAGTAAATATAACGCATAGAACATTCCAATGTGCATACTCTGGAGAGAGAGAGAGAGAGAGAGAGAGAATTCCTGATGATGGGTTGCAGCATGAGCTAGAAAGCTTGGAATAATAAACCTATTGTCCTGGTGACTGACTCAGATTGGAGCCTGAACCATATAATGTTTAATATTTTTGGATGCACATAGCAATTATACTTGGTCAATTGAGATTTGGGATCTCAATTGTGTTTGTGTTTTAGTTTGTATTTTATTTTATAGTCATAATGTATACTGAAGAAGGTATTTAATTTTGTTGTATGAGGTACAATGACAGTAAAGTGAACTAACTAATCTAGAGTGTTATGTGAACTGAATTGTCTGAAAAATGTGCAAAAGAATACTCCAATAGTATCCCAAGGGCTGTGTTATTTGAGTGACTGTCTCTCCTCAGTCACATCCACCTACCTGGGATCATCAGGTCGGAAAAAGAGTTTTGTTGGTGGTTCCATCCATTAGAAAGTATCATCTGATGGGATCCAGGAGGAAGGCCCTTTTCTGCTGCAGCCCTTGTCCTATTGAGCAGAGTTCCCACTGAGGTCAGGCTAGCCATGGCCTCTGGAGGGCCTGAAGTTCTGGTTTTGTTATTTGGCCTGGGGAATCAGTGAGTGTCTTGGAGCCCATAAAATGGTTGCACTGTTCTTGCAATACTGTGCACACTTGCAATACTGTGCAATACTGTGCGCACTTGCTGACTGAACTGCATAGCTTTTAATGGTTTTAATGTGTTAAACCAGTGGTCCTCAACCCTTTGGGCACCAGGGGCCAATTCCATGGAGAGAGGTTTTTCCACGGACCCAAGAGGGCATGGTGTCATGTGCTGCCTGAATCCCACTGATGGGGCTTTGCTTGTTTGCGCAGCCTGACATGCTGTGTGCCGATGCCAGTCCACAGACCAGGGTTGGAGACCCCTGTTTTAAATTGTTTGTATGATTGCTTCAGGTTTTGGTTTTTTGATATTGTTGTTTTAAATGTCAGCCAACCAGTATCGTTGAATTTTAAGTGGAAAGCTTTAGAAATTGAACAAATAAATAAAATAAAAAAGATGCATAATAGGAAGATTACTGCTGCTGTACTCTCAGTATAATGCCACAAGCAAAGTGAGCTCATTCCAGTACAGTTGGAATATCTCTGTTGATTTCAGTGGGATGAATTACAAAGATGTAATTTACAGCATTATTAACTAGAAGAATGGCTATTTTTTGTCAGCTGTGTCTCTGTATTTACATAGATAAACCTGTTTAAAATAGAAGTGGAATTGGCAATGAGTAAAGGTTCTGTTTGCCTTCTTCATTTCTGGGCTAATTTCAGGGAATTGTACCTGTGTAAAGCAAACTTCAAACACTTCAAAGAATCTTCTTGAATGTCAAACTTTCTGAATCCAAAGAGAAAAATAAAAGTTCATCCTAAGGTGGTTTGAACAGGTTGCTGGCAGCTTTACAGCTTGAGGCTGTGATAGACATCTGGTTTGTGATCTCTACATATTATACCTGCTATGAAAACTATTATGTACCCAGTACTTGATTTTGCTGCTCTGTTCAGTTATACTTTATAGGATTGTTTTCATTACAACTCTATGAACTCTGTCTTGAACTCTGTTAAAAAGACTAAATATTAATCTTCTTTTTCTAGATATTTCAAAAATGAAATATCTTTTTTCTCAGGGTTAAACATCTAATTTCCTCATTGCTTCTTGTAAAACTTAGTTCCAGTTCCTAGATTTATGATCCTCATTGTTTTTCTTTGAATCTTTCTTAAATGTATTTACCAGAGCAAACATGCAGTTTATTCCAAACAAGCACAGAATATAGTGGAATGTTAATTCTTTTTAATACCAACAGGTAAAGACAATGGCAGGTGGATGGGTTGGACTAGATGACCTACAAGTTTCCTTCCAACTCTGATTATCTGTTATCTGTTATTAAGGTACTGAAGTGGTGATGTGGTTAATAGCTTTTACTTTTTAGGATTGACAATCAACAGTAAAAACCAATAGTCAAGAAATATATCACAGACTAGCTTTTGATAAAATAGAAATGAGGCCTTGAAAAAAATATCTAGATGCTCCGATTTTAGAATTATGCAGGTAATGTTTTTCCGTGTAATACTCTATGGAAATGAAAGTTGAATTTTAGAAAAGCAGATAGAAAAAGTTCTAACACTGATGATGTTACCTAGCTTGGTTAATGAAGATATTTAGATCTGTTAGTACTGAATGTATGAAAAAGCACAGAGGATTTGTGGGTTGGTGTGATTCCTGGGATGTTATGGCTGCGTTCCATTTATACAGCCAGGGTCTGAAAAAGCATTTTTGTAGAATTATTACAGTTTTTCCTCCCATGCTCCTAACTATGGTGCATAGGTTCCCCACTATGTCCATATAGTAATTATATTTCAGCTCCAGTTAACAGTGGAAGCAGCTTATATTTAACTTTAGCTGATCCATTTTAGCTGATTCCTTCTTCTTTTGGTTATGGATTTGACAGGGGACATTTTCTCAATAATATGGCTGATTCTTTGATCAGTGGATGGGAACTGCCCAGCACCATTGGCAAATTTGGGCCATTGTGGACATATTCCTTTCCATTTAGATCCTTGGCACAATTTTCCAGGACTATTTATTTGAGCAGCAGGATAGTAGCTGAAAAAGCAGGGAGGTGGCTAATCAGAATGACTAGCATATGGACCTGTATTCTCATTCACAATGCTACTGAAGCATTTCACATCAAAGACTATTTGTCTAGGTTTTCTTCATCCCATAATTCCCTCCTCATAACAAGAAGGGGTTGATTGTACTTACTGGTTATTTCCACTCCCCTACTTGTTAACTGTTGCTTCATTTCTACCACCCAATTCATATATCTCAACAGTGCTGAGTCAAAACAACGGAGAAGGGAAAATTAGGAACACATTAAATTGCTTCAGCCTTGCTAGGATTTGAAGGTCAGAAAGATTCTAACTGTTGTAGGGATGATGGAGCAGTCACTGTTTTATCTTTCCAATTAACATGACAGCCTAGTGCCTCTGAGTTTTTGGGACTGAAATGCCCTCCAGGTACTGTACTCAGCAAAAAGGAGCTGTGAGAGTTGCAATCAGAATACCCTGAGTGTACCAGATTACCTATTCCTGCCTTTTTTGGTGAAAAATGCAGTCAGCAATTTTCTGTAAGGTTGAGAGGAGTAATGTACAAGATTAGGGAGTGGATCTTCTTTTATATCTGGTACCCATAGCTGATTAACATTAGTCTTGCTGATATCCAAATATTGATCGTCTGTCCTCATTTCTCATGGAATTCATTCTTCCTAGCTTCATCCCAATGTCCCCAGGTGTGTATAGAGATCACCCTTTAGATGCTATTTGAAAGTGCTTTCAAATTAATTCAAAACAACCCCAACATGTAAGGAAGAGACTTACCGCACATCCACTGATTAGATGTTCCTCACAGTCATAGAGTCCTTTATTTAGAGCGTGCTTGTTGGCATCCAGAGGCCGGAATGAAGCAAAGTACACAACAGCCAAAGAAGCTGAGTAGAAAAACAGTCCCTGTGGAGTGTCTTGTGAGCTGCAGTTTAAGAAGTTAATGAATGCTGGAAAACTGTGAGGCAGTCAAAACAAACCAGCCAGAGTCAAGGAATGCATTTGTGTCCCTAAAGTCAAAGAGCAACTGGAAGCAGAGTAGCCATGGGGATATGACCTAAGTCAGTCAGGCCCTCCTTTGTTTTTATTCCCAGCATCTGCTAGTTATATTCCTAGCTCTTGCTTTCTCCAGTTCTTCCCCCTCCCGACCCACTCCTTTCACATACCCTAATTGCTTGGGATTTTTTAATAGTAACTAGCCCTAGAAGAATGCATTTGAAGAGTAAATATTTGGTTGTAAGGAGCTTTGGTGCTTCTGTTTCCCACAAAGTTTCAAGGTTCAAAAAGCTTTTCCTAGACATGAATATTGGCCTCTATTCAACAATATGCAGAGCTGAATGACAAATGTAAGATTATGTTTCTAGGTAGGAAAAACCAGCCAAAACACAAATGCACAGATACATGATAGGAAGTATGTGGTTTAGGACTAATACTGGTGAGAAGGATCTGGATGTCCTGGTAGATCACAGATTAAGCATAAGGCAACAGTGTGCTGCAGCTACCAAAAGAGCCAGTGTGATCTTGAGCAGGATCAGCAGAAATATAATACCAAGAACATTGTTACATTGCACTAGTTAGACTGCACCTAGAATATAATACAGCCAATTTGGAGCAGGACAAAAGCAATAGCATTTAGACTTATATACTGCTCCATAGTGCTTTTACAGCACTTTCTGCGCAGTTTGCAATGCCAGCAGATTGGCCCCAACTATCTGGCTCCTCATTTTACTGACCTCAGAAGGATGGAAGCTGAGTCAAACACAAGCCCATCAGGATCGAACTATAGACTGTGGGCAGAGTTAGCCGGCAATACTACATTCTAATCACTGCACCACCAGGATTCCTACAATTTAAGAAGGATGCTGA
Organism: Psammodynastes pulverulentus; assembly: GCA_025802295.1. Lineage (NCBI taxonomy): Eukaryota > Metazoa > Chordata > Lepidosauria > Squamata > Psammodynastidae > Psammodynastes > Psammodynastes pulverulentus. The sequence goes on along the minus strand of JAOYMU010000292.1, from coordinate 45,123,053 downwards.
AGAAATGGAAAGAGTGCAGAGAACAGTGTCAAAGGTAGTGAGCAACTTGAAAGCTAAGTCTTATGAAGAAGTTATCGCTGGTCCTCAACTTATGACCATTCATTTACCAACTGTTCCGAGTTATGACAGCCCTGAAAAAAATAACTTATGCAAATGGTAGTTGCATTTACAACTATCACAACATTCCCACATTGACATGATCAAAATTTGGATGCTTGACAACCAGCCCATATTTATGATGGTTGCAGTATTCTGGGTTCACGTGATTGCCATCTGCAATCTTCCCAGCCATCTTCCAACAAGCAAAGTCAATGGGGAAGCTGGCAAGGAAGGTCACAAGCTGTGATCACTTGATGTCTTGTTTAACAACTGCACCACTTAATTATGAATTTTTCAGTCGCTATTGTGGTTTTAAGTTGAACTGCAAAAGAATCAGGCATGCTTAGCCTAAAACTGAGAAGACTAGGAGCAGGCATGATAGCCATCTTCCAATACTGAAACAGCCATCATAGGAAGAGAGTATATCTACAGGTGGACACTTTAAAGAAGTAGCTCTAAGCCTGAAATAAGGAGGAATCTTTTTTAACAATGAGAGCTATTAAGCAGTAGAATATCTACCTCCTGGTAGTACAGAAGGTTTCAAGAAACCACTTTTTGGGATGGCCTGAGGATTCCTGCTCAGGGAAGTGGGTTGGACTAGAAGATCTCCAAGGTCCCTTCCAATCATATCATTCTATGATACACTAATCAGAGAGGTGAATTCTGAATAGTATTGAAAGTCAGAATTTCCAAGGTTTATCCAATGCTTTACATAATTGCACTCTCTACAATCTTCAGCTTTTTATACTAAATATTCAGGTCAGATGCTAATTTTGCTTGGCTACAAAATATTCTGTCAGGATAATTACAAGTCATGACAAAATATTTAATATTTATAGCCACGAAAAACAAACCTGTGAGTTGGTGTTTTTTTTTTTTGTTTTTTTTGGGGCCACCAATTGCAAAATTATAATTCGAGAGGGCTTACTACTGCGAAGCTATTTCCAGTTCTGGGAAATTCTATTCCTTCTATAATGGTTGTGCTATTTTAAGGCAGCAATAAATAAGAAAGAGGGAATGAAAAGCCAGATGATATTAGGCGTTGCTTCTTTTTTTCTGCAGGATAATGATTTCCAAGATTCTTTCAATTCTGTTATTCAATAACACATCCTAGAATTTGCAGGACTTTTTACTCTGAAAGTAGGATGGCCTCATGCCCACCAACTTAAGAGGACAAAAACACTCAGATCCTGGTGAATGCAGGATTAGGTAGAGCTGTGCACAGACACTTTTCTATCCACACTTCGGTACTCCGAATTTTCTATGCTGCAGAAATCTTTATGCTCCCCCTCTCCATTTTAGAGTAGGGCAAGAGGAGAAAGAGTGACTTTTCCCGAGAACCAAACTTCTATTTTCCGTTTATGTTGCAAAAGTCTGCAGATGTCAGACTATTAGTCCTCTAAATCTTGCTATATTACAGTATAGTGCATACTATAATGTGCATACATATGTGCATACAGTCCCACGTCCAATGCAGGGATGGGCTTCAAAAATTTTAGCAAGCGGTTCGCTGCCTGGCTGCTGGGTGGGTGTGGCCATACTGAGTGTGACCTAGTTGGTCTCCCTATGGCAGTGGGGGGCATTTTCACCTTCCCTGTGCTCTGGAGGCCCTCTGGAAGCTGGAAACACACCCATTTTTCACCCTCCCTGAGCCTCCACACACACCCTGCACTTACTTGCATCCAAAACAGGCTGCGTTGAGACTCCTGGAAGGGGCAAGGTGAGGTGTAAGGGTCAGGACAGGGTGGGCGTGGCCAGTTGGGAGTTCACTGAACTGCCCAGAATCCTAGCTAGGGTATCACCTGAACCCCCAGCAGCCCACTCCTGGTGCAATGTTTCTGAGTAATCAAAAGCACAAAAACAACCCAGGGTGGAAAAAGTAGCATAGACATTTTTTTTTCTTATCACATTTGAATGTGGATAGAAAGCAACATAAGGAAAGAAGTGATATGTTGAATCAAAATACTGGAACAAAAATTCCAAAGGCAGTGTTTGATTTTGGCTATTTCCTCTGGGTTTCCACCCCCCCCCACTTCCCAATTGTTTCAATCCAGATTAAGACTTCCTCCTTCTGGAACACTTCAGCTATGCAAGTCATGCAACAAGAATGACAAGCCAGAGAATATCATAGCTGTGTGACTGATGTTCAAAGTGTAACCTTATTCTTCCTTTGATAAATACCATACAGGGTGCAGGTTTCCAAGCTTGATCTTTCTGATCCCATTAACCAATTGTAATCCTCTGCTTCGAACAATGATTCAGACCTAGCTTGTAACTTTCTTCTTATACTCTTTACCCAATCAGATGATGACTTTACCTTATGACATGAAATGGACAATAAAGCTTCCACACCATCAAGACTGTTCTGTTTAGTGCATTATAGGTAATCCCTGACATCACCACAATCAAGCTCAAAATTTATGTTGCTAAATGAGAAATTTGTTAAGTGAGTTTTGTTTCATTTACAACTTATCCTGCAGTTGTTAAGCGAATCATTGCAGTTGTTAAGTTAGTGAATCTGGCTTCCCATTGACTTTGCTGGTTAGGAGGTTGCAAAAGGTGATCACGTGATCCTGGGGCACTGCAACCTTCATAAATATAATCCAGTTGCCAAGCTTCTGAATTTGAATCACGTGATCTGGGGATACTGCAATAGTCATTAACTGTCATAAACGGCCATAAATCACTTTTTTCAGTGCCACTGAAACTTCACTAAATAAACTATTGTTAAGTCAAGGACTACCTGTACTTGAACCAGCTTCTGCCTCCCAGTACAGGTAGTCTTCGACTTACGATCACAATTGAGCCCAAAATTTCTGTTGTTAAGTGAAACATTTGCCCTCATTTTATGACTTTCCTTGCCATATTTGTTAAGTGAATCACTGCCGTTGGTAAGTTAGTAACCCGGTTGTGAAGTGAGTCTGGCTTCCCCGTTGACTTTGCTTGTCAAAAGATCACAAAAGGGGATCACATGACCCTAGGGCACAGTAAAGGTCATCAATATGAACCAGTTGCCAAGCCTCTGGATTTTGATCACACGAACAAGGGGAATGCTTCAAAGGCTGTGACTGTGAAAAACGGTCATAAGTCACTTTTTTCAGTGTAATTGAATGGTCACTAAATGAACTATTGTAAATCGAGGACTACCTGTAGTTAGCTGGTCCTCTACTTGTAAAGATTATTGTATTTTCTTAAGCTAAGCTAAAAATACACTTCAGAAATAATTGCTGTCTTCTTTCTTCCAAAATAGGCTAGTAGCTAGAACATGGCCATTATTTTTAAAACTGTAAACTTTGACAAGCGACAAATATGTCAAACTGTAAATATATTTTTATCTGACGTTTTTTTGGCACTTAACACGAAGCGTTTGACACTGACGTTACATCTATTACCATTACCCTATTTGACTCCTCTCTGTGCTCTGATTCTGTAACAAAATACTAGTGCTATTTCATATAGGTAGGCCTGCCCGACTGAAAAATTTGGGGTATTCTTCAGCCTGGTTTGGTACACCCTTGTTTCAAGGAATTCAATGAAATGTTTATAACAGAACTGAATAACAGAGTTGGAAGGGACTTTGGAGGTCTTCTTGTCCATTGCCTCCTCAAGCAGGAAGCCCTATGCCATTTCAGACAAATGGTTGTCCAATCTCTTCTTAAAAACCTACAATGTTGGAGCACCCACAACTTCTGGAGGCAAGTTGTTCCACTGCTTCATTATTCTGTCAGGAAATTTCTCTTTAGGTCTAGATTGGTTCTCTCCATTAGTTTCCATCCTGTTATATGAAACTAGGGAGCTCCATTGGTAGTAATGACTTATCTCAATGATTTTCAGAGGACAGGTGCTTAGGTTTCACTGGCTGGCAAACAATATATGCTCTACTCATGTTTGCCAATGGCAGCTCATCTACTTTGTGAAAGTGATTGGCAAAGAAAGTACCAGAAATAAGCGTGCCCCACTTTATCTAGATGATGGCAGTATTCAAGGGAGGAATATCTCAGTCCAGCATGTGGTTGACATACAGAAAATACCATCAAATAGCACTGCCTTGAGCAGCCACACCCAAACAATTGAAGAGCTTTTCCTAATTCATGGAGAAATGAATAGATTAGCTAAACCAAGGGTATAAGAACGTTAGGTGACAAAGTCTTATCTTCATAAGCAGCAAGCAGGCATTAGCTGAACATTAAATGTGGGTTCTTAAGGTACAAATATAACACATCAAAAGTCAACATTCGCAAGAGTAAACAGATAACAGATAATCAGAGTTGGAAGGGACCTTGTAGGTCATTTAGTCCAACCCCCTGCACAAGCAGGAGATCCTACATCATTTCTGACAAGTGGCAGTCCAATCTCTTCTTGAAGGTCTCAAGTGATGGTGCTCCCACAACTTCCGAGGGCAAGCTGTTCCATGGGTTGGTTATTCTCACTGTCATCCATAGGCAAGATAGTAAAATAAATAAATAAATAAACAGCATGTCAATCTTAAACGCTACAGGTCTTCACTTTATAGAATCCTCTCTCTACATTTAAGTGATATCACACTTCCAGAGTGTTTGCACCACCTAGTGTCCAGCTGCCCAAGGAAGGCTGGATGATCAATTGTGGAGGGAAGAGGGACATCTTATCTTATCCCACTGTCCATCCCCCTCTTTTCCCACTCAGGACCTGTGGAGGATTTTCAAAACAAGAGCCCCAGAAAGACAAAAATAAAAATAAAAAAAAGGAATGACGATGGATTGTTTCTTTATAGAACAACCGAAGAGCCTTTATTTATAGCTTCTCAACACCTTAGAGACTTTCTCTCCTGGGTGTTTTATCCCAAGGTGCACCACATGATGTGCAATCATTCGGAGTTTTGTCAGGCTGTGTGCAGGTTTTGCAGAATAGAAGAACCCCCCCCCCAACACCCCTTCTTTCTCTCTGCCCGACATATGTCCTCTCCGATTCTTTCTCACATGCCACTAATTTTGTCTCCCTGGGGGAGGGACCCAGTTTAGCAGCTGGTTGGAGGGTTGCGTATCCTTTCTTTTGGAGAACTTGTCTTCTGGATTCAAAGGGTGGAAGCATTAGAACGAGTGGAGAGGCTGGTTTTTTTTGGAGGGGGGGGATGAATTATCCAAGGCAGAAGAACAGATCAAAACCCTGTTTCTGAATCTCATCTTTCCACTTAGTCTCTGATGGCAGAGAACTGAGCAACCAGCTCTCAAAATCCCCAACCCACTTACAGCTGAAATATTTTATTGCAAGGTGGTGGTGAAAAGATGACAAGAGATCCTTCCTTCCTTCCTTCCTTCCTTCCTTCCTTCCTTCCTTCCTTCCTTCCTTCCTTCTCCCATTCTCATCTTCCTTCTATCCTTCCTTCCGTCCTTCTCCCTTTTCATCGTCCTTCTTTTCTTCTTCCTTCCTTCTCCCTTTCCCATCTTCCTTCCTTCCTTCCTTCCTTCCTTCCTTCCTTCCTTCCTTCCGTCCTTCCTTCCTTCCTTCCGTCCTTCCTTCCTTCCTTCTTTTTCATTTTAAAGAAGCCTGGAGGGAATTATATCATCATTTTCAAAATATTATAATCATCTGTCAACGGGGAGGGTCAAGGTGGGTACAAGGATGAGCAATCTGCTGTCGTCCAAAGTCCATGGCATGGGGCCAACCGGTAAAGAGGGCTAGGGAAGGTTGAATCGGTCTGCAGGAAACCATCTGGTGATGTTATGATAACACCAGAGCATCTGGCCAAAGCTGTCGGCCTGGTTTTGAAGTGGGACTAATTGTAGGGATTTCAATTGGAGACTCGCAACTATCTTGACCCTTGGACACATGGGGATGTCAGACTAGGTACTTGGGGGGCATTCATGGTCTACCCTCTATGGATTGTCCACTTGCTTACTGGCCACCGATCTTCACCATGTTTGCTGTCCCTACTCGTGGAGATCATCACCTGGAAGTGATTCCTGGAAGTTTAGAAGAAAAGATTGAAAAGCTATTTGTCCAGGCTGGAATGAAGATTCCTGCAGGAGGTTGGGTTAGTAGACCTTCAAAGTCCCTTTCAGGACTAGGATTCTACATTTCCTTAAGCAGCTAGAACTCCTATTTTATAAAGATAAGTGAAACCATCACGGATTCTCTTGAATTCCCCATTTTCCCCACCTTTATATGTCTTCTGACTCATTTCCACATCCATTTTTGATGACTCTTCTCTTTGTTAAGGAAGGGAGCACAAAAGTTAAGATGTCGTTTCGTGAGCATTTTCCCCAATGGACACATTATGGGCTTTTCTTTTTTCCTAATGTCACCCTCTTTCATGTATTTCCCCCAATATCCACCTTTTAAAAGCCATTCTCGCCAGCACGATGTTTTTTAGTGCGCCTTTTCCTTAACGTATGGGTGTTTTAAAAAATAAAAAAAAATCATTAAGGCTGTAAGTCGGTAAAAATAAGAAGTTCAGAAAAGGAGCACATTACAAATTGGGACATTTTGAGAGAGGACAAATAGGGAACCTTTGAATCGAGTTGTAATTTCTCATCCAGCTTTATTTTTCGTGCTCTTACGTGAGTTAATCCTTTTTTCTATCACTTTTAAAGCATTTCTGAGTCCATTAATTTTTTCCAAGTCAAGCTAAATAACAACTGAATTCTTAGATATGGTAGTTCCTAACCGTGTCTTTTCTGTTCTTCTGAATCTCTTGCTATCACCTTGGGTGGGACAATTTCCCCGTCTGAAGGCAGGAAAGCTTCTAACCTTCTATGGTTAGAAAGTCCACCCAAAGAAACTTGTAACATGTTACTAAGGGTTCTAGAATAATGTTTCTCAACCTTGACCACTTGAAGATGGGTGGACTTCAACTCCCAGTATTCCACAGCCAGCTGTGCTAAAGTCCACTCATTTTCAATGCCTATGGAGATTCTTATTGATCCGGGTCATGGTTGACCCAAAGGTGCTTTTTCAAGAGGCAACTGGACTTCCTTTGTTTGCCCTTGAAGACGTTTTGCTTCTTAAGAAGCTCTGAAGAAGCTTCTTGGCTGTGAAGACTGAAAGATTCAAAGACTTAGTTGAAAATACTGAAGCTTCTTGGTTGAGAAATGAAACATCTTCAAGGGGGAAAAAAGGAAGTCCAGTTGCCTCTTGAAAAAACATCTTTGGGTCAACCATGACCTGGATGACTGAAAATCTCCATAGATGTTGAAAATGAGTGGATTTCAACTCTCAGAATTGCCTGGGGAATTCTGGGAGTTGAAGTCCACCCATCTTCAAGAAGCCAAGGCTGAGAAACACTGTTCTAGAGAATGAAGAGGAGGGGGGGGAAACAGAAATCTGTTTGGCAGGAAAGTCAATTGCTCGAGAAATTGGGAGACAGACTTGGCTTTGGCATCTGGCTCTTTGTGTTTAGCCGCTCTGACAATCCATCCGATGGAGAGAAGGAGGACGGCAATGTTTTACATCAATCATCTTGTATGGAGTCGTGATTGGCATCCCTGGATGACGTTCCTCATCAGAGAAATGAATCCTGGCATTCCAGAGATTTGGCAAGGGAGGGCTGTCAAGCTTAAGTGTTCTCCACAACTACTTATAAGCGATGAGGTTTTCTCTACATCTCGCGCCAACTCTTTCACAGTCTGGAGGATTCTCAGAGCTCACCCCACGAACATCTCTTGAAGGAAACCAGCGAGGACTCTGTGATAGACACAAGTTTTAGGGAAAACCCACCCACCCATTAGATGGCAGGGAGGAGTCTGGGGGGAGGGTTGGCATCATTTTGCTGCGGGGATGGCACTTTGGGAGACTTTGGGATAAAGGCAGACCGCTTAGGGCAGGGGTGTCAAACTCAATTTCATTGGGGACTGCATCAGGGCTGTGGTTGACCTCGGGGTAGGTGGGTATTGAGGGGTGTGGTTAACTGGGTGGGCATGGCTAGTTTGATGCCACTCCCCAAACTGCTGACATGTTTCCTCTTCTCATTGGGTAGACTGTGCAGAAGCCAGGCTGGCCTGATCTTTCTTCTTTGCATTGGGTAGACTAGGATAGCCCTGAGTCCCAGCCCGCGGGCCTTGAGTTTGATACCTCTCGCTTAGAGAATGGTTAGATAAGAGAAGGCATAGCCCTCTGCTGCACAATGGGTGGGGCAGGAAGATCAGAAGGGACCTTCCCTAGATTCTCAGCCTGTAAAGGAGGAAGATTTGTACTTTCAGACGTGCAAGATTGATGTCAACCGTCACAGGTAAACCAGAAAAGAAACACAACCAAATTCTACTTTATTGTAAGGCTACATGGACAGAATCTTGCAAGTCTAAAAGTACCAATCTCCCCCCTCCCCGCATCTCCTCTACAGCTTAAGAAACTAGGAAAGGTTCCTCTTAACCCACCCAATAACCAGCTGAAGGTTATACTGCGGCTGCCCCTTTATTTGTCCATTCTCTAGCCAGCACCTCTTTGCCTGTCTCCCCAAATCCTTCCCAGAAGCCATGCAACTGCCATCTATTGCTCATTTGAATTTCTGCAGTCCACATTACATTCTATTGGTCTTTTGCGGTTCTCTCTGTCTCTGGGACCTCTGGAGAATATCTACATTTTCAAACCTTCTCCCCTTTTTAATGTGCATTGCATACAAAAATAAGATGAGATGAGATGAGATGAGAGGAGAGGAGAGGAGAGGAGAGAAGAGAAGAGAAGAGAAGAGAAGAGAAGAGAAATAAAAATAAAATAAAATAAAATAAAAATGAAGTAAAGTAAAATAAACCAGCTTGATGAAAAGCAAACCCATAAATCCTCTTATATTAAAAGGAAGGACGTGAGGAGAGCCATCAGCAGAAGACCAACTATGCTAATTTTGGGGCAGGGGAGGGGTGTTACGTGCAATTTACAAGCAATCGCGAGATCCAGTATGGATCATTTGGTAACCTCCTGTGCTTTCATTGCTGAACTCAGTCATCAAGGACTGCCCTAAATATTTCTGGCAAAGAAGAGGAGAGGTTTATGATAAAAGCTTTTGCCTTGATGTTATTATCAGGAAGTGACAAGATAATAACCCTGGTTGAAAGTATGAGAAGCAGCCTCAACTGAAAGTTAAACATGCATAAAGCAGCTGATCCCAGACTGAATGGCTGTTAATATTTTATAACAGAGCCAAGCCGTAAGAGGTAATGAATTAATGCTTATAGACTAGGAATCAGCCCAAACGCCTGGAAAAGAAACGGTATCCTACAGACAGTTGAAGCAAACAAAGGATCCCTCCACTGTCTTTTTATACGGGGCCCTGTAAGATTACCAAATACTTGTAAAATATTTACTGCCATTTTGGCAAACAAAGCTCAAGCAAAGAGCTTCTAATTACACAGACCAAGATTCAGCTTGGGTTTTCATCAATCTGAAATTGCACAGGGGTGGTAGACACAGGATCCATCTTTCCAAGGCCTGTGGGATCCAACCTTATTCAAGAGGGTTCAAAAGGCAGCAAAGTTATTCCCATTGGTTGTCTGTTGGACAGAGGAGAATGACATCATTTGTAGAAGGTGACCTGGCTGAGCCCGAGGGAGGAGGGGTCAAACGCGTCATAAGTCACGAGTCCCTGCATACTTGCAAATGATCTAAATCCAGTCTATCTTGAATGCCTTTCTTATCTCCCGCTCATTTTTCTTGACTGTTAGTTGGCCAGATTCTTGGAGAGAGCTTAAGCTTCCAATACATCTTTATACTCATTTGAACTGCCTGAATCTCCTGATTTCCCTGGCTCTTGACGTCATCCGTGTCATTGTGCAATGACATCGTGACCTCTTATGGAGGCGTATGAGCTTTCCCCAACCAGATGCCCTCTAGATCTTGCAATAGCTCTGAATCTGGACAATCTGGCCCATCCCACTCACACTAGCAGAAGGGGAATGCTGTGGATCCCATCAGCCCAATTATTCTGGCTGGTGGGGTCCAGGAGGAGGGCCTTCACTGCTGTGGCTCTGGACCTCTGGAACATCTCCCCCAAGATTGACTCTGCCAGTTGGCTTGGGACCAGTGGTGAAATCTTAGTAGCTCCGGAGACCTCCCGAGAGGTCCTAGGGCCCATGTGAACAAGTTCTTGGAGCCTGTATAAACCCATGCCCCACGCCCACCTCCTGGACCTGGTCACCAGTCACTCGCTCCCACCTGTGCCATGCCCACGCCCTATCTATAGTCTTCTGGCCACACGGTTGGGTCAACCCTTTCCT
>JAOYMU010000292.1:44899469-44909851 GCA_025802295.1 Psammodynastes pulverulentus | reverse complement strand
CTTCTCCAACGTAGCAGGTAAAGATCGTAGTTCACTCTGTATATCCATTTTTGCCTGTACAGCAAGTGCTGGTGTCAAAGCAGAAACAATTTCGGTATCTTTTGAACTAGGAGGTCTATATCTGAAAGCCATTTTTAAAAAGAACAAAAGAGATCTTTCCAGCAAAGGAATCCCAAAAAGAAAAAAGGCTGCTTGTAGCTCAATCTCTATGTTTTACAGTCTTAAATCCATTAAAATCGCATAAAAAGGGAAAGAGGAAAAGAAAAAAAAACCTCTACGCCCTGCAAAGCTTCAGCCACGGCAGGGAAACTTCATTCCACATTGCAATACACATTCTCTCTCCAGTTTCACTTTGCGGAAGAACTCCATCTTGCCGTCTTCTTTGAAGCCAGTTGTTAAAAAAAATTACAAAAAAAAAATCTTTAAAAAAGGAAGTTGAAGATATTTTTTTTCAAAAGTACTTGCATTTTTCTTTCTCCTGTCTGGTCTGCCTGTTTCTGTTTATAATTTACGATTGGGTGGTAACAGGGGATGGTCACGGCTTCTAAGCCTGCAAAACAGGCATGCTCCTTCCCCTGGAGATCGTCCTGGGGAGCCCTCTTGTAGCGACCCCCAGAAAGAAAACCAGAGGTCGCAGAGGGCTCAACCTCAGACATGACCCTCTGCTAGGCTTCTTTGCCTTAAGCCTGGAAACGATCGCCAGAAAAACAGCTGATTTACGCTGTTTTTCGGCGATTAACGGAGGAAACAAGCAGACGCCTCATAGAAGTGTCATCAAAGCCGACGGAACCACCCAGAAGTCCAGAAGCTCACATATCTTAAAGTTGCCAAAATTGCTCCAAGATACAGGAAACTTCCACCTTACTAATTTTGATAAGGTGGTTAGATCCATTAAACTGAGCAGCATGGTGGCCTAGTGGTGAAGACACTTGATTCCCACTTGGAAGGTTGAGAGTTCACTCCTAGGTAGTGGCAAATATTTCTCTCCTAGGGCTCAAAGAAAAAATATGTGCTGCAAACTCTGCATGGCATCAGGAAACATTCAGCCCCATCTAGTCTCCTCAATTTTACCCTGAATTAAGGGATTTACAAGGTCATAAAAAAGAAGTTAGATCCATTACATTCCAACAAGCCTACAGTATGAACGGTGGATCTGGGCTACCATATTACTTCGTTGGCATTGACGTAGATATACTATTCAGTTTGAATTGTTATTATGTTGTAAATTGTCTTGACTAAAGAATATTACACACATATCCTGTTTTTCAAGAGAAAGAAACCTCAAGGGAGCTTACAGTAATTTAAAAATAATTTTAAATGTTTCCAATATAATTATAATCCTAAAATAACATAAGAAACAGCAGCTAATGTACTATATCATATTAAAAACAAACAGTAAAATTACGAATAAAGCAGAATCAAGAGGATTTCAGGGTTATAGTGTTTGCCTACCTGGCAAATAGATCTCAGTGAGGAATTGTTTCCATCTACCCCTGGAGGTCTCAGGAGCTGAATCTGGGATTTCCCTAATGCAAAGCAAGTGTTGCTTCATTTAGCTGCATTCCTTCTCATTAAATTTGGTCTATTTAGTTAAGTACTGAAGAAGCAGCATGTGCTTCTCTAGAGAGAGAAATCACAGAACCTCTGAGAAAATATTTTTTTTCTCATTTCTCCTTGGCATAGATACATTCACATTAGGTTGGTGTGACATATTTAGCACGAACTGCTTTTGATAAGGAAACTTCTTTGGGTAGAAACAAATAATGAGCCCAGAATTTAATTCAGACTGGATAAGGATAAGGATAATTGAGCCAGCTTTTCATTGGGCATGCAAGAAGCAAGAAGAGAAAGATGAATAGTCAATTCTCCAAGTTTAACATCTCTTTATGGACTAAGTGATGTGGAAGATTGTCTTCTCCCATATCCAGCCAAAGTTTAAGATTCTCTATGGTGGTCTTGCTCCAGATTTCCCTGCCAAGTAAAGTAAACTAAGTATTTATTAGCCAGGAAAGTGGCATTCATGATGACACCATAAGTCTTAAGATGTCATTTCCAGAGAGATACTCCTAGTGCTTGCTTCACAGTCCTGTAGATAGCAATAGAACTTAGACGTATATACTGCTTTACAGCCCTCTCTAAGCAGTTAACAGAGTCAGCACATTGCCCCCAACAACTTGGGTCCTCATTTTACCCACTTTAGAAGAATGGAAGGCTGAGTCAACCTTGAGCCTGGTGAGATTTGAACTGCCAAATTGCAGGCAGCCGGCAGTCAAAAAGAAGTAGCCTGCAGTCCTGCACTCTAACCACTGAGCCACTTTGGCTCATTGTTGATGGCCTTTTTGAGTTATCCAGGTTTTAAAAACTTGTTTTTAAAATAAACCTTGTCCTTAAGCTGAGGGTCAACTTACTGTTCTTTCAGAAGAAATATGTTGTGCTTTGTTTGTACAGAGTTTTACTTTGATATTTTTCACATTGTATTTCTAATATAACTGCTTTGTTTTTACACTGTAAGCTACCCAGTGAATAGATGAATAAATGAACACACACACACACACACACACATAGACATCTGATCAATGACTGTGAGTATCTGTGAGCTGAAGCATCTGTCTCAATTCTTCTCCTCTGTAGTTGAAGGGGAGTTGAAACCAAAAAAAGCACAAAGAATGGTGTTCTAGAAAGGCCTCATTTTCATAAATGCAAAGGTGGTTTGTCAGCTGTTGACATAATTGACTGGGGGACCCCTGATCAGTCCACATGATGAATAGGAGAAATTATTTCAACCACAGAACAAAGATATTTGGGACTCTAATGAATCTGCTTAGCATTGATTGGAAGGTTAACTGACCCAGTTTTCCTGTTTACACATTACACTAACTCTGTCTTCCATGATCCAATTAAACGTGTTATATGAACAGGGTCACTGTCTCTTTATATTATCTGTACTCAGATATAGTTTCTCTCTCGAAGTTGAATCCAATTCTCATCAGTTCTGCCATTGCCACCAAAGACAGCTCCCAGTGCCCTAAAAATGACATGGTACACTCGCTGTCAATTCTCCTAACATTATTGTCAGTTCTGGAACAAATGTCTGCTTTCTTCTGTTTTATTCTTTTCTGCACATGAACAAAACTGTTAACATTTTGATGGGTGCTTTCTGCCAGATACTGACATCTAAAATAATATTGTGTGCCAATTTTCTTTTGTCTGGGGTGAACTACATGTATTAATTTGACACAAGGCAATTTTTGGACAGGCGTAGCCCTTTTGTAATATACCTCTGCACGTTCTCAGTGGATTGTACCTTTGAAATGTAGCATTGCACATCACTTATTATGCCTTGGAACTCAGCCCCATTACTTGCTTTCAGTTACTTATCTTTACCCTGAAACCTATGACATTAGAACAAGGTTCTAGAAAAGTAGTGGAGTACAGGTGCAGAGTACATTTTCTTTAACACTAAAGCAGTATTTTTCAAACTTTACAACTTTGCAAAGATGTGTGGACTTCGGTGCTTAGAATTCCCCAGCCATTGCTCTAAAGTTATTTTGTGGGTGAAGGAAATGTGGGGAAGAAGACTTACAAGGGAGGGAATAATATTTCTAAATCAACTTGCATTCTGGTGGTTTATCTCTTTTCAGCAGTAAACAAAACTCCAAAACAAAACAAAACCCCAAACCCTTCTGTTTGGCTTTATATCTTTAGTGAGATGTCCCCAGAGTTATCTCATATTTCCCACTGCATTGAAAGTCAGACTGCCCAGCTCTGCTATGCTTTGATGCATCACTCCCGCTGGGCTGCAGACCAATCTAATGTGAAGCAATGCCTTGAAATTAAGTTGCTTGCCTTGACTTCTACAGCTGAAACTTTGGAATGGCTGATATAATCCAGCAAATCCAGCCATTGCAATTGCCCTTTAACATCCAACTAAAAAAGCCCAAAGGCAGTTCTTTGAAAGGATATTCTGTTTCAGTTTGGAGTGCCTTTCTGAAAGGGTGCATCAATCAATATAAAATGTCTCTAATGAAAAGAAATCTGAAGTAATAACATGTTTGTTGGGAACCCAGCACTTTCTAAGAATGGGTTTATTTCAATCATGTTTTTAAAGAAGCCGTAATCTCTTTCTCAAATAACAACCTAAACCAAAGCAAAACAAACCACATGGTAGCTTGGAGCACTGTGGGAATTCAGCCTGTTTCTTGGGGAACTGCATCCAATTGAGCAAATGGCCCAGCAGAAAAAGGATGGGCTATAATGCTTTGAAGAACCAGTTTAGTACAATTGTTAAGTCACCTGGATAGAAATGAGGAGACTGAGTTCCAGCCCTGCCTGAGGCACAAAGACAGTTTATGACCTTGGGCCAGTCACTCTTGCTCAGGTCTAGAAGGAAACATTGGTCTAAAGTTACTTCTGAAATCTTGCCAAAAAAACTGCAGGGACTAGTCCAGGCAGTGTCTAAAAGATTATCCTGACTCCAAGGCCCCAAATATAATAATGCTGTATTTTTAACACTTAAGATTCACTGCTGCTTAGAGTTTTTAATGTTTCTCTTCTTTCATATGCCGATAATGTGAGCCACTCATAGTTCAGTCAGATGACAATTAGCTTTCTTCCCAGCTTTTTGTTTCTTTGTTCCTTTGAGTCTTTATCCCTCTTGTCCTTCATAAATAAGAGAGAATTCATTCCTGCAACTTTCAATAAATGAATAGAGTTTCAAGCGAGTTCCAGTAAAATGGATTTAAATCTTTTCTTCTAGTAGAGCTGCTTGAGAAGTAGAATAAGTTATTATAAAAGTCAGCTCACTAATGCCCCATAGCTGAGATCTGTTGTCATTTGAGCTTTTGACATCTGGAGCTTTATGTAGGAACCTTCCTACAAGAAGTCCTTGACTTACAGCTGGTTGTTTAATGACCACTCAAAGTTACAGGGCCTCAGAGCTTTATGGACTATAAAACACTTCCAACCATCATAAAAAGTGCCACCATTCCCAAATACATGATTGCATTTTGTATACATGACAACTGGGCGAGCATCCTGTGGTCATGTGCTCATGAATTGAGTTTTTGTACATTTCTGGTGAAAGATTCTGGAGAATGGATTCAATTAATGACCATGTAATTCACCTAGTGACTGCTGTAAAAAGTGTTGAAAAATTGGGTCCGATCACATAGATACCTCAATTTACAGCCTCACTGATTTATCACCAAAACTCTGGTCCCGATTGTGGTTACAGTTTGAGGACCCTCTTTACTTACAGCTCAGGCTTTAGCCATCCATTGTTAGGAGATTTAAAACCTATATTATTATTTCAGAAGACTGAATGGAAAAGGATCCTAAATGATAAGTTCATGGTGGGAATTCTGGCTAACAGGATTATTCATAGAACATAGAATGGACTTTGGAGGTCTTCTAATCCAACCTCCTGCTTAAACAGGAGACCCTGTACCAGTTTGGACAAATGAACAAATAACATAGGGTTTGATAAATTTACTGTTCCCAGCAGTTGACTAAGGTTCTTACTCCATGAAATCCTTTGGAACTTTCCTATGTATGTTAAATTGTTTTGACCTTAATTATTCTCTTTATAATCTATAGTCCTCTGGGGGAAATAGGATGCAGTAAAAAAAACCATTTTCTTGCTTTATCCATCAAGATGAGTGTATAAGCCAATGGTGAGGTGTTTAGTGGTTGGTCTTTTAAACACTAGCAAGTATTGGAAGGTTATTTGACAAAGGACCATAGTGATGTTAGGCCATAATTACTTCATTGTATGCAATTAAGTCTCTGAAAATGGCTTAGATAAGACCAAATGCTAACCCAAAATCAAACATGGGCCAGTGTGGTGACTTTAGCAAAACATTGTTAATGGAAGTGTGATTTAATGCATGAAAACCTAACAACAATCTATGTATAAGATTGCATCATGGATACTCTAATCCAATTGGCAACTTTAAGATGTGTGGACTTCAACTGTCAGAATTCTTCAGCCAGCTATGTTGGCTGTGGAATTCTGGGAGTTGAGGTCCACAAGTCCACAAGTCTTAAAGTTGCCAAGTTTGGAGACCTCTGCTCTAATCTCCCATGCAGAGTACATGTGTGTTATAGAGGGGGTGGATTATAGTAGCGTGAATGCTTATGTTTGCAAATGGGCAAACCTCCTGTCATTTCTTAAATAGAAAACCATCTAAGCTGAACAATTCAATTTATTTTTGTCAAGTCTAGCAGTCAGAACCTTGAAAATATCAAGAGCAAGAATTATTTATCAGGGTGGATTAATTTATCGTAGACAGGTCAGGTGCGCAATATCAACATTTAATTGGAAAGCCAAGATTTGACCATTTTTGCCCTTATGAAATGAACAATGGCTTCATCCGGCATAAGAGACCATTCTATATAGTGGCCAGGAAAGCCTTGGCATTTGCTGTCACTGTATTTTGTCTAAAGTGAACTTTGGGGATATATCTGAAGTTTACTAATCAAGAGAAGCTCCTAAACAACAAGACTCAGCTAAAAAGGAAGTTACAAAAAAAAAAGGCAGCAGAACATGAAAGAAGAGAAGCAGAATGGCAAAAACAAAAAAGGAAAGAGACAGCTAGAGATACATTTCATCAGCCCATGAAAGACGTTGAAACATGGCAGCAAAAACCACAACTACAGTCTGAAAAATGGAAAGTAAGTAGTAGTCAGCAATTCTGCACTTGCAATTTATGGCGATATAAACGCTGTCTAAATTAGTGATTTAACACAGCAGAGGCGAGTAAATAATATTTTAAATGCTAGAGTGGAAATCCTACATGTCTTAATACTGAATACATAATGCATTATGCTTTAAGTCTAGAATGAATTGGATGTGGTTTATATTGTTACATTCCTTACTGGCTAATATTAGTCCTTGGAGAATTTAGATAAATATTTTACAGCACACATATTTAGCTGATGGCTAGTCTGCACCTACTCCTACCTGAATAGAATTTCAAAATATTACACAACTTTCACTCAGCCATTTGCTTGACTGTTTTGCTTTTCTCTATTTTTTTTCTTTCCTTGCTCACCCTCTATATCCTAAGCCTTTTTCCTCACATCTCATTGGCTATCCATTGAAAATCTATTTCATATAATCATATAAGTATATAAAAATCATACATCAATATCTGCTGACTGTGCAGATTGAAATTTTCTTGCCCAAAGAAATGGGTTCTAATTACTTTCCTGTTATTTTTTTTTTAATTTCTGAATCTAACTTACAGTTCTAGAATTCTGTAGAACATCAAATCTCAACCTCAGGAACTTTAAGATGTATGGACTTCAATTTCCAGAATTCCCCAGCCAGCTTAATGTTTTTGAAATTGAGAAACATTGCTCTTGTCAAGGTTCCAAGTAACACTCTCAACCAAGTAAGACTCAGGCCAGCAGTTCCTCAAAGTTCCATTTTATTAGAGATGTCATATTGGCATATCTGGGAAAACCCAAATCTGAAAGCCCCTGGGTTTTTCCCACTCAAAGGAAAGTCAAAGTCCCTTCCCCTGCACCCACATGTCCATCATATGGTCCAATCAATCCACCGTCCCAACTGGAGATGTTTCCCAGTCACACCTCTCCAGGTGCAGGCTGAATGTCCTTGATTCCCAGAGAAAAGAATGTTGTTATGGTTATTTATCTCCACCAACTCCATGCAATCCCCCTCCCGTTTTCCCACAACAGTAAAATGTGGCAGCCCTGAAGATCCAAAGAAAAAGATGGTCTCCAGGGCTGACAGCTCCAGAGGTTTTTGATCTAAGAACTAACCAGACCTAATGCTACTTAGTTCCCTAGTCATAATGGGGATAAGATTGATGAGGTGTTGGCTCTTTGACCACCAAACTGCTTAACTACAGACTGTCCTTTTAAATGTAGATATGTATATACAGAAAAAACCCCTATACACTTCCTGCTGGGCTGTGACCCTTCTTCCTGTATCCTTCTCTCTGAAATAATCTATTTCTTTGAGTTTTTCTTCAACAAAGCCCCTGATTTAATCCTGGAGAATAAACGTTTTAGTAGCACCTGTGTTTCCAAACAACAGCAAGAAAACAGTCATACAATTGTTCCCTCACATGGGCTAGAAGAGAAAACTTGGCAGAATGGTTGTCAATTTCACTGTTCAATTGCTGTTAAAAGAAAGCAACAGAAAAAAATGGCCAACATTTCAGCAGTGCGCTATTGCAGCTGGGGGAAAATCATCTCGCAAATGTCCAGTCTTTTCTAACAAAAAAGGTGCTCTAGACTGCTAATATTTGGTAAATATAGGGAGAAAGGACTTTGAGGGACATGAAAAAACATGAGGCCACGATGTGCCCAAATAGGGACAGAAGGCTCAAGATTTAATACAGAATGCCGCAGTTTCATCAAACACTCTGGTAACAGGGCTGTAAACCAGATGGCATGACTCATAGTAAAGTAGCGTTCAGCAAAATGCTAAGGCAGAACCCTTTGGTATCCAACAGCTGCCAAAAGGTTCTTGGCCCAGTGACTAAATTATCTTTGATTCAAATCTCATCACAATCATAGAAGACTCAGAGTTGACTCAGTGTTCAGTGTCAGTCCTGTTTCTTATTATGTAGTGATAATAATACTCCTTAAAATGTATTACAGTAAAGATTAATCTGAATTGGTTTATATTTCCCTTAGCTGGCTTTTCATATAGTTTAATATAAACTCCCTTCCTACTTTGGTATCCAAGGAAACCCAGGTTAGCATCTTTTGAAAAATGCCCTCCTTCACCTCCTTGACTCAAAGACTTGAACATACTTGTACAAAGGAAACTGGACTTTCTGGGGATTTTTTTCCCCATTTTATTCATATTTAACATTTTCATTAGACTGGAACATTTTAATTTGAATTCCACCATCTATAACTTTTTGGGTTCAGGATTTTCCACTCTGTATATAAGCAAATTTTAATCACCCTGCTTTGTATTTCTGAGTGTCAGGCATGATTTCTCATGGACTGCCTTTCTACATTGTTTCCTTTTCTTCTGTCAGCACAGCTGGGAGTCATTTTGGAAGAACTGAACTAAGTAAATATGTCGCCAATGACAAACTAAGGAACCGTCTTTGCTTGCCACGGTTGTATACTTGCCATTTGAATCCTGCATTTCTTTCTAGAAAATGCGATTCCATTGTACCATTAAGCAGAAAGGATGGGGACTATGGCAATTAACAATGATCACTGACAACACTGTATCTGACATGCATGTGATTTTTAGGATGTTCCTCTTAAGTGACGGAAGAAGAGTTGGGGTATTGCAAGTGGTCACATATGATCCAGAGGTGGTATTTAGCAGGTTCTGAGCAGTTCTGGAGAACCGGTAGCAGAAATTTTGAGTAGTTTGGAGAACCGGTGATAACCTTCCCCCGGGAGTGGGGAGGGAATGGAGATTTTATGCCCACACCCACCAAGCCATGCCCATCAAGCAATGCCACATCCACCAAGCACAGAACCAGTAGTACCGTAATTTTTTTTGAATCTCACCACTGGTGTGATCCAGTTTGAAAAATTATTTTTCACCGGATTGTTTGATCCAAAAGCCAGACTTGTTCCTTTGAAAACTAACCAGTTTTCATGTTCTAACAGTGAGTGCATTCTGGAATAATTCTTCTATTTTTCAACTTCATGTATCAGGGATGTTCTGCAATGTGGTTAAAAAAAATGAAGATGATGGCAGAAACTGTGCAATTGAAGGTGCACTAATTTTTTATGTGTATAAAAATGGCCAGTGCCTACATCATACTATTGTGGCCACTGTTCTGATTTTATATAGGTTGTGTATCATTCTGGAAAACAGCATGTTTCCTTCACCCTCAACGGCTGAGATAAAATTGAAAAAGTGTGACCATTCTGTAAATGATGCTAATATAAACTAGATCCATTGCAGGCATTTCTGTGCCTTTTAAGTGTGATTTTATGTAATTACACAAGGAGATCAAGCTATGTTTGACTGTAGTTTCAGCAAGTGGCAGCACCTGGTGAACTGTGTCAGCATCCAAAAGCCAAACAGGGATTGGCCTGGTTATTATTGGATAGGATTTTCCAGGAAATATGAAGATATAGGCCAGACTGAGAAGTTAGGGAAAATATCCTGGAAGAAGGCAATGGTGAACTAGTTCTACACAGCTGCCAAGAAATCTACATAGATTACTATGAGTCAGGTTTGATTTTAATGGATTTTTACCTTTTATAGCTACTATTCTGAATCCCCTGATAATGGATACATTATGCATGCAGTACCTATTCTCCTGTGTGAAGCGATGTTATCCATTACTGAGTGGTTATCTCTGTATCTTCATTGCTCTAGACAGAGAGTGTATAAAAGAGAGCACACACCCCTTCCCGCCCAGTTCTTC
>JAOYMU010000292.1:44880112-44891673 GCA_025802295.1 Psammodynastes pulverulentus | reverse complement strand
TATTGTTGTGGTTGAAGCTGAAGTAGTCATTGACAGGTAGGACATTGTAATAGATAATTAATAGATAATAAATAAATGTGATCCCATTCTGTTCAGTTCTTAGGGAGTTATCATGGTGACAGACATAGAAACAGAATCCTAAATCTCCTTACACATGTTTGCTCCACTAGTCCTCTATAGGTTTCACCAGTTCCCTTTCTGCTGGGTATCTGCTTACATTACCAAATGGATCATAATGCATAAAATGAAACATGGAAGAAAGATTGGGCAACCCTATCTATTTAAGCTTGTTAGAATTCACAGTGATGTTGTTCGT
Source organism: Psammodynastes pulverulentus (assembly GCA_025802295.1). Classification (NCBI taxonomy): domain Eukaryota; kingdom Metazoa; phylum Chordata; class Lepidosauria; order Squamata; family Psammodynastidae; genus Psammodynastes; species Psammodynastes pulverulentus. The sequence continues at coordinate 44,891,357 of JAOYMU010000292.1, read as the reverse complement.
GATATCATCCTACAAGTAATATGAATTATGTGACTAACATCATTTGTGCAATTGTGCCATGATACACTTGCCCTACCTTCCTGTCACAGACATCCATAACTTTCAGTTTCAAATATATTTCTTCCATTGCCTTCTATGGCATACATATAGTATGGGATTTAGACGTGTTTAGAGCTAAACATGTCTAAATATCATATTTTATCAGTTTATCATTTAAACCAGTTAAAATTCTGGTTTAGATGCTTAAGGCTGTTGTTGTTGTTTGTGTAAAAAAAAATCTACGGTGATTGATAATTATAATTCTGTTCAATTGGAAATTCTTCTTGGGCTTGGTGTGTCTGAAAAGTAGTTAACTCCAGCTGCATATTAACATATAATCTTCCATTAAATGATATCAAAAAGGATAAACATTGGATAAAAGGCATCTGCTGGTACTTACATTGTCCTGTAATCTCCACTTAATATCATATTCAAAGAAAGTGCAATCATCAGTCAGGATTTGTGAAGTACTCATCAGTGCTTTTATATAGGTGCTGAACTACAATTATGCATTAATGAAAGGAACTGCTGTTATGGAGGCACCATATGGAATTAAGTGTCCAACATATGGAACACAGGGATGGACTGTTTCATATTTTTGAAAACAACAATTATTGTTCTGCATGACTTAGAATTACAGAGTAAATAGTAATACATATGACAATGAACTTGGTTATAAAGGAACACTAGTATGCAAGGATTCTGGATCTTTTGTGTTGAACCTGAATGATAATGTTAGGACTGAATACAGTTTGAGCTGTAACTGCATAGGACATTGGTTTAATGGGTTTCTTTCAATCTTATTGGGCATTCTTATAGAGAATTAATAAACAGGAACATCTCAAAAACTACTGATCCTAGAGAGAAGGGACACTGAAAATAGACCTATGGACAGATTTCTCAATAATCCATAAAATATTCTTACTCTTAACATTGTAAAAATAGCAAGTATTGTTAACTGAGTGTTTTATTCTCTTTTACAAGGTAGTGGATTAATTGTTTATGCCTAATCTTCAGTGTTTCATGTCTGTAAAAATGCTGTTTGATTGCTTAGGGTCTGGACCTTATGCAACTTTTCTGCCATTCTGAGAACTTCATTAGAACTTCTGATTTATTTGCCTACACAGTGTATAATAAGGGACATGGTGGCTCAGTGGCTAAGACGTTGAGCTTGTCTATTAGAAAAATTGGCAGTTTGGCAGTTTGAATCCCTAATGCCTCATAACGGAGTGAGCTCCCATTACTTGTCCCAGCTTCTGCCAATCTAGCAGTTCGAAAGCGTATAAAATGGTAGTAGAAAAATCGGGACCACTTTGGTGGGAAGGTAATAGCGTTCCGTTCACCTTTGGCATTTGGTCAGGCCGGCCACATGACCACAAAGACGTCTTCAGACAGCACTGGCTCTTCAGCTTTGTTACAGAGATAAGCATCGCCCCCTAGATCTAGAAATGACTAGCACATATGTATACCTTTACCTTTTTACAGTATATAATGCATGGAATATAATAGATAACTGATACCATCATGGAGGTTGAAAACTACCGCACAGTTTTGTAGTTGGCAGTATATGTGGTTCTGGAAGCTTTAAGAAAAAAGAAAATCAGATCTATCAAGCCCCAATTCTGTTTATAAAATACTCACCAAATAGTGTATTGATAAGACTGCAGAAAAATGGAAAATATGACATCTAATGGATGTATTCAAACAATACGTCCACAATTTATTGAACACAGTTTGTGTCCTTTATGTAATTTTTTTTCAAACGGATAGGTCACAACATCACTTTCTTCCATATGATTTTCCATGGGTGCTTTTTTGGCTTTTATATATCTATGTAAACGTACTTAACAGGAGAGTAAACCTGAATTGAATAGCTTGATCTTCAAGAAAATGACTTATTACAAATAAGATTTTGAGTTGCAACATTTAACAAAGGTGGGTCAAGTTTCAAGTATTCAGGCATTCAAAACTGGGAGTAATTACTACATGAGCATTGCCGCTATGCCCTAGCTTATTATAAAATTGAGCAAGGTTTCTACCACCACAATTTTCATATCCAAACATGCAGCACAGAGGTCCATAGATGAATTCTGGCGTGCATTCTTAAGGGCTTGTTTTGAAGATTTTTGCTCATGGGGACACTGGTACTTATATATTTGTACATTAAAAGTTTCCCCTCACAAATATTCATGTTTTACACAGCATTGTATGAATACAGATAGCAGTATTTATTGCTCTATTTATTCCTGGTGCTAATACTACACTGGAGTTTAATGTACTGTGCTGTGCCATATTATTTTTATTGATTTATTATATTTTGGAAGTACCCATCTCCCTCACAGAGATACGTTTTGATGCATCTACCTTACATTCTAACTTGGGTATGATCATGCCTAGATATAGTTCTAGCAAGATATGACTGCCTTAAATTATATTATTCTATCCAGAAGAAAAATTACTGAAGCAAACAATTGGAGAAACCTCTGCTTTAGACTTAGCCTGAATTTCATATGGTAAAGTTCACCATATGGTAAAGTTTCCAAAGCTGAACTACTAAAACCTAAATTCAATCAGAGACCAAGTTTAGCTCCAGGTTTAGGTTAGGAACATTGATTAAATTGTTCACTTGAGAATAAATATTTCGACCACTTATGTTTTATTTAGGGTGGTGTCGATCTTGACTAATTGCTGGGTGGAGGAAAGCATGTCGTGCATGCTTGCATACACAAATCAAGTTGCTTTAGACTTAATTTTGTTATGAGAACCGCTTCCTTCTCAGAAACTATAAACCCATAGAGATCAAATATTATTATTTTATTTTATAAACATTATGATTGCCTTAATGAGGGCAATCCATTCATAATCTGGCTGCCAATAATTTTAAAACAAAGCAAAATCCCCTAAAAACCTATTCCCTAAGTAGTTTGCAAAAATTACTTAGTTGCTCAAAAAGAGCCATCACTCTTCCATGATGGCTTACTTTGCCAAGCCAGCACTAGAATATTGTCGTTTATTTTAATTGAAAATTTCCCCCTTGTTTTTTTAGATTAACTGCTTCAAAAGTGCTTCTGAAAGGTGCTAGCTTGACAGTCCCCAAATCCTTTCTGTAATTACAGATATAACTGCTGAGATAGATACTTTTTAGAGCAGTCAGCTTTATTTACACCTATTCCCTTCTCTGTTGAAAGATAAGCTTTCTTAAGAAAAAAAAGGCGAGATATAGGCAGTTTCCTTTTACTGCTGTAGATAGTTGTCCATCTATCCCAGTATTGGGAGAATGACAGAAACTGTCTAAGGTTCCAAGCAGAAGTTTTCAAAGCCTAACTTGCAACTGAATTCAGTTGCTTATAAATGCTAAATGTACTAACAGTACTATCTAGTTTAATTGGTTGGACAATTGACACTGATCATTATTAGAATATGTTACTCATGTACAAGTGCATTCATTAATTAAGCATGTAATGTCTTTAGCATAGCATGCCATGATACAATGATAATAAGTAGCCATGTTGGAGTATGCAAGGCATACTCAAATTGCCCCAAAATGGCAGAAAGTCTTGCTTTGGAAAATGTCAGCCTATGTAGCAAGTTGGGAATATAATTTTGCACAAGATGACCCAGGAGATCCCTAAGAAACAGATGGTTCCCACATGAATTGGTTGAGGCAACAGTGCTCAGGAAAAAGTCCTTCTAAAAAACAGCTGGTTCAATTACAGCAGCACAGGAACACAGTGCATAAATAAATAGATATTGACCAACTTTCCAGGCTTTTAACTACCTAGTTCCCATGGCTGCCTCATAGAACCAGGAAAAAGATAGATCCAATTTTGTAGCATAGCTTGTTAAATCTTTTTGAAGTCTGTGTGAATCTAATTCATGGCACTTGGGCAACAGCTTGATAAAAACTGCAAACAAAGCAATGTAAGGAATCTGGTCTTGGATATGCAAAGACCAGTGGGTGACCCAGTTTGAAACCAGACCTGATGATGGCCATTTTGTGAATCTGCACATCAAGTAGCACTTAGCATAGCAATGATAGCAGCAACCAATGAAAGCTTGTCTGAAGTGGACAATACTGGCACATTATTCAAAAGCGGTGACTGGACAGTGATAATCCCTGGGTTCAGACAACATCTGGGTCAGGTTCCATCTTCTCTACTTTCCTGATCAGTTATTTTGTGGTGCTTGGTGAGTATGAATGCTTTCTCTGCTTAAGTAAAACCTTGCTAAATTGTAATCAATAATGCTAGACATTTAACAAAGAATTATCTATGTTCTGTGTGTCATTTAGTATCAGTAGCTTGTCAATTCAAGGTCCCCAAAGCACCAATATCTCAATAAAAGATGCATGAGTGTATTCTCCACATAAATTCCAATCATTGACCAAGTTAATTCAGCAGTCTGAAGACATTGTTCTTAGCTGTTCCCAGGTATTGAGCTATTTAGTAAACCAGGCATCACCTTGAGAGTTTTGCAACTAGAAAGAGACTGCTTGGAAGCAGTTTTGTCAAGTGCTCTTGTCATTCCATGCTGTCAACACTGGACCAAAAGATTGAAAGAGCTGCCTATCAAATTACAGGCAAAATTCCAAGCACCCACTGTAAACCTTTCAGAAAGGCTATGGAACTTAATTAGTCTTAGCAATCCCAGGATGTCCCAGTGGTGATAATTTTATCTGGATCAAGAACTGATCTAACTAGGGCAAAAGAAAGCTGTCATATCTCCGTTTCCAGATTATCCAGCAACTGTTCCAAAATCAGAATGAGGTCCAGTATGTTTTGATCAATGTCAATCAGGCTTAGTTATTCAGGAAAGTCTATGGTGGCCATGAAATCTTATTCCTGTTCAGAAAATGCTGGCTTCAGCAATTATGTAATGTTATAAATTATGCCTACAAAAATATGGAATAATTTAAAATGCATCCAGCTGAGTCAAAGCTGGAGTTTATTGAATCCCTGCAAAACTCTCAGATCACCTTATCACTGATGATTATTGATAATTTAAAATTCATATTTTAAAAATAAAATATTAAAGGTTGAAATTATCTCATTCTTCTCATTTCTAGAAACCCTCCTCCCATCTTTTTCCTATTAAGGTGGATAACTGAAAGCAGAATTATTTGAAAACTCAGATATGGTAAGCTGAAATCTTCAAATCTGTGCATTTTATATTTTTTCCATTGGGATAATTTTCTATTTTTTTTACCAACATTCACAAAAATGTATGTTTTCATATATCATTCTATGAAATAAATTACAATATTATTAACTGATGGCTGAAAAATACTATTTTTGGAAGGGAAACAAATGAGAACAATTATTGTAAAATGAAAAGGGGCAATGATTCATTATTATGGTGCATTATTAATATGCATCAATTATTGAGTTAGTTCGTAATGTAACCATTGTTCGAAGATAGATGCAGACTCTCTGGAGACTTGAAGATACTATATGACGCTTGCCAGCTGGCCACACTATAGCAGTACAGAATGTATTTGCTAATCAAGACAGAAAAAGAGTAACCATATATCATAAACATACTGAGCAGGTAGGCCTGAACATGGGAAGCTGCCAAACTTCCAAAAGATCTCCATGCCACAGGGCTGCTACTGATTCACATCGGTTCGGGAGAAGTGCTATGAACAATGATTGGTTGGCTCCACCTACCCACCCCTGCTCTATCCTGTCTTACATTTCCTTCTTTTGCAGCTCAGCTGATTCATGCAGCAAAGTGGATTACCATGCCTCAGCTGTTCTACTTACCAGGGAAGGCTGGAAGGTGAACTGGAGAGGTGATTGGTGATTATGGCATGTTGTGCACGAAGTGTGAGCTCACAGAACCTATTGTTAAACTGGTTGCAGCCCACCACTGCAGTGGCCTCGGATTTCTCACTCTCTATCTCTGCAGGAAACAATCACAACTGACTAAGAAATCTATCACTGGGAATTCTCTGAAAGTGTAGAAGTCAGGAAGATAGAGGTATCTTTTGTGCTATCATGTGTGGAGGCAAAAAGAGAGTAAATAGAACAAAGTCACTTCCATGCCTAAGGCAGGACTTAGAACTCATGGTTTCCTGACTTCTAGGCTAGCATCTTAACCACTAGACCAAATCAGCTCTCAATGAAATGAATTAAACTGACTCTTAACAGCATGTCTGCAATCATATTTTTTCCATCAATATATACCATCTCCTCAGGCTTCTGAGGAAAGAATGGCAAGTGAAGGAGCAGCACTCTCTATTTTGTTCTACACTGACTTCACTATGGAATCAATTGTGTGGGTCAGGACTAAAAAAATTCAGGTGTTTCTCAGTTCTCCCAAGGTAGGATTTAGTAGAGGATCATCAAAGATACAGCAGTAGCTGACCTCTGCCTCTGTTACAGTGTGGTAGTTTCCCATTTCTTACTGCTTCCAGGGAAAGTTAAGATTGGTCCATAAATTGATGACTGATGTGTCAAATTATCTTGTCTAACATTTCTTCATCTTATGGAAATGACATATTAGTAAACATTTTAAAGTCAGTAGTAAACAGTAAATAAAAAAAATAATTCTTCCCTCTACATTGTTTGAAAACAGAACCTCTGTTCAAATTAATTTTACTACTTCAAGACTATTTCTGGATCTTTCTAACTGCTAGATATATTTCAATTTTAAGTCAACTTAATTATCTTGTCTTAGAATGTAATTGACCTAAGGAATCATTTTAGGCTTGGTTAATACTTGTATGAATGACCTCCAAAGAGTTCCAGGAATGCAGGGAAAGTTAAAAATAACCAAGAAGAAGCATACACAACTTATCCCCGTACTGTGGCCTGGAAAATTATATGGTTATGTTCACAAAATCATCAGCAATGCTTGCCTCGAAGGCGCTTTTATTTTTTTTTGTTCTTTCAAATTCACAAAATGTCAGAAAGATACTATATAAAGGGACTTCAGAGATTTCTCTACCCATCAGCAAGATAACTCTTAGAAAACTAAAAAGAAGGAAAGAAATTGATGTAGTAGAAGCTAGCACAGACACATTGAGCAAAAGGAGGACAGATCAATCAACAGCTATGGAGAAGAAAACATTCCCCAAAATTCCGGCATCCCTTTTGGACAGTCAGTGGGATGGTGACTGGAATGCCATGGACTTCTTCATTCTCCATTCTTTTTCTTTTCTCGTCATATGATTCAAAATAGATCTGTTATTAAGGATGAAAAAGAATTTCAGAAGCCATGTTCTATCTCTTTTTCCTATCTTCCTTATTTATCATGGTTTCTACCCTAAACACATTAATAATAAAAGATCAGCAAAATGCTGACATTTGTCGCAGAGATTTCTAGGCTCCTAGTCTTGAACTTACAAAGAAAGTTTAGCTAAAACAATTATTTATAAAATCATGGCTACATGACATTATCTGCTTAATGTGTAACCATCTGTTTTTTTTAAATGGAATGGGTATGTCAGGATAATGATGATTTAATAGCTGACCAGCTGCTGTAAGGTTGTAATGCCGTAATACTGTAATGTTGTAATGGTGATGCAATGGTTGCAATGAATCAGCAGGGTTATTTGACTGCTAGCACTTTAAGAGGCTGTAATATAAGAGAGACCTTGTGAGGGGGTATCTCAGAGGTTGTATTCTACCGGTTTGCACCAGTTTGGGTGAACTGGTGGCAAAAAGCCCTGCTGTTCAGGTGAACCTGTAGCAAAAAAATGGTTACCGGTTTGGCCGAATTGGTAGCTAAAAACCTTCTGACAATCAGCTGAGAGGATCAAAAAGTCCTCTCTACTGATTGGTGCGCGCATGCGCAGTAGGTGTGTGGTAAATGCATGCACATGTGCGGAAGGAGGTGCATACATGTGTGGAGGGGGAGTGCATGCACACCTGCAAGTGCACGCACGTGCACTCAGAGAACCAGTGGTAACACCAGTAGGAATCCACACACCCCCGTGTATCTCTCTCTCCATGTGTGCTTCTGTGATGTAGCTGATTACTGATTGCTGTTTGTTCAAGGCCTGTATCAAAGTACTTGTATGTATATATGCTTTCGTAGGGATAAAATTAGTATACTGTATGTAAATAAAAATCTGTGTGCTGTATTTGCTCCTCAGTTGCCTCACCTAGTCACACTGTGCACACTCTGATAGATGGCAAATATCAAATGAATTATGGAATACTGAAAGAGAGGACAATTAATTCTTTTCATTGCAGGCTTAGTCTCTAAAAAAATTACCTATCAATTCTAGTTCAGTAATTATGAGGCATAATTGGCAACAATGGGATACATCTTTTCTCCTGCCAATTGAAGAATGGGCTAGTTTTTCAGTGAGATCGTGACCAGGAAGAGAAGACCAAAATCTTCTTAATGTACATGTTATGCCCCTGATGTAAATTGTCTGTTATCTACATCACTGAGAATATCATTTTTAAACCTCCTGAGATGACTATAACCATACAAATTAATGTAATTTGTAAATAACCTTAAATTAACTGTCCTTAACTACAAAGAACTCTTACTGTTCTTGACTTCCATTTGGCCTAGTTCAAGGCCTCCAGCTGGGCAGTATTTTACAATCATGTCAAATGGCTTCTTTCAATAAAGTCCATGAATTTATTCAATAGAAATGTGAAACTTATTCATTATTAGGTCTTAAATTCTCCTAATCAACATTATTAAGGAAACCTGTAGTCTAACCTTTGTGAAAAAATAATTCTTTCAAAATGAATTCAAAACAAACAATGAATATTTTTCTTACCATTATTTCCATTACTTATCTGTGTTTTGTAGATTTATTAAATTCCTCCTGTAGCAGCCTTAACTTTTTTAATTCTCCTCTGACTCAGAGGTATTTTTTAAGGCAGTTGTGCATAGCAGTTTTATATTATGCCTACAAAAATATCACCCTGGAAATGACAGACATCTTTATTTAGCTATTTTAAATACAGTTCTAGGCAGCCTGGTCTACTGTAGATTCAAGTTACTGTCAGATGCATTTGCTTATTTTGCAGTTAGCAAATCAGAAGCTAAGGTATAAACAATATGACCCTTTTCATACTGCTTAGCTATGCAGCTAAGTCTAGGGAAGGCAGTAAATATTGATTATAGGTTAAATGCAATTAAAATAATGGAACTGTAGCTGGCAACTCCTGCCAAAGTGTTCTTGGCATATGGAGCATTTACCACATAAGGAATGACTGTCAATTTTAATGAGCAAACATATTTTCCAGGAATAAGCATTTAAGGTTAATTCAGCCTGATTTTACAGAACACATCAGTTATTAAATTTCTGGATTAACACTTTAAAAATAGGGTGGCTGCAAGGAATATGGTGCACCTTTTTTGAGGCTCAACTAATTTACAACATTAAAAAGATCAAGGGAGTCCAACAATCTGTGCCAGGTCTGCTCTGAGAAAACAGACAAGCAAGAAAAAGCATAATAGCACTACATGGAACGGTGTCCTCTCAGACACAGTTGAGAACAAAACCAAACACAACTGATGGCCCATCACTAGTGCAAAAAAAATAAATAATGTTTTTATATTCTCAGGATTTCAATGTGAGACCTCTTCTTCCCAGTTTTCCAAAATAATGGATACTTGGAACGGAAATTGATGGTCTTAAACCCAAGCAATTGTTGTTATGTTTATAGAACAGACTTCTTAAGACTATGAATCACGATTTCCCCTTGTTTGCCTAAATGTTTACACTAACTAGACCACAAAATATCTGGGCAGCATCTTTCTTCTGTGTTATTTCCTTGGGGTTTGCCTACCTCACATCGCCTATCTTCAAGTAAGACAGGCTTAAGTTGGCATCAACTATATGCATGTTAATATTTGTTTTCGTAGATTTTCATGGGTATAGGTATGCAAGTCTTGGTGTATTCAGGTCTTTTCCCATGTAGGATTGAAAATATACTGGCGATGTTTCGATGAGGTCCCACTTGTCATCTTCAGGCTGGTGCTTTCAGCTTCATGCTTGTGCGAGCAAAGCACGATCGGAACTGCCGTCTCTCTATAAATACTGGTGGGGAGGTAATGGGCTGGGTGGTAACATCCTGAGCTCCAGTACCTTGCATCCTGAGTGCTCGTTAGTCCTTTGTTCTGTGATGACCTGGGTAATGGGCTGTCTGGCAATGCCCTGTGCTCTAGTACTGTGGCCTTCTGAGTGCTCGTTAGTGTTTTGTGCTGTAATGACCTGGGTAATGGGCTGTGAGTGCTACTATTGTGACATCCTGAGTCCTGTACTTCATCATACTGGGTATTTGGCTGTGTGGTGACATCCTGAGTTTTAGTGTTGCAACCTCCTGGGTTTTGCAATGCAATGTCATGGGTGGATGGCTGTGCCACAACACCACGGGCCCTGGTTTGGCTCCGGGTTTGAGATCTAGCCCTGTGTTCATGGTGTGTGTCAGTTTGCTTTGTGTGGGGATTGGAGGGGGGTGTAGTGGCTGGTGATGTAGTCACAGTACTGTATTCTAATCACTGCAACACTGAGGCTCCTAATATAAGTATGTTAAAAATTCATCTATACATCTATCAATTGATCTAAAGTTAAGACTGATTGACTTTTGTCCTTATCAATAGTGCTATAATATCTACAATGCAAGATATTACTGAATGATACCACATAATCTCTACCATAGGAACATACATCGCTGTATCCCTTAATTTGAAAAAAAAGTTGTCTTTTCCAAAACAGATAGATCATCTATTCATCTGGAATTATATCATTTTTTTCCAATGTCTTAATATAAATAATTTGAAAATTACCTGCATTAGCTGGCATATAAATTTAAAAAATAAGAATAAGAATAATCTGAATTCGGTTAGTGTTGGGATTTGCCAGAGACTGTGGCCGCCGGAGGAGGCGGAGAGGCCGGTGTCTGGCGGACGGCTGCTTGCCAGATGGCTTGGGCGGGGCCGCCGCCAGACGGACCCGAGATGGGAACACCTGCACAGGTGCTTGGGCAAGTGATAGGGCTGGCACGGGGTTTGCGGCCATACTTGTGCACCCTCATCTATGCCTGAGGTATGCCAGCCCCTGCCAGCTGGGTAGCGGCTATTCTCCCTTTGGGAGGGGTGCGCACCATGCGCCTGGACTCAGGGGGAGGAGGAAAGGCCCAGAAGAGGGAAAGAGTGTGCAGGGGCATGCGCAGAGTGCCTGGGACCTTTACCCTAAAGAAGAGTGTTAATATCAGGAGATGGCTAGTAGACC
>JAOYMU010000292.1:44868618-44880012 GCA_025802295.1 Psammodynastes pulverulentus | reverse complement strand
TACCTCCCCACCAGTATTTATAGAGAGACGGCAGCTCCGATCGTGCTTTGCTCGCACAGGCACGAAGCTGAAAGCACTAGCCTGAAGATAAAGAATGGGACCTTGTTGAAATGTCGCCAAGATACTTTCAATCCTACATGGGAAAAGACCCAAATACACCAAGACTTGCATATTAATATTTCCTTCCATATTATTTTGACATCATCCAGGGACAGCCTCCTGATGCAATAAATGTTTTAGATTTGCCACCATTCATTTAGAGAACAGTTCAATGGGAATAGAAGTAATAGGAGCAGGATAGGGATGATCAATAGATCATATGTCCATATAGTTTTCTGGTGACTTGTGGATTGCTATTTAATTTGCAATATGAAAGGCCAACACAAGTTGATTTTGTCTTAAGTGATTATGTTCTTGCACGTAGCAGGCCATATTACTCTTTCTGATGGCAACTGCATAAGAAGAGAAGGATTACTTATGGCCTCCAACACTTTCTGTACTTGAACTTTCATCGGGTTTAGGAATGCTGACTGGAATTACAGTTCAAAATTAGGAGAAACTCAGATTCCACACATGTGTCATAAAGTGGAGTCTGTGTTTCAAATACATGCAATTTTAAATGCTCACAAGTTCTCATCAAAGAAACAAGGTCTAAAAATGTTTCCAAAACATAAGAAAATTGATCTTGGATCAGTGATCAAATCACTATTTAATCCAAAATTCTCTGGGAACCATTTGCATTCAAGAAGCTTATAAGCATGGAGAAGAAGGTGATACCCATTTTGTACTATTGTTTCCTAGCAGTTGGTAGTTGAGACTTGATTCTTATAATTTTGGAGGTAGTTAGAATACGGGTCTGCAACAATCTATACTTGATGGATCAAAAGTGACTCATTATGAGCAATGTAATGTTCATATAGTATTTGTTGATCTTCTTAAGAAACTGTCTTTTTCTGAACTTATGTGACTATTGGCAAACAAGCCCAGAAAAAAAATGCATTTAATTTAAGGAGGCGTTGACAGGTGTGACATGCATGCCCATACATATTACACATTAATATTTTTCTCTTTGAATCCAGAGCATTACATTAAATAGCCATCAAGTTTTATATCCATTTGTGTGTTTCAGTTCACTATAAAATTGCCCATTCCCTGTTAAAATAATCTAAATTGGTAGCTGTCACAGCATTTAAAAGCAGTGATTTCCACAATTTAACTGTGTTGTGTAAAGAGGTATGCCCTTTAAGTGGCCCTGAGTGTTCCTGCTATTAGGTTTAATGGATGGCCGCAAGTTCTACTATTGTGAGAAATAGAGAACGTTCTATCTACTTTTTCTATGCCATGTGCAGTCCTGAAAGTAGAAGTAGATTTGGAAAATTAATAAAACTGATAGAAACTTATAAAGGCTTGCCATGCGAAGGAAAGACGTTTATTGGGTTATTGCACAGGTCTGTAACTGGAAGGAGTAAGAAAACAAAGGAAACAAGACCTCTAGATGCTTCAGCAAAGAAAAGGAAATAAACATTTATAGATTGTTGAAAGAGATAAGGTGGTTGCTGACAGCATGAAACCTGCAGGAAAATCAGAACTGAGAATCTCTGGAAACAAAGGGGTAGTTGTCCCAAAGAGTTGAGAGAAGAGAGCTTAATATTGATTTTCAGAGGGAAAACATTGTGTAAATCTGTAAGTTCAAGGGATAACACAAAAACAGGCATTTGATATAGGCACACATATTCATAGAAGGGAAAACGTTATGTTGAAATTAGGCCAGAAGCAATAGCAAGAAAAAAAAAGAGAAGAAAAATAGCTAGCCTAGAATAAGACAGAGCTCAAAGGGATAAAGGGAATTAAGAATAAAGCACTGAAACAAAACAATCAGAAAGGATACTTATGAGCATGAGACAAAATGGAGAAAATTTAAGGCTTTAGATGAGTCTGCCTGACTAGCATGGCTTTCTGAAGTTAAAAAGAGGATTGATTAGTTGGGAGGCAGTTCAGTTGATACATTCAGACAATGTAGATAAACAGATTTGGCTTGTTACATTGAACTCTAGGGTTGTGTTACTACTGTACAAGCCCCCCCTCCCGCCCCCGCTGTAAACCATGCTCCCTGCCTGAGCTCTTGACTCTGTGGCTGGGCTACAGCAGAGACCCCCAGGCCTCAAGGAGATTTAATTTTACCTTCTTTGGAAGGGTGAAATCAGAGCTTAGGAGTTCATGGCTAGAGTCAGAGGAGAAGATAACCCATTGTTATTGGGTTAAAAACAGCCTATAGATGACCACTCACACATCCTGGTTCAGAATAACAGAGTTGGACGGGACCTTGAAGGTCTTCTAGTCCAACCCACTGCTTAGTCAGGAAACCCTACGCTACTTCAGACAAATGGTTATCTAAACTCTTCTTAAAAACTTCCAGTGTTGGAACATTCACAAGGCAAGTTGTCCCACTGATTAATTGTTCTGTCAGGAAATTTCTCCTTAGTTCTAAGTTGCTTCTCTCCTTGATTAGTTTCCACCCATTGCTTCTGTCCTACCCTCAAGTTCTTTGGAGAATAACTTGACTCCCTTTTCTTTATGGCAGCCCTGAGATATTGGAAGACTGCTATCATGTCATTCCTAGTCCTTTTCATAAGACTAGACATATCCAGTTCCTGCAACAGAATCTTTATATGTTTTAGTCTCCAGTCCCCTAATCATCTTTGTTGCTCTTCTCTGCACATTTTCTAGAGTCTCAACATCTTTTTTACATCGTGGCGATCATATAGATCTTTCCTTTTTCTTGCTGGTATGTATTGTAATATATTGTAATACCAACATACGGAAGGGAAATAGGAAGGAAGAGACAAATTCTGCCTCATCAGCCCACTAAGGTTAATTAGCAAGCTCTAGAACAGGAGTGTCAAACTGGCAACCCAGGGCCAGATGCATCATGTGCAGGTCACGCCCACCCCAGCTCCATGAAGGGAAAAGGTCATGAAACATCACATGATGGCAACGTGACACCATGAGTTTGACACCTATGCTCTAGAATAAGGGTGTCAAACTCACGAAGGGGGACTTTTCCCCCCTTCGTTAAACCAGGATGGGCATGACCAGCACGTGACGTATCTGACCCAAGGGCCGGGAGTTTGACAGCCCTGCTCTACGGCAATCATCTTGGAAAAAAGCAAGGTAATGGGCCTTTGGTTTATTGCTATACATGGAGTGAAGTTGTTTAGCCCGTAACTTGGGTCTGCTGAAGAATGAAGCTCACCAGAGGCTTTATGAAATGAAGGAGCAACCTAGCATCAATATGAATGTTTTTTCCTGAATAAGCTGCTTCTATTTGTCCAACATATCTGAACATATCTTCTGTTTAGTAGGTCTTTATATATTCTTTTTATATGGAACACAATTCCTCATTTAAAATAAATCCTGGATATGATAATCTTTTATTAGCATAAAAATTATTTTAACCCACTTTTTTTGGGGGGGGGGGATAAACTTACCACCTCTGCAATATTATTTTTCTGGTACTGTGGTCAGAATTGTATGTAGTATTCCAATTGTAGTTCACCACACTATTATATGAGGATATTATACTGTCAGCAGATTTATTTTCAGTTCTCTTCCTAATTATTCCAAGCATAGAATTTGTCTTTTTTACAGCAGTCATAGTAACATTTTCATTGAGCTATCTGTCATAGAAAGATGGAACATGAATCTTTATATGCTTTCAAGGTAAAGTAGGAGAAATATTAGTAATGTTTCTAACATAAGCTCTGCGTCCATAATATTATAAACAGCAGGGCATGTTAGGTTGCCTACAGTTACTCTTTCTAACAATATTTGATGCATCTGAGTTTGAACTATAGACTGGCAGAATGCATATTTTCAAGACGTGTCATGCTGATTGGGAATTCTGGGAATAATCCCCAAACATTGCCATAACACCAAGTTTTTACAAAACCTCAGACAAACGTAGAAATCAAAAATTAATTAGCTAGAAGGTAAATAAGTAAATGATTTATTTTTTTCTTCATGGTTTTAACATTTTCTCACCCAATTCTATTTAAGAAAATATGGAATTTGCAGGACCATCTTCACCATTGCATTGATAAAACTTTCTCCTTTTTCTTTTCATCTTGTCTGGCATTTTTGGACTTCTTCAGGGGGATTGGGTGTTTGTATGATGTGTCTAAAATGTGATAATCCTGGTTGTTTCTAACATGAAGGAGAACTTTGAATTGATTCATCTTATGACCTATTCGTTTGTTTTCTTGGCTACACATGGTGTTCTCCATTACCAAAGTTAAAAAGCATAGATACTGTTTCTATTCTACTTTTTCCAAGTCCAACTTTTGCTTCCATAGAGTGAACCTGGGAAAATAATTTCCTGAATGATTTGAATCTTTGTAGGCATAAACACATCATCACATCTGAATATCTTTTCCAAGGCCTTGGAACACACATTTACATATATTTTAAAATGTAGATTAATAGACAAATGGGATACTATGAACTTATGGGTGAACACATGTGAAAGTTATTTGGACAGAAACATATGGGTTCATACCTTAGTAAACCTTCTGTTGGATAGACTGGATCATCTCTAAACTGAATTAAGTCCTGACATAAACATTACATGCTACAATGCATTGCATGCTTGAAATTAAAAGACAATAAAGAAACTTTTTAATGAAGACAAATGAATTATTGTTTTCATTTCAGTTGAATGGATGAAAAGTTTCTTATAAAATGTTTCCATTCAGTTGCTAGTTCTTGAATTTCTGATGTGCTTGAATTGCATCCCTGGATGATAAATATTAATGGGCCAAATTCATCCTTGGTGTACTCCAGGAACCATAATGAGATTACGTCACATTATGCAAGGCACATCTTTAGGCAGTTCATATTTTATTAAATATCCTCAAATCCACTGAGACTAATCTATCTTATTATGTTATGATGGAAAGCAAAAGCAATCTAACAGCAAACTTTGCTATAACAAACACTTCTAGCATTATTAATAAAATATTGCTCAGCTGTTTTTATCCACCCTACTGTTAAGGTTCTCTTCAACAATAATTTCTTATGACATAGAAGGAAAAGAATTGAATTATTAGCTGCCTAATGAGTATTACAAGTGACAGGAAGAGAACTGAAGATGGAGCAATGCATAGAAAATGAGGAAGCTGATAACTCACTTGTGAATATATCTAGGAACTATACAGTCATGATTGAATAATAGATGTGTCTAATTATAATGTAGAATCACAACTGGTTCCATGAGCCACCCTTCAGTAATATACATTGGCAATCTAATCCTTGCAAGAAGTGATCATGCTCCAAAAACAGGTATGAAAGAGGATGATTCTTCATTAAGACGGAAGGGACATTTTTTAAAAAATGTCTAGTTAAAATAAACTTGCCTAATTTGCATACAGCTTATCATTAAATGACAAATCATGTTCAAACATGTGAAGCAACAACCTGGACTCTTCCTTCCATTTCAGTAGCTGGGATATGTATGCAAATAAAGATGTATATAATTCATATGTAGAGCCCTGTGAGCATTTGGAAGCTCTATTTTCAGGCTAACATCAGCCCAAGTCAAAGTATAGCAGCTTCTTCTATTACAATGCAATGCATATTCATTCACTTTCTTTGAAATATGTGTGACATTCCTTTTTAAAATGTCAGAACAGCTCTCACCTTAATGGAGTTGGCAGAGATAATGAAATTGACTATTTTGATTTAAACAAATTCTACATATAAACTACTTTTTGGATTTTTATTTTTTTTGTTTGAAACCCAAAGAAATGAAACTTTAATTCTGGAGTAAATTGGCCAGCCAATGATAGATAGATAATGGATGGATGGATGGATGGATGGATGGATGGATGGATGGATGGATGGAGAGAGAGCGAGAGAGAGAGAGAGAGAGAGAGAGAATTTGTATCTGAACTGAGGAAAGTTGCAAGGTATTCCTTTTCTATTTTTTCCTTCACTTTCCTTTCCTTTTTTAGCACTCATAACCTTCTTTCCAGTCTTTCTTTTTTCTATTTTTTTTCTTTTTCTGTTTTCTTATATTTTATTTTTTTCTGGAACTGGATGATGAATTCATCCAATATACAATATCATACAATGACCAAACAGGATATCCAGGAAGTTTGCAAATATGTACAGGAAAGTCAAAATCCTCTTGCTATTGCTATTGCTACTTCCAATTGCTATTTAGAAGTAAAGAGATGCTACTTTTCATGCTAGAAGTTGTATTCTGCTATTCGTAGATTATCAAACACATGTTTGTTTGATTGCATGGACACTAGATAATATTGTATTACATTATATGTTTTTAAAAAAACTAACCTGCATCCCTGCACATTTCAGCTGTGACTCAAAGGATATAGGTTTTTTTTTAATAATTACTACCATTTTATCAAAGAATTTTTTTTTAGTAAGGACAATCAGACTTATATAGAGAGAATATGAGATGTGTAAAATTGGGATAAGAAAGCCAGGTTGGTATAGAGATTAAAGATTGGAAACTTGGAGACTGTGAGTTCTAGTCCTGTTTTAGGCACAATAACAACTAGGTAACCTTGGACCAATCATTCTCTCTCAGTGCTAGGAAGGAGTCAATGGCAAACCACTTCCCAAATCTTGCCAAGAAAATTTTAGAGATTTGTCTAAGGAGTTATCAGGAGTTAAAACTTACTTGAATGCATGTGTGCAAACACACAAACACACATGCATGCATCGACACCCACACACAACACCCCAACACCCCCATACCCCCACACACTGAGATATAGAACATAGGATTCTTTTAGATGGGGTGACTATCCTAATAATGAAGTAAAATGAACTTCTACTGATAACATAAGTCTTCTTTGAGTTAGACACATCCATATAGCTATATATACAATATACATCTGATGATGTTGGCAGAGGCCAACGAAAGCTTAGTGAACAATAAAAAAAAAATTGTTCCAGAGATTGAGATGTCTGTCTCTTCTTCTTTCACAGTTTTACCTGGAACTCCTATTTTTAAAATAATTTGTAATATATATGGGGATTGCAAGTAGCATGATGTAAGGGTGGGGTGACCGAAGGGAGGGATGCAGAAGGTAACTAGGTAAATATATTTTCAGGTAATTGCATGAGAAAAAAAGTTTTCTCTTTCCAAAGAGCTGTGGCTGTCAAACTGGACCTGTCTTATGTCTCCATGTGTTGACAGATAATATGATAACATCTTCCTCATAAATCCACAGTGTCCAGCTCCAGGCAATAAGTCAGAAAGATCCTTTTGAAGAAAAGGACATGTGGTTATATCCATGTCCATCACTCTTGATGAAAAGGGTAATGCAGAGACAGGTCCCGCTATCTTCAGGTGTCCTGTATTTCAGAGGCCCCCAACCTTTGGGGCACCAGGTACCGGTTCTCTGGAGAGAGGTTTTTCCATGGACAGGAGGGGTCGTGGTTTCATGTGCTGCCTGCATCCCATGGATGGGGCTTCACTTGTTTGCACGGCCCAGTTTCTGGTATGTCACAGACCGGTGCAGGTCCAGGGACCGGGGGTTGGGGACCCCTGCTGTATTTAATCCCAGGATCTCTGGCATTTTGTCTTAAAGATTCTATTCATTGGGGAAAATAGCCAATTTATGTCCAGCGCTGCCTCAGGGCTTCTAGTTTTCTTTGAAATGATGGTAATGGATGGTTTTTACTCAGCACTTCTTTAAAAGGGCTTCCTCCTGCCCCCCCTTCCATGCCCAAAAGTAAAGATAAAATTGAAGAGACAAAGTACACTTCGAAAGAGGAGGATAGAGAGAAGCAACCTCAGCAGTCTGCCTTTGAATAAATGGGTTTGGTCACTAGATATGTCTTCTGTGATCTACAATCATTTTGTAAACCCGATAAGCTGCTTAGTTCTTCCCCTACTCATGCTTATTGTGGTCCTTTTGTGAGAACACCTACAGCTTTCAGAAATTCCAAATCTGTTCACTAATCTCCAAAGATTGTGTGCTTTTAGGAATGATCTTGGGAGACAGGAGAGCAGATAAGAGATGGCTTAGCCCACAAAAATATTTTGCCAATGGTAAACATCTCAGAAGAGACCTCCTTACTTTCTTGGGCTGTAAAAGAGACAGAGGGGAAATGAACTTTTAGACTTGTAAAATACTGTTAAGGTAGCTTGACAATAAAGTAAGAGTTAGTTCATCTGAAACAGAATTTAAACCTCATGATACAAAGATCCAGAAAGATGACACGGGGAAAGATAGTAAACACCATTTATATGCTTGAAATATAGCAAGATCTATTTATCTTAATATTCTGTCAAATCATCATCATCATCATTATCAATCAGTCGAAGCATACGAATGGGAACCGTGCATTGCTGCCAAGAGAACAGATTGTATGAGCCATTTTCTCACCGCTAGTAATATAGTATCAACCAACCATCATTGTGCCAATACAACAATAATGAAACCAGGATTTATATTGCCACACAATACTCAAGTGAAGCTAGAAGAATACCACAAACCATTAGTAAGTAAATAGATGTAGTCTTGGAACCCCCCAATTATCTGTCTTCCACACCTCTGTGGACCATCAAAGTCTCCCATTCATATGAACCCCTTTGCCCTCCAAATAAATGCAAAACTCCAGACATCTCCCAAATGGCACTCCCTCAGTGTTATTGGACTTCAACTGGCTACATATTATGAGCGTTGAAATCCAAAGACATCAAGAACCATCTATCTGGGCTGGGAATTAAGACAACTTGAGTTAAAATCTTGAACACCAGTCCCCAACCTTTCCAACCCCATGAACTGGCAGAAACTGGGGGGGGGAGTAGCAGGTAGTTTTGGGCACGCCTGGTGTTTGCTCAAATGGAGGTTCATGTGCTTGTCCACTGCTTTTGCAGCCCAGTTCCCAATGGGTTGCGGATTGGTACCGGTCTGCAGATCCAGGGTTGTGGACATCTGATCTAGAAGGCAACCTTTTCTAGAGCTTTGTACGTGATTCATTGACTGTCATGTGGATCAAGAACAGAATGAATGGCATTCTGGATTACTGTATAGGAACTTACCGGTAATGGTCCCACAAAAAAAAATGAAGCAGTGAGTTTATTTTATTTTGTTTTCATTTCTTTCCCAACGCAAATCACATGAACATGCCCAGATAGTCGTCTCAACTTTCTTCTGGTTATTCTTTCCTTATTGCTTATTTGGTTTTTCTCTTGAAGGTTCACTGGAATGCATTTTTAGAATTTGCAGGTAGCATACCCAGAAACATCCTACTCCAAAGCCTACCCTTGTCAGCTAAAGAAAAAGTTTCTCTCATAGTAAAGAAATTATGCAAGATGCTCATAAATTCATTTAGAGTGCTCTAAACCTCAACCTAAATTCATCTTCTGCATAAGGCGCCATTAAATGGAAAGGAAGAAGCTTGTTCCTCAAAATAAAACAGAATGCCTATATTCAAAGAGCTATATATACAGTACATTATTTCAAAAATCCTTGCAACCACTTCAGAAGCAATGTGGTTTTCCATCTATACCAGTGGTTCTCAACCTGGGGGTCACGACCCCTTTGGGGGTCGATCGGCCCTTTCCCAGAGGTGGCCAGGCAGCTGTTGTGTGGAGCAGGGGGTGCCGCTTACAAATGTATTCAAGTTCTTGAGATTCTATGTGCCTCTAGTCCCACCTCCTGCGCGTGTGCACGAGTCCCCCGCATCCCGCTCGCTCCCCATTTTGGCACCGCGCGTGCCGTATCCCGCCCTTGTGCCTCGCCATTGGCCGACACTCACTCTCGCTCTCCATTGGCCAGCACGGGAGGAGGCTGCGCAAGCCAGCAAGTATGATGTAACAACAAAAATAATTTAATGATTGGGGGCCACCACAAGATGAGGAACTGTATTAAGGGGTCGAGGCATTCGAAAGGTTGAGAACCACTGTCCTAAATAATGACATGAGGGCATTTTGCAAACAGCACTTAAAACACTAAGTTTCACAACATTTCAGTTTCTAAAAGATCAGATGAGTTCACAGATCAGAGAACAAATGGCGATCCATTTTTAATCAAAATCATACTGGGTGTAATTTTCATGCCCTATATAATCAATATTATTTGTCCATTGGTGTTAACTTAAAATAAAAATCAAAACATTCATTTTAGAGCCAATGAGAGTTCCTTCCACCAAAATATTAACTGCTACAATGACCGTGGGAGGGAGCAGAGAGTTCTCTACTGAATACAGCTCTTCCACAAATAATTCATTTATTTCTGCTCTCCAAGTTTCTGCCTTCTCTGTTTCCTTTAGAGCTGGGCTTCATTGCTGCTCTTTTGTCCCATGTATAGCGGGGGAAATCTACATACATGAATTATATTTTGCATTGTTTAAGGTTGCTTGCAATGTTTGTATTATCAAAGGAAGTCCCATACAATTTATTTTTTTAAAAAAAATAAATTTTATTAACTTTTCCGTCTTTAATTCATATTATTAACATTTCTTGTGACATCGTTTTCTCTTACATTCGTCAGTGATAACTACTTTTTTACATATTCTAATAAAACAGTTAATCTACATCTTATTTAGTCAATATGTGGTTTGATTCTCCTTTTACTTCTACTTCACTTTTAGTCTATACTTATATACCATTATATACACTTATTCCTGTATGCCTCAGTTGACATTTGCTACACATTATCCCATATACTATCTTCTATACTACTTACATATCAAAATCTATTACATACACCGTTAACTTATACACTTTTTATCCCAATTATTGAACCTTTCACTACTTTGTCCTTTCCTTAATTTTTGCTTCTTTTGCTTAGCCAAATACACCATTTGTCCCAGATGTCATACTATCTGGAACTTTCTAATATTACTTGGACTGAAATTCTTAATTTCTTCAACTGCCTGAAAATGAAGATACTTATATTTAACATTTTTGAAGGGCAATTGGTTGAGAGACTGAATGGCAAATATTAAGTGCCCCACAATCGTTATTCAAGTGGCACTCTAGTTGCTTAGATACAACATTCCCTGTGTCTTTTGTAGTATTTTCAGTATAAGAATAATTTAGTATCAGGATCAAAAATAGGTGACTATGTTGTGTTTAGATTATTTTCTCCAATAAGATGACAGTTTGAACAGCTATTGAACAATATAGCTGTTCTTCAGAAAAGGAGAGAGCTATAAAACTTATTCAAAACTGTATAGGTTTCATACATTAATGAGCATCATGGAAGGATTTGTGTAGAATTCCAATCACTACAGCTATTACTTGGCGGGCGTGAGAGTCTTCGGGACAATAAAGCAGATAATGAATTGGATACCTTTCCACTCCCCCAACAAATGGCACCTTTATGGTATGAAAAAAAAATGTTTTCTTTTGTT
>JAOYMU010000292.1:44726795-44740744 GCA_025802295.1 Psammodynastes pulverulentus | reverse complement strand
GGAGGAGGAGGAGGAGGAGGAGGAGGAGGAGATAACAAGAGGGGGAAGAGAAAGGGGGGAATGATAAGAATTATTCACATCCTGCCATACCCATTCCATCTCAGTGAACAAAGTTTCATAAATTGTTTTAAATGGGACACATGGATATATTTTGATTGTACATTTCAAGCAGTCTTTTCCAAATTTTTGCAATCATGTACTTTTAAATAACATTTGGAAACTTCCGAGACTGCCTAATAAAATAAATACTATCCTTATCTTTTCACTGTTAAGAATACCAGATGTGTATATGTGTCATATTTTTTGCTAAATATAAGGTTACATTTGTATGTGCCTTCTCATTCCATGCATTTTAAAAGCCTACATTTTGTACCAAAATTCTAACCCCAAAATAAGTATTTACTTCTTAAATTACTTTATGTATTTTATCAGCATAAACATAAAGGTCAATAATCTTTATAAAAGCCTCTGGGTATTTAGATGCTACAGGCTGGTGGATTTCCTGCCCATTGCAACCCTATTTTTAGATCTTCAGCATCATATTTCAAATTGCATTTTTGTTTTTAACTTACACGTGGATGATTACAGATCCATTTAGGAAAGCATGCACAGACTCACTATTGGTAACTGCATGGAGAGCAGTTCACTCTTTAATTTCTGAATGTTAGCATTCAGGTTCTTACCTGTCTTCTCTCCTGTATGCTTCAGTGAATCTGTTTATGCCACTGATCAATTTTTTTGTGAATCATCTGGATGGTTAGTGCTGTGGGAAAATAGAGAGTGGGGTCCCACCAGCTGTCTGTCAGAGCTTGTGGGGAATCAGGACTGAGGAGGTGAATGGACTTGGTCTGTGAATGTCCAAAAATGTCTGGTGGTCCATAATACAAACATTGAATACTTGCTGGGGAATTCTGAGAGTTGAAGCCCACACATTTTAAAGTTGCTGAGATTGAGAATTCAATTATTTAAAGTGTCAGTGAGATAAATATTGTTCATGTATATGTTGGTTGTGAGCTACTTGGTGCTTTCTGAGCTTGGTTGTTTAGTCAACTAGGTAGCATCATCAGGGCTATGGTGCTTTTTCTTGTGCTTTTCAGTCATTCTTGACTGCTGGGCAATTGCTGGCAGTTAGCAATTTTTCTTAGCAAGATATTTGGAAATGGTTTGCCATTGCCTTCTTCCTAGGTGTGAAAGAAATTGACTGACCCACGGTCACCAGCTGGCTTCCTGCCATAGGAAAAAGGAGAACTTATGGTCTCCCATTTTCTTGTATGGTACCTTAACAACTCTACCCAACTGCCTCTCATATATGTCATACTGACATGAAACTGTAAGGGACTGCATTTTTATTTTTTTGCACCTGAGCTGTGAAAAGTAGTTTTTCTTTCTGTAATACCTGAGATGGCTCGTGTTTATGAACTCATAACATTTCGTGTGTTTCTGTAATTTAGGTGACTGTTTTCATATTCTTTATCCAGTATTGCTCATAATTCTTTGATATGCTTCCAGAGCATCATGTTAAATTCTGCTTCCATCAGGAATCAAGTGTTTTGTCTGCTTAAAAAATGCTGCAGTTAAGCTAAATTTTACTTGATCTTTTCCTCTATATAATAACTGTCACTTTTTTATTTTTTATTTTTTGTATTACTTGGATACATAATGAATATGCAAGATGTAGCTAAAAATCAAATACTTTTGTATATTCAGCTTTTAAACAAGGAATAATAAAAAGAAGTAGGTCCTTTGAAATTATAAACAGAACTGAAGTTGGCAAGCAGGAACAAAATACAAAAATGTTATTGACTTCAGTTCATTGCCATCCATTTGTTAACTTCACTTGGGCAATTTTAATCTCTAGGGAACCAAATGATTGAGGTGAAATGTGAATTCAGAGTTATAATATGAATTTAAAATTGGAATAGCTATATAGTATTTTTCCCTTATAGTTCTTTTCTACAATAGAATATATAACCCCAGTTTAATACTCTTAGTAAGGATTATGAGTATGATAAAATGTTTTAAAATTATTATTTTTGATCATTCTGGATCAATTGTTCTTAAGCTGAAACAATTACTCCATTCCTTGGGCTTAAATAAAGTCATTAATACTAAAAACTAGTTTAGGTTGTTTTCATGGTGACAGCAGTTTCAAATTGGATCCTCGACTCACAAACAAGCAATTATAAATTGCTCTATTATTCCCAAGATATGCCCAAATTATCATATTGGGAAAATTACACCCAGGTTAAGAACCACAGCTCTAGATGTACAGTACATTCTTCGAATTAATTTTTCTGAACATAAGGGTGATAACCTAAAGAAATGAAATTAAAAAATGTAAACAATACAATAAG
This sequence comes from Psammodynastes pulverulentus, assembly GCA_025802295.1. Lineage (NCBI taxonomy): Eukaryota > Metazoa > Chordata > Lepidosauria > Squamata > Psammodynastidae > Psammodynastes > Psammodynastes pulverulentus. Next base: position 44,738,390 of record JAOYMU010000292.1, on the reverse strand, counting down.
CGTTTAATTATATTTGTGTCTTATTTGTAAATAGTTTCTATTACAGGGCAGAAAAGAAAGAAGAAAACTGCATTTCTGATCGTTAGGGGTTCTGAGGCTGTGGATTGTTTCCCTATAGTCTACTCCAAATCCCAAGATGGCTGCCATTGAACTTCTTGTTTGCATCACTTCAAAGCAAATGTACCTCATGATCATAAAGAACACCAACTATTTGAAAAGCAACAAAAATTACAACACAAATTTCTAGGAAAGATATGGCTGGCTAGTTTTCCATACTTCCCAAAACACCTATTGTCTCATTTGCAATTAAATAGGAAACTGCCAATCACAATGGTAGAACAGATTATTTGCATTTCAGCAAAAATTGCTGAAATGCAATTTTACTCATAGAAAGTAGTTCACAACCAGTCACTTTGTATCAAAATTATAGCCTAGCCCACTCTTCCTTTACTTCACCATATCTTTTCTATTCTACCTCATTTTAATATTTTCCATATTAGAACCATATAATTCGTACAGTACTTGTTTGTTATGTCATTATACAGCAACACATTAAAAGGCACAGACTTGAGCTTTGTATTCCTAGCTAGTTATCTGTTGATAGCTCAATCATATTTTAGCTATGACCACCAAATTTAGTTTGGCTGTGACCCCCAAAGTGTTTTATGTCAGTTATGTGTATTGATGTTTATTGTATTCTAAAATAATTTAGTGATGACAGAACTAAAATGATGATACAAAATTTGATTTTGGAGGAGTATGAAATAGCTGTGCTATTCTCAAAAGCCTTTGCCTCTGGCTTAAATCATGATTTTGAATTTAAATTTAGCTTGACATGAGCTTTCTTGGCTCCTGTATTACTTCCTCTTGTTTTCAGCCAAAAGTCTTCCATCTGAACAGTGACCATGAGCTTTCCTTAGCTTTCCAGGTCCTTGTTATGAGAAAAATATTCTCCAAAGTATTCCTGGGAAGCATTCATTCTTGCCAGGGTCAAGGACTTGCAGTTTTTGTCTCTCAGTGAATTGAAAACAGGCTTATGCTATTTTCTAAATGGCAAGAAATATTCAGAAGCAATAGTTTTTCCATCTAAAGCTAAGATATTTTCCTACCTGAGGCAAAAACCATGTTAGCATTTTCTTCTAGTGTCTTCTGAAACTAATTGGATTAGCTGTTCTGTTCATCAAAATTTAGGGGCTAACAGCTTTCTCCATTAGCAGCCTCCTAAAATGTGCCACCTGAGATGACTTATGTTTTCCTCTGCCTAAAGATACAACTGTCCCTGTTTTTATCTGACATTTTCTCAAAAAAAAAGTTGTCCTTTTTATTGAAATCATTGAGAATTGGTTGTTCATTCATGTGTTTGTTTTCCACTGAGATGGTTGGTTATGCATTGTTTATGAACATACACATGTCTGAATTTGGTAGATAGTTTTAAGCATTGCCCATGCAGGTAAATGGTGACACAATATTATACTAAACTGTAAACAATCTCCTTACTTTCTGCTGGAATTCTTTCTATGGCATTGGAAGCCCTGATATTGCAGAGGAATATATAAAAATGCCCTTACTGTCATAGAAATAATTACCTGATAGACTTGCAAAGCAGCTGAATAACTCAACAGATACTTTGACCTGTTCTTATTCATCTCAATGAAACTTGAACAGAGGTTCTCCATGAATAATTTCCTATTCTTAGAAGAGATAGTCTTAGCACTCAATGAGTTTTAAGTCTGTATTGTCAGTTACAAAAAAGAAATGACTAAATATCCATCTTATACATTATTTCTATGTAGGGCAGAATCTACAGCTACCCAGATAAATTTGCATTCTTGCTGTAGGCATTTATGAGTGCTTTTATGTGAGAGATTGGAAGCTTGAATACACAATTACTGAAACATTTAAAGGTCTTGTTTTTATTTTAACTGCACTCTAATTGAAAGCATAGCATTTGACTATATGAATACTCAGCACCATGATTAAAATTGCAAGGAAAGAATTGTAATGGGATTCAGACACTTTCAACCCAAGGTCATCAGTTGCACATGTCTCAAGTTCTAATTGGCTGACAACATTACCATTATGCTTGGTTATTGGGTCAATGTAAAATGAATCAATGGGCCAGACACATGCTTGACTTGACAGTTTCTGATTGCAGAGTAAGAGTTCAACTATCATGAGATGCATATTGATAGTTCTTCAGAAGCAAATATTGTAGACCATGATTCAGTTCTAGCAGACAAGGATAGTTTCAGCATTCATATTCATTGAAAGAAGCTTTCCAAATTCAGTGACCTAGATGCATTATTAAATCCAGACTAAGATATAGCTTGAGATCAATATGAGTGATGTTTTTAATTGATTACATGTCATCAAATTGGTATTGAAGTTTTGCAATAAAATAGATAGATGTTCTCCAGGATAATCAGTCTCCAAGTAATGTATCTATTACTATGGTAATGGTCGTGGTGGTATGGTAGATGTGGGTTAATTATGGAGCTGTGAATCCAGGAGGACTCACAGACTGTGTACTGGGTCTATCTGAGGCAGTGCCACCTTATCCATGACTATTAATGGAAAGTTTCCAGCATCAGAAGTTCCAAACACCCAAACCACTTAGTCTTGCTTGAGTCCTGTTGAAATCTGTTGCATCCCATTAGGTCCACACAGCCTCCAGACACTGGGATAGGATGTCACAGCATCACTCAAAAGCCTGGAATGAAGATACAAAGCTGGGTATCAGCATACTTCACCCCAAACTGTTGGATGAACTGACCCAGCAGCCTTATGTATATGTTAAAAGGGACTCTACATAGTGAGATCATGGATTGGACCTTTCCTGTCCTATTAACATTGACTAGGAACAGACCTGGAGGGAGGAGGAGATCCAATAAAATACCCTGTTGCTCACTCCCAACTCCTAGAAGGATAGTATTGAGAGTTGTTTAGATGTCAAGAACTGTTAGTGTAAAAGTATGTAGTAATGATCAGATAAAAGTGTGTGTGTGTATGTGTGTGTGAGCCCACAGCTGGCATTTACTTACATGCATACAGTTTTAATATCCCTAAAATTCTTTTTTAAATTTAGGAAAAACATTGCAAAAGAATTGTATAGACATAAAAATATAAACATTTGGGAGCGGTGTGAAGGCTTAGAGGTGGAGCTCTTGCTGCACAATCAGGAGGCTATGAGTTCAATCGAAGGTAGCACCAGACATTTCTCTGGGTGCAAAGAGAAAATATCTGCTGGGAACTCCACGTAGGCATCAGGAAGGGCATCCGGCCAGTAAACGCTTAGCTCCATTCAGTGACGCTGACTCCATCCTGATGCAAGGGATTACAGGGTCATTAAAAGAAAAAAATATATAAACATTTGGACAACACAAATGAGTTTGGTATTTGGACTTCAAACTTTCTTTTCCATTGTCTCTGTGTATGTGCGTGTATGTGTGCAGGCTATTGTAAAAGCTAAGTTAGCAACCATGCTAGCATTTGGTTTCTTATCCGTTACCCATGAACAAGCTCCATTGAACAACTGGAATTACTTCTAACTAACAAGTAAAATGTTGTGAGTGGATGAGAATACTATAAAACAAATGCTTATAGTTTTGACATGTTGTTTATTATACATTGTGAGTCTTAAAACCTAAGGCAAATTCTTCTTTACATGAGCAGAATTTTAATGTTACCTTGCTTGCAATGAGCCCTTGAACAAGCCTATTTTTTTTTAATGAGAGTTTCATTCCTAAACCATTGCTTTTTTTGCCTGCTGGTTTTACAAATGACAATCTGCAAATTCTTTTTTTAGATATTTATTTCAGCTGTCTTTTTCCTGTTACATTGGTAAGTGATACTGCTACAAATGCAGCCTCTTCCTGTCCAGCTGTTTTGTTTGTTATGAGATGACGGTCATGATATGATTTGAGCACAATCCAAATTAGAACCTCATTTAGCTTCTCGTCTTTCCAGTTCCTGATGTAAATCCTCAGAAATGCTGACATTGACCTCATCCTGATGCTCATTGTCCTGTTTATTTAAATCATGTAGGATATATATCAGATCAAAGCACACTTTTTGGGTTGTGGTCAAAGTAAAGGGTCTGCATTTTGCTTTCTTACTTAAGATTTCATGAGTTTCATTTCTTTTTTCTCAATAAAGGAAGGTCATTATTTGATTTATGATTCCGAAGAACTTTGGATTTTTTTTTATTCTCTTTCTCTTTCTTCTTGCTTTTGAACAAACCCTGTTCATTATTTATTTGAAAAATAAAAAACACAACTTTTTTATATTAGCACAGAATCCTTTCAGATCTTTAATTATTGATCATATCTTTAGAACCACACTTTCTGATAATGTGAAAAACATGCAGCTTTCATGTAAATGGCATAGCCTCTGCTTATCTCTTTAAGAATTCTAACAACTTCCTAAACTATCTATAGCAGGTTCCATTTATAGCCTGCTAGTACAAAAGTATCGTTTACTTATTAAAGTTTAAGAGAGCCACTGTTTATCAGGTTTGGTAAATTAAGTTCATTGTATTTCAGAATTGTGTTAGAATTTCTACTATATAAACTAATGGGTTGCTGTATTAATAATCCAGGCAACTATTTATTGTAACTGAATACGAGAAGCATTTATTAAATATGCTGGGCAGATATGGGACAACAAAACAATGCATTCCATGTTCAGTTTGAATGGAATAATTTTATTGTCCTGCCTACTTTTATATTCATGCTAAATGCTTGTTCTTTGTAATTTACAAATAACTTTGTAATTTACAAATCATTATCTGCAGCCTCCCTCCCTCCCTCCCTCCCTCCCTGCCTGCCTGCCTGCCTGCCTGCCCCTATTCTCCCTTCCACCTTCCCATTCTATTTTCTTCCCTCTCTACTTTATTGCATTTTTTCTGCCTTTTTCTATTCTTAGTGTAGATATACAAATATTATATTTGTACTTCTGGCAAATATTTTCTTATTCTGTGTAATTCTGCAATTTGCTCTATCTTTTTTTTTTACTTGCTTTGAAAGTTTTTTCATTTTCTTTTTACCATAAGTACTTTTCTAATAAAGCTTAATAAAATATATGTTCTTGTGAGCAGGAGTTCCAAAATTCTAAATTGCTTAATTCTTGGATTATTAATCCATGTTGTTTAATGTTAAATGCTGCAGGCCAGTGCTCATAAATCTTGAAAAGAAAACTAATTTGACAGTGGAGAAACAGCCTGCTTTCTTTGCACTTAACAGCAAAATAATGGAGCAGAAATGTCTATCTGTTTAGCAATGAGATTGCCCTCTAGTGGGTTGCTTTACATGCAGTTGCATTGTTATCCTGTAATAAAAAATGATTTGATTCTCCAAAATACTCCTTTCAATATTTTTCATGCATTTTAGTGGATTGTATCTGTGATCTTAACGTAACATACTTAAGGGCAGATATATATATATATATATAGGCCACAATTGTATACAAGGTTTCAGAATGAAGCCTGTAGTGACAAAGCAACTGAGAGGCCTAATGAGATTTTTCAAATCTGAAACTATGCAATTAAACTGAGTGTGTGATTGTCACTTGAATGCTGCTGCGTATGGATTAAATCAAACTCAATACTCCCCAGCCATTATTCACATTACGCTGAGTTTGAAATGCTTGGTTAAGTTTTCCAAATTAGTCTGTATGTCAAAGTTGCCAGCCTTGTTTGGTGTTAGGGAATGAAACTTGTGTTCACAGCACAATTTGGAAATGAAAAAAAGTAATTTGGAATAATCAATGAGTGACAGAAATGAAGCGTCCCATCCAGTAGTGCTTTCCCATGCATGGAAGGCTACTTCTGGAGAATAAATGTTCCACATCAATTATTATAAAAGATCACAAGACTTTTAACAAGGACAGATCCGTTGTTATTCTTATTACATGCACCAACTCTCAGGCATACCCTGATCATGAAAGAAATCTGGATAGGTTGAAATGGTTTGGATTGGTTCTTTTTACTTGTAATTAATATTGAACATGAAAACCAGAAAACAATAGCAATATTAGTCCCCAAATTATTTCTCTGCAGGATGCTGGTGCATAGTTTGAGAGATTATGGATGTAACTTTGCACTTAATTATTGTACAGTACTAGGTTTTGTTTTGATTTGCATAAGGATCAAGCCCAAGCAGATATTTTTCAGCAGAATATTGATTTCCACCCGTCTTACTGTTTCCTCCTTTCTTCTATATGTTTTTGTAGATTTTTACTTTCAATAAATAATTAATACAAACAATATGAGGAAGAGATATTGGAGGAGATTAGAAGTGGATTGCTATTGCTTTCTTCCAGGATGCTCTCCAAATGTGAAATAGAACCTGGAGCTGAAGTGATGGGAGAATGAAAAGCCTGACTAGCATGGAATCTGCTGATGGGGATAAAGCAACAGAAAGCAGATCTTCCCTAGACCTTGCAGGGCTTATCCAATAGTATCCGTAATAAATGCATTAGTCTGCAAGATTCCTGTCAATAGGCAAGCAGCAATACACATGCCATTCTGATCAACTAAAGAGTGCAGAGAAAAGTAAAAAGATGATAAAAGGTTTGGAGGCTAAATAATATGACGAACGGTTAAGGGAACTACTGTAGGTAGGTCTAGCCTAATGAAGAGAAAGGATTAGGGATGACACGATAGCTGTCTTCCAGTACTTAGTGGGCTGTCACAGAGAAGAGGGGGGTTGACTTATTCCCTGAAGCACCGGAGGGCAGGACAAAAAGCAATGGGTGGAAGCTTGTTAAAGAGAGATATAGCCTAGAATTAAAGAGGAATTTCTTGATGGTGGGGAGAATTAATCATGGAACAGCTTTCCTCCCAGAATTGTAGGTACTCTGTTGCTGAAGGTTTTCAAGAAAATATTGGGATGCAATAAAAGGTTGAGGTTGAGTTGGACTAGAAAGCCTCCAAGGTCTCTTCCAATCCTATGATTCTATACTTGTGTTCTCCTGGTTCCTTGTATTTTACAAGATGCTACCTAGACTCAAGCTCAACAAGGTGGGCCATTGCTGGGATCAACTGGATCTCAGTGTATTCTCCTTTCCCAGTAATTATTAATTATATCTTACTTGGTAGAATCATCTAGGTCCTTTAAAAATACTAACTTCGGACATAGGTAGGCATAGATAGCAGAAGGCAGAGGTGGTATTCGGCAGGTTCTGACCAGTTCTGGAGAACCGATAGCAGAAATTTTGAGTAATTTGGACACCAGCAAATACCACCTCTGACTGGCCCTGCCTCCATCTATACTCTGCCTCCCGAGTCCCAGATGACCCCAGATGGGTCTTCTTTTGTTGCCCTGCACAGGAGAATGGAGCTGGAAAGCAAGTTAGTGGGGTGGGAAGGAATGGGATGTTGCAGTATCCTTCCCCTGGAGTGGGGTGGGAATGGAGATTTTACAGTATCCTTCCCCTGCCATGCCCACCAAGCCATACCCACCAAGCCACGCCCACAGAACCGGTAGTAAAAAAATTAAATCCCACCACTGGTTGTTTTTTTTTTTTTTCCTGAGAACCATATTGAAGAATATAAAAGCATAATGTTGTTAAGTAGAAGCAGATATGGAATCAGGAAAGTATTTTTGATTTAGAATTCAAAATTGGAGTAGTGGATGAGAATACATATCTCAAAAGGTATTGGGACTCTTGTAGTTCACCAGTTTGTCGGACACAAGAATAGGACATATAGAGAAATATCCTGGTCCTATCTGCCTAAATTAGGAACTGCAATTTATGTTGGGTTTAGAGATTATTCATTAATGAAAATGAAATGATCTCATAATCAAATGTTTGAAAGAATCGGCATGGCAGCCCTATTAATATCTGGCAGAGCAATGACATTTACATCAAAATTCACAGAAACCCTTATGAAAGAAAATTATTGTGTTCTCGAAACTTTCACTAACACAATTCAAACTTTTCACAGTAATGTGTTCTTGTAATATATCAGCCTTCTGTACTGAAAATAGATAAATCTCATGATATTCCACTTTTGACCAAACTGTGTTAGAAGAAAAAAAACCCTGCATATATGAATATTAATTGCAATATTAATTGTATGATGCATTGCGGTTGTAATCAGGAAATAGTTATATAAAAATATTATAGACTTTAGTAATTCATCCCAAAGTAATGTATTGCTATTCGCTTTGGATTCTTCAGTATGCACACTTTTTCTATCCCATTTTTCCTATTTATTTCATGATAATACATGAGTTCCAAATGGAAAGAAGGATCATCATTATTAGAAACCAAAATATTATGAATCTGACACTGGTGACAATAGAAAAATTGGCATTTTGAACATGGTTTAAGGCTAAGGGCATATAACAAAGAAGTAAATTAATGAACTATTCAGCTCAAGGGACTGTTTAATGCCAGTGCTCTCAACCACACAATTACAGCATTTCTATCCGAAATGGTGATACTAGTATCACCAATCATTCTGCAAACAAGGATTATGGGGAGTACTCTGGGTACCATATCACTGGTTTCTAGGAAGCATAATTTTAACCACTAAAATGAAAGTAGGAAACATCTCTGATTATGTCTGATTATTCACACTTCTATAGGGGCAAGAGTGTAAAGCTCTTATTTTTAGTTTTCCAAGTCAACTGCCTGGAAAAGACACATTTGAGATGAGCACGTTTCATGCCAGTTGATTTTTGACTGAAGTATGGGCAAATAGCACTGTATGTGCTTCAAAAAAATTTCAGAACATCTATTCGGGACTTCAGTGTGTGCAAAAGCAGCACTTCCCTCAATTAATTAAAGCCACCCAATGTTTCCCCAGACTTCTGTGAGCTTTAAAAAAAGGTGCCAGCCCAGCCAAAAAATCTGCCTGCTTTAATGAATAGCAGAGAACTGCTGTGCTTCTTGCTAATATAAGTTTTGAATCCTTTCTCCAAGTAATTTTGGAAGCTTGCACAGACCTATTGAAGAGGACTTTAACTCAGCAGTGGAGAAAGATCCTACGGTATGTACGTTTCGGTTTTAGAAAGTTGCATGATATTTTCTAAAAATGAAAGTATTTTTCTCCTGGATTTTTAAAATGGATTAATAATATAGACTAAAACTTAAAGGAAAAGATTTAAAACAGCTTTACTTGATTTCAGATAATATATATGTTGATCTTGTGAATAAGGCACCAGACTAGAAAGCAGGAGACCTTGAGTTAGTTGTGAAAGCCAGCTGGGTGATTTTGGGTTTTCTATCAGCCCAACCCACCTCACAGGGTTGTTGTTGTAGGGAAAATAGGAGGAAGAAAGTATGTTAAATATGTTTTCTGCCTTGGGTTGTTTGTAAAAATAATAAAGGCAGGATGCAAATAAACATTCCCCAAAAGAACTGCAGAAGAAAAAAAGGACCCCAATATTATATGTTTTGTCTGGCTTCTATATCACCTTCTACACCACTTTCAGCTGCTTCCTATACAACCACAATTTTGTGGCTTTTTTCTTGGTTTTAATAAAGATTAGATGGATAGCGGTGGATTAGATGGATAGATGGATGGATAAAGGGACAGACTTGTGTTCTTTTAAACACCTGCACTCACAGATCCTTTTGTATAAGATATAACTTTATATGGTTTAAAATAATGTCGTGTTTTCCTCCACCTGCATTTCATTTTGCAGAGTAGTGTTCTTACGTCTTTCTTAACGGCATCTTCGTCCTTCCTTGGGCTGGCGATCTGCCTATTATTTTATTATATTAATACTCAAACCTACTACATAAAGGTTAAGAAACCGCGTTTCACACCCACAGACATCTTTCTAACCAATTTAAGCAGAGAAACAGAGCGAAGAAATCTCCTCAAACGCATCCAGGGTGGGACGGGAGCGCTTGGAGAAAAAAGGAAATCAACTTTTTTTTCTTTTTTTGCCTTGTTCGGGGTGACGGCAGGACAGAGAAGCGGAGAAGTGACCGGACCCAGTTCTAACGACGCCCAGCCCACCTCAAACCGCCGGCCGCAAGTTCAAGAGATCGTCTGAAGCGCGTGAGGCTTCGCCCAGAAAGCGACGAAAGGGAATCGGCGAAAGCTGAGCCCAGGCGCGAGCCACCAACTGAGGGAGGGAAGGAGAAGAGGCCCAAGCGCGCGCGCGCGCACCGCCGCGCGCTCCCTACATCGCCTCCTTTCCTCGGCCCCGCCCCGCTTTCGCTCTCGACAAAGCGCCTGCCAAACTCCGCCTCCTCCAGTCGCTTCCTCCGGCGCCCAGGCCTGAGACTCTTCCCTCCGCCGGGCTTCTAACTCCGGCAGCTTCGGATTGGCCGAGGGGCTTGACAGGAGGCGGAGCGTGAAGTAACCGGCGCTGCCCGCCCTCCGCTATAAGCCTCTTTGCAGCTTTCCCACTCAAGCTCCCTCGCGCTCCTGTTTCCTGCGTGTCCTTGTAACAACCGAAGGATGAAAACAGACGCGTCGGGGAAATCTGCTCCAAACAGGCACAACTGTCGTGTGAAAACGCACAGGCTCTACCGTCCGTAGCCTTTACCTTCTCCTCCTCCTCCCTCTCTGCTTCTTTTCGGTGGCTGGGCTTTTTCCTGCTTTCCTTCCAAAAAGCGCAACTCCTCTCCTCCGCCTTTCCCCCTTTTCGTCTGATTTGTTTCTTTTTTTTCCCCTTCCCCTCACAACCATCCATCCGACAACAAGTCCCCTCCCTACCCCCAGCTCCTTCCACCGCCGCCGCAACAGCAGCTTCTCTCCAGGCCGCGGGAATCACAAAAGAAAGCTTGGCAAGTCGGGTTGTTGCGGACTTGAAAGCCCGGGCAGAAGGGAGCGAGCGAGCGCGGAGAGGCCAGGAGAGGAGCGGGGAAGACGGCCGACCCGGCTCGCACGAATCCAACGAGTCGCCCAGAGACACTTTTTGAGAGCGTTTTGGCGGCTGAGGAGAAAAAGACGGAGGCGTTATAACCCCCTGACGAAATAGAAAGAAGAAGAAAAAGAAGAAAAGAAAGTTAAAAGGAGCGGGAAGAAAAAAGAAGAGCACCTTGTGGGGAGGAATGGTTGCCGCAGCGGGACAGGCTCGCCACAGTCGCCGTCTTCGCTCTTGCTGAGGAGGGGATTTAAGTTGAGAGCTACATGACCGCGCCGAGCGGGGACTCACCAGCACCATGCGAGGTAAAGGGCGGGACGGTGTCCTCGGCGTGGCCGGGAAAGGGAGGGAGCGAGCGAGCGAGCGAGCGAAGGGAAGGGAAGGACGGCCGATGGCCAGGCGAGCCAATCTTTAGGAACAGCTTCAGAAGGGAACTGGAGAAGGATTAGGGATGGAGAGGCAATGGATGCTGCCACGTTATCAGAAAGTTCCTTTTTCTTTCTTTTTTCTTTTTGCAGATATGGTCTATGTCTAATCTCCCGTTTCCTACCCCCACGCTTTCTCCATTTGGGGGAGGGGAGGCGGGCGGGTTGAGGGTCTCTTTGAAGATGCTCCTGAGATGGTCCCTCTCCTTTCTACCAAAACCGCCCAGCGGGCAGAAGTTTTGCTACTTGCCCGCTTTGTGAGCAAACGCTGGTCAGCAGAGATACTCCCTTTGCATGGGAGTGGGAAATTTGAGACGGAGAAAGATAGTGGTTGCTAGGCC
>JAOYMU010000292.1:44661443-44671666 GCA_025802295.1 Psammodynastes pulverulentus | reverse complement strand
CCTAAAGCTGCCCGGGACCTCTACCTTGGGTCATCCTACTCAGGCCAGCTTCTTCTCCCGAAGCCGGCCTTTCACGCTGCTCGGGACAGCCGGTTGGCGCTGTCCCGACGCGACAACGGAAAAGTAGAACGGACGCTTCAAAGGAAGCGTCTTCGAAGGGCTGCGTTGCCGCCGGAAGTCACTTTTTGTGACTTTCTTATAAGCAAAGTCAATGGGGAAGCCAGATTCACTTAACAATTGTATTACTAACTTAACAAATGCAATGATTCATTTAACAAGAACGGTCGTAAAATCTGGCAAAATTCATTTAACAAATGTTTTGCTTAGCAATAGAAATTTTGGGCTCAATTATGGTCGTATACAGTCGTATACCTGTATTAGGATTATTTTTTATCCTTAAAAAAAAGTATAAGAATTAATACAGGACCATGACACCATGTCCACTGTACCGAGTAATATTTCTGTATAAGGCTTATTCTTATATAAAAAAAGTTCCACAAATGTATATTTGCATGAATGGAATATAGGTAGTCCTCAACTTATGACCACAATTGAGCCCAAAATTTATGTTGTTAAGTGAGAAATGTAAGTGAGCTTTGCCCCATTTTACGACTTTTGTTGCTACATTTGTTAAGTGAATCACTGCACTTGTTAAATTAGTAACATTGTTGTTAGGTGAATCTGGTTTCCTTATTGACTTTGCTTGTCAGAAGGTCACAGAAGGGGGTCACATGACTCCGGGACAGAGTCAATTGTGAAGCATCTGAATGTAAATCACGTGACCATGGGAGATGCTACAATGGTCATAAGTGTGAAAAATGGTTATAAGCAGGAGTGGAATTCTGCTGGTATAACAGCCAGTTTGCCTGACACGCGCTACATGCGTGTGAACAGCAATGCAAAAGTCCTTACTTGTTATGTTACTTTGGGGGGGGAGGGTAACACAGCTGAGGAGCGGCAATCTGCTCTTCCAAGCTAATCAGCTGGGATGATAACGTTCAGTACAGCGCAGGGTTGGGCAGGTGGGCCCACATAAATGTCAGAGTGGAGCAGTTCAGTCCCAGCTGATCTTCGGAACTGGTCCGAACCGGCAAAATCCCACCCCTGCTTATAAGTCACTTTTTCGCTGCTGTTGTGACTTCGAACAGTCACTTAATAAACTGTTGTATGGTGAAGATTACCTGTATTTGATTTAAGCACATGTACCTCAGTTAAATTATTGGAAAAGAAGTACCTAAATGCACTTTTAGTTTTCCTTCATTGTAAAATAATTTAAACAAACTTGAAATGGTCTTTTCAGTGTTGGAACTAGAAGACGAATGATTAGGAAATACTGGACCTTAAATCCTGCCTAATACACATTTTGCTTGTTGTTGTAGGTGTGGTTACAAAAATACGGCTATCTTCCATCCGCTGACTCCAGAATGTCAGTGTTGCGCACTGCAGAGACAATGAAGTCTGCTATAGCTGCCATGCAGCAGTTCTATGGCATTAACACGACAGGAAAAGTTGACAGGAACACAATCGAGTAAGTAATTTTTTATTGCGATGCTCTTCCTTTTTGGAATTCCTGAAATATATGTGGAAAATTAGAAGCACTGCTGTGGCTGGCTATCTAAATCCTATCTCGGCAGTTTTGAACAGCATGGCACTTAGAATATTCTTTTCTTGTAGTAATGTCAGGCGGGAGCTGGGGAGAAGCAATGTAAGGCGCAATTAAAGCCTCAATAAAAGTCAATTTCTACAAGAAAGGAGAAAAAAAGTATGAAAAATGGATTTGAACAGTCATGACATTTTTATCTTGATATGAGTGTTAAATCAAAATTCACAAAAGGGAGATAATAATCAGATGTCCTTTTGTGGCTCAGGACAAAGTTAAGACACGTTTGAGGCCAGCCGGATCATGATCAAGAGTGTGAAGAGTATAATTATCAGACTGCGTATAGACTTTAAATGAATCAGTTGTGGAAAAAAGGACAAACCCTAATTCCAAATTCAGCAACCTATCTTTTTTCTGGTACCTATCAGTACCTGTGACCCAGTTGTCTCTGGCTTTCTCCCCATCTCCTCCCATTCCCAATTGTCTAACAAATAGCCTTTTCCATTTTAGTAACCCATCATGAACAGCTGCTAAGGTCACTAGATTACATCTATTTTAGAGATATTCAAAAGCAGCAGTAGAATTGGGAATCACATACAAGGCAACTGTACCACCCAGTGTCGTTGACTGAGATGGGACACTATAGAAATTGAATTAATAAATGAATGAATAAACTGCCCATATAGTTTATATTGGGCACTGGGCAGCTGTTACTGGAAAACGTTTAGCTATTATTCTATCCCCACTATCCAATCAGAACTGAAGAAGTTTCTTGGATGAGAAGTGAAAGAAAAACCAGAAAGTCCAGCTGCCTCTTGAAAAAGCACCTTTGGGACAACCATGACTTGGATGACTGAGAATCTCCATAGACATCTAGCTATTACATTGAAACAGTGCAAAATCTACTTGATATTGTGCATGATGACTGTATATAATTCCCCAGCCCCCATTTCCCTATAAGAAAAATAAGGAAGCCTAAAACAGGTTTCCCAGCTCCCCCCTTGACACAGACAGTTCCCATATTAGGTCAGTGGTTGTGAGGCCCAACCAAATCCACAAAAAAACCCAAAAACATGCAGAAATGAAACGTGACCTTCAAACCAAATTCCTTTGCAAGGAGTCCCAAGCAGTCTGCTCTTTAACCCAGACTTTTGCTTCATTCCATTCAGTCTATTGTTCTATCTTTTTAAAAATCTTTGTTCTTCCTTTTTTTGATTTTATTATAATTTCTTTGTTTTGATTGTGGTGAGTGATCCAGAGTCATTAGGAGTCAGGTGGCATACAAGTTTAATAATATTAATGAGGCAAGTGCCTCTCATTCCTGATTCTATTTAATGATTTCTTTTTATTTATTTCTCTGATTCGTTTATCTACCTTTTTAGTTTGCCAATTGTCAGAATTTTGTAGTATGTTTCTAAGGAGTGTAGGCATGTAGCTGTTTTCTCTGTTATTTAAAAGTGTGTTGAGCAATGATGTCACATAAATAAATATAAATAATAGACTAAATTCATTGGAGTATAATATATGAACAATGGACACTGGAATAATGCAACATTTGGAAGCCAGATGCATTGGATTTGGTGGGATTGTTTTTAAGACACACATAAGGGTAGGTATGTTATAGGATTGTGCAAAGTATTTGGAAAGAATGCTTGTAAAGCACATTAGAATGAATGATGCAACCTTCTTGAAAAGTTAAAATATCTGGATTCTTTGGAAAGCGTATAAGCCAGCCTTATATGTTGCCTCTGGCTGTTGTAAGGGCATTTGTTGGTGATCCCAGTGGTATTGTTATCTATGTCTGTCCCCAGGCCCAGGGTGAAATGGTTTGTGTAGCTCTTAGTGATTTTTTGGGATGTTATTAATGTATCTCTCAGTATTTATGTTTTTCTTTTCATATTATGTGTTTCTTTAAAATTATAAGTTGTCCGTAATCTTTCTGGAGTAAAGCAGCTTTAAAATCCAATAAGTAAACAAATGTTCAAGCAACTAGGTGCACTCTTATAAGCAGCTGCATTAACTTTTCAGAGGATGCAGCTGTTTTAATACTTTAAAAAGAGTGTTTTGCTTTTGCTAGTGTTCTTTGCAAATAATCACTTTTGCATACTTTGTTCAACCTTGATGTCAAGTATTAAAACTGGTATTAATTTTACACATTGCATCTTATAGAAGAAAAAGATAATCAAATATACTGTTTGTTTAAATCTAATTTTAATTCATTTTTCCTTGATATTAAATCACAAGAACAAAATATAGCACCAGATCATCAGATGATCTCATCTGCTATTTGTTTTGTTTTATATGAATGCTGGAAATTCTTTTCTGTATTAATTTTTAAAACATTTTTATAAGGCTGAATGGTGAATACGAAACAATTCAAATCAAATCAGGAAATGATATTTATGCTTAAGATCTATTTTGACAATCACTTAACAGAGACATAGACCACATAGACCACATTCTGTATTTACATCAGAATGATATTTCTATATTTTTCCACACAGTTTGATTATAGTACTTTGACTCAAAGATCAATGCTATCTTTCTGAACACATTTATAACTTCCTTTGTTGTCAGCTTCCGGTAACTAATTTTCTGTTGGTGAAAAAGATAGCTTCCTCCCAAATGCCACTAATTTAGCATTTAAAATCTTCTAACACTCAAAATTGCCTTCTTCTCTCAAACACTTATTTGCATTTGCCTAGGTATTTTAGCTATTAAATCATGAAATACCTTAATAGACACTAGATCTATTTGAAATGTTTCTACCGTACTTCTAAGGACCAGGTGATGCTTGGGTATGGATTATCTAAATTCAAGGACCCCGACCTAATTTCTTTCCATCAAAAACCTGTTTCTTATAGTGCAATAATATATGATGAAATGGATTGATTTGAAATCTGAGGTTGGAAATATAGAATATTTCTTTTTTAAAAGTAAAGAAATTATTTTCAGTTTGTAGATTCCCATCAATGAAGACGGTGCTGTCTGGAAGGCACCACAGTAGAGGAAGCTGATACTACTAATCCAGGGATTCCTCCATTTTTTCCCCTAATTTCTCTAACATAAATCCTCATGAAATGTATGTTTACATCTATTTGAAATACTTTCTTTAAAAAAAAAAGGCTTCAATGCTTAAAACAAAACAAAACAAAAACAAAATAAAAACAAAACAAAACAAAACAAGAAGCCCCTACATAGAGTTCCAGATTATAATATTCTGCTCCACACATTAATGTGTGATTGCAATAGAATGTGAAGTGCTTATTTCTTAAATAATGTGATTATCTATCTATCTATCTATCTATCTATCTATCTATCTATCTATCTATCTATCTATCTATCTATCTATCTATCTATCTTTTCTACATAGAAATTGATCTGCTAATCCAGTATATACTTAAGTGTTTAAAACATGATAGTTGAAATTAAAGATTGTCAATCATTATTATTGGGATATAAACACAAATGATATTGTCAAGCAGTTTTAGTGGACTACTTGTGTGAAATATAAAATATCTGCCCCAGAATTTATGCCAAATGGCATAAATGGGATTTTCACATTCACTTCAGTGGAGAAGATGTTTTAGTATACGTAAAGTGAAGTGTACATAAAAGCTGGCCTATCTTCTAAAATGAATGGAGAAGCTCTCCTATTTGGAAAAATAAAATCCAAATGCCTTGCATACATGGGATATTTACGGATATGTTCCTCAGACACATTCATATCCTGCCTTCCTTTTATGAGCTCAAAATAGGTCATATGGGGATCTGTCTTTATTTTATCCCTACAAAAGCAAATCTGTAATCTAAGCAGAGTAACTGGTCCCAGTGCCCAGTGAGTTTCTATGTCTAATATTGGACTTGAACTTATGTACCTGATATAAGCAGTTTCTAGACACAGTTTGTGAATGGCTAGAGGTAATTTAATTCTGGAAGTGTTGTGGACAAAAAAAGCTAGTAGATCTATACACACATTTTCAGCTTGTCTTGAAATGTGGGCTTCTTCTATGAAAAAAATATGATTTGCTGATACCTTAACTTTGAGCTATGCTTGAAAATGTGATGGTTGAAGTAATTTGCAATACTAGAGGCATCAATGCCAGCTACTACCTTATCAAAATACTATTTCAGTTACTCATTTATGTTCTGGTTACTCGACTACTACCATGAAATTTATGTTTGAAACATATTGGAAGCTGGAGTTACTGCACTATATAACAATCTAGATGTTGATGTAGCCATATGAGTCAGGCAACATTGCACTGATATTATGGAAGCTGTTTACTTTAATTTTGAGCTATACTTGAAAGACATTGAACAAGAGTATTGATATAGTTCTAGAAACTTCTGGTTTAACCAAAAGGTTTGAAGTTCTATGCCCTAGTTGGCAAGTTAGCAATAGAAATATTGCCTGTAATACAGCTAAAACTGGTAATTATCAGAAATATCACTTTAATGTTAATACACTTTTTCATGAACTATATCATCTGAAAAGTTTTTGTGGAAATATGTAATTTTTGAAAATAATGTGGAAATATCCTCTAAGGAGCTTACTTTATTAATATTCTCAAGGTCTAAGCTTTTGTATTGCCTGTCAAACTTGTAATGTGAATATATAGAAACTTGGCATGGATTAGCAGTATCAAATATGTATAATCAATTTGAAGGACATTCCTCTAAGATGAAACTTGATATATGGTTCTTATTTCATATAAATGGAATCAATTATTATGTACTTTACTGCAATTACTAATAAAGTTAGAAACTAGAAAGCAGAATGGATTGGGAAAAAAACCCCAGGAAAATCTATGCATAAACAAATTCTATTTGGATAGCCTGACACTTTTCACTGCTAATCTAATCCTAATTGTTATGGCTTTAGTTGTTTTAGTTGTTCTAGTACTTCAGAATAATAGTTTTTCCTGCTTAATGGCTTTTGTACAGAGATTTGGGGGAAAAGAGAAATATGTAAATCACAATATCCTTGTAAAAAAAAAAACTATCCCTAAATTGGATGGAACAGTATTAGCAGGCTGTGCAAGAAAAAATGTTTTGGAAAGAGTAAGTATTCAATTTTAATCTATTGTTACATAACAGAAAGAGATGTTCATCAGTTAGAAAAAGAGAAGAAACAAATGCCTTTACCTTCTGTGTCTAGAGAGTAGAATTCAATATTGAAGAGCCTATTTTATTTTCTAGGATTGTCTATAAAAATTCTCAGTCCTCCAGGTCATAGTTCAGTGGTCGGATTCTACTTGTTCTGCCCGGTTCGGGCAAGCCGGTAGCTCTGACAATCAGCAGGGAGCAAACCGGTTTGCTCCAACAATCTGCTGTTGGGCCCCCACCCACCCCAACTCTATACTGACCTTTATTTCCTGGTTTTGCAGCTCTGCTGATTTGTGTGGCTGCGCGAATAGCCACGAGTCAGCTGTTTCACACAGTAGAAGGTGAACTCCCAACAATCGCTGTGTACGTGCATGTTCACTAAACCGGTTGTTACACCAGTTGAATCACACCACTGTCATAGTTGTATCAAAAGTACAACTTTATTTTTTGAAAAGGCAACTCAACTGATTTTTTGAGGAAGAAAAGATGTTTTGCTTCCTATCCTGGAAGCATCATCATTTATATCCAACACAACTGAAGAAGCTTCCAGGATAAGAAGTAAAATGTCTTCATTCTCAAAAAAAATCAGTCCAGTTGCCTTTTCAAAAAATAAAAAAAAATACTTTTGATATTTTTTAGGATTCTTGATCCCATGGAAAACCTCCATTTTGCCTTTTACAATCAGAAAATTCTTATGCTTCATTTTTCTGAAATACTGTTTATTTTTGTAATGAATTTGTATCAAAACAAAATGGAGTCTTCAGCTCATATACATTAATAAAAATACAATAAATCTTCCCATGATAAAAAACAAAATGAAATGAAATCAATTACTTCAGTAGTGCAACACTGTTATAGTTGCTTATTCAGTAAGCAAGATGTCCACAATAACTCTAGTTTTAGCAACTTGCATAAAGCTAGTAGGCAGATATTAAAATATAATTTTAGGATCTGATAGTGAAAGCAAAATGAATAGAGAAAAAAATGTAAAAAAAACCATAGACCTTGGATATTCACTCTGCCAATACATATTATAAGCATCGTACATTTAAATGATTCTTGATAATGATGATTCTCAAGACTTGGGATAAAAACAGCAGAAGGCCTTTGACCTTCGAAATTGACCAAAGAATATGGAGAATATTCCCATAAAGTTTATGCCAGTATTCCTCAACCTGCTTCATTGCTGCTCCATTAGGACTACAAAGTCCAAATTCTTAGGAAGCAGAATCCAAAGTGAGTGCCAGAAATAAGGAAGGCTGCCCTCCATTTATTTTTTCTTATTGATGTAGTGACTGCCTTTTAAATAGCATTATGAATATTTCTAATTAGCCAGATGACCTTATTCATGCAGACAGTATCTATCACTCTTGTCACTCTTGAATGGTTAGCATCTCATTGAATATGGAATGTAAAAGTGTCTTACAGCTGATTAGGTGAGGATGATAGGTGTTCTGACCCAGCCTTAGCAGAAGCAAGAAACAGACTCCTTGTCACGAAAAGCCCCTCTTTATTTACCTCTTGTGACCCACTGAAAAGTCCAGGCAATAGATCTTCAAAGAGTTAACAGCAGCAACAGACCTTATCAGTTCCTTGCAATAATTGCAAGACCGTGAGCTCCTAGCTAAAAGGCTGCAAATTAAGTTCTGGCAAGCAGTCTCTGTGGCACGAAACACAATGAGCAAAATCTTCAGAAAGACGAACTGTTGTCTCCTACAACAACCACTCCCCTTTCCTTTTATTATTCCCCAGTCAGGGAGGAGCTGTACAGCATCCACATGTGCTTTGCTTCCTGAGTCGACTCCTTATCTTCCATTGTTCCCCTCTCCTAACAGCTCTGCACATATGTGCATCTGGAACAGGCCCCAGCTGTTCTTCCTCCTCACTCATATCAACCTCCACAGCCAGCTGCCTTTCCGGTGGCTGGGAAATGTTGGATGGCCCTGGCTCTATCTCTGCCTCCGACACAGAGCTTCCATCAGAGCCTTCCCCAGACTCCAGAACTGGCCCAAGTTCCTCCCCAAACTCCTCATCATCCAAATCTGCCTCCAGTTCCACTGGCAGCTGGCTGGCCACAACAATAGGATGGTATACAAGGGCTTTCTTTTAGAAGGCCCTTATGCTGCAAGACTTTGGAAATGGTCATCAACTTTATTAACTATGGAACAGCAGTTGATCTTCTCCAGTGTTAAAATGTATGGTGTGTATAATCAAATTTGAGAGCCAATTTGATGTTTAAGGCATCAGGCTACAAACTGGAAGATTGTGACTTCTAGGCATAAAGCCAATTAGGTCACCTTGGGGCAGTCGCTCTGCCTCAGCCCTAGGAAGAAGGCAATAATAAACCACTTCTAAAAAAGTCTTGCCAAGAAAACAAGGGACTTGTTCAAGCAGTCATCAGGAGTCAACACTGATGTGAAGCAATAATATTACTACTAATAAAGATATTTCACACTAATTTGAATTCACATATTATACAAAGACAGACTGTGGTTTATTCAATTTTAGTATAGTATAAATATAGCCATTTTGGATTTTAAATTTGGCTTTCTGAATCAGTCATGTTTTATACAACAAATAACTGATAAACTTATGATATGTTATATGTATTTTATGAAATTTGCATCTATTTAAAAAGTGGAAATAGACAATGTTGTGAAGGGAAACCACAATTACATGATAAGATTGTTGATGCATCCAAAATAGTTCTTTCTTTCTTTTTTCCTTTTTTAACTTCACTTTCCAAAAACTGGAATTGGAATTCAGTTTGAAAGTCTGGGTAGTTGGCGGGCAAGCAGATGGAACAGTTAATGCCTATTTTGTTGGTAGTGAAAATTGGAAGCAGCTAGCATCTAAGGTACCTTATGTCAGCATGAATGAAACTCAGCAACTTTAAGAAAAGTGGACCAACTCCCAGAATTCAGAAGCATTAGTTAAACTTTAATAGTATTTAATGCTTGCATAGTTAAACAATGATTTTCTGTATTGATTATTAATTCAATGAAGCATTTAACCAACACTTTGTACATCTTTTTAAAATAATTTTAATTGATTTTAATTATTTACAAATAGCCTCGATGCATGAATAACATGAACCCAGAGTGTTCCAAATTTCATAACAAATATGACAATATTTTAATATTTTATAATAACTTTGGTATAGATTGTTTTGTATTAATACCTCTTATCAGTCTTACTATTAATTATTCCGTATTCCCATATACAATTTTATCAATCTCTATTTGCTTAGTATCTCTTCTTTTATCATAAATTCTATATTACTCATCATATCTGCAATATTTAACAATTCACATATTCATTAATCCATATTTAGTTTAAATTTTCAGTTTTATCCCCCTTTCCAATTCTTAGTTCTGCCATCTTTGCTCTGTATATTAAATCCCCTCAGTCATTTGTACTAAAACAAACTGTATTCAAATTATATCACATATTTATTCCATTCCAAAAATACTATAATTACTTTCCCTACTATTATATTCCATTATATATTTTT
>JAOYMU010000292.1:44613461-44631938 GCA_025802295.1 Psammodynastes pulverulentus | reverse complement strand
CTGTCTGTCTGTCTGTCTATCTATCTATCTATCTATCTATCTATCTATCTATCTATCTATCTATCTATCTATCTTCTATCATGCTTATATACTACCTCCCTTCTGCCAATGTGAAACATCCTCTGGTCACTTCCCTCCATGGTCACTGGCCAGCTGATCTTCGGTTTCTGGTGGTCCAGCATGCACACGTGCACGCATTCTGGTTTGGGCACTCGATGCCGAAAAGGTTTGCCATCACTGCCCTATACAATTTCAGGCAGGTGGCTGTCCAGTCTCTTCTTACAAACCTTAGCGATGAAGCACCCACAGCTTCTGAAGGCATGCTGTTCCACTGGTTAATATTCCTCATTGTTAGGAAGTTTCTCCTTAATTCCAGGTTGCTTCTCTCCTTGATTGGTTTCCATCTATTGGTTCTTGTCTTGTCTTGCCTTCTGGTGCTTTGGAAAATGTTGATGGCAGCCTTCTTTATGGCAGCTCCTCAAATACTGGAACACTGCTATCATGTCACCCCCTAGTTTTTCTAGACTAGCCATACCCAATTCCTGCAACCGTTCTTCATACGTTTTTGTCTCCAGACCTTTAATCTTCTTAGTTGCTCTTCTTTGCCCTTTTTTTCAAAGACTGAACACCTTTTTTGTAATGTAATTTTGTAATTTTATTTACTCCTGGCCTTGGTCACCTTCTGCGCAGGATGATAGGGGCAGCCTTGAAGGAGGTATGCCACAACCATTACAAAGCATCAACCTGAAAAGATGGGACAAGGTTAGGGTTAGGGAAACACTCAAGATTGTCTGCTTTGACTTTCTTTGGCATACAAGGGAAGTGGAGAGAAACTCTGCTAGGTTTTCAGGATTCTATCGTTCCAGTTAACTCCAGTAGTTCTTGTGGTTTCTGATTCTGACCATCCAGCAAGTAAGACCAAAAAAGATGTTGTTCCCATTCCGGTTGAAGATTATTCTTTATACATGCATTCATTTATTCTTTGCTGCCCTGCCATCCTCTATGCCAGTTAAGCTGACTGCCACATCTCAAGCCAGGTGAGCTATTTCTAAATCCATGTAACTAGTCTGGCTGGTGGAATTCAAGCACAGAAGATAAACATGGGTTGAAAAGCTGCCCAGATAGACAAGATGGACGCCACATAAATTTAATAAACAAATAAATAAAACTCACCATTTGCTTTTCTTAACTTGGCCCCACAAGGCCATCATCCCTCATTGGCCCCATTATTAACGTAGAACAAGGGCTAGCCAATGAAGATGGTGCAAAACATAGTGGCCTATCTTTCTATTGGACCTGAAGGAAAGATGTCAATGCGGCCATTGGGCTGTGTTCAGGAGGCTAGAATATTCTGATGATTCACAACGAATGAATGATGGGGAAGTTAGTTTGGTGGTAGCCCTATATGTGGGTCTGGATCTCATTGTATAACAAAATTGTTATGCTTCTTAAATCAAGAAAAATCACCATTCTAATTGAAAGCCTGCCCCAAACAAAGAATTAATAATTTTCAAAAAGCAGAAAAATGACAGCTGCAGGTTGCAAATCATTGCTAAGCTAATTCTTGGGGTGTTTTCAACAGTTTTCCCTAAACAGCAAGAGATAAAAGGAGGGCAACGTATAGAAGAAATATCTTTGCCAGTTTCGTTCCTGTCCAGATTGCTCCAAAGAAGATAGGCTTGCTCAGTAATAAAGCAACTGTGAAAATAGCATTCTGTTGTGGTCGGTTCTTTGCAGGGTAATTAGCCACCCACATTCCAAATAGCAGCTTCCCTGTGAACAGACCTTCCACTGCTAAACCACTGTTCTCTATTTGCTGTTATTGAACAGGTCCCTCTTATATTGGGGCAAGTCTGAAAAAAAAATATCGCAGATGAGAAATAAATACCCCTAAATGTTCCCCCTTTCGAAGAATTGCTTAAAATATGTTAGGAACAATGCCAAATGTCCTATCTTTCCACAAAAACCCCATCCCAAAACAGTACCTCTTTTGAACAGATGTCTATGAGATCACACTGCTTACTCTTTATATCCATTGTTTTCGGTCTTCTGTTACAGTTTTCACTCCTCCAAGTTCAATTGCGACACGAATCGAGGAAGAGGAGGCGGCTTTTGAATAGCTTTACTTAGGGATGTGATGTTATGGGTTCGGTGAAAGATTGTGTTTTATCTGAGTTGCGCGTTTTGGTAGTTCTAACACTCTTATCTTTGACTCTGGAAATCAAGTAACTTTAGTGGTTGAGGCAGTTTCTACAAATCATAGTTGGTCAAACCAATGCCATCTGCCCCCCTCCCCCCCAAAAAATGGTGTCGTCTCTTATAACCATCTTCTAGTAAATCTGAACACCAAGAATGCCTTTGAAGGTAATCTGGGTAATGCAGTTAATTCAAAATGCATCCTAATGGCAGATAAAGCTCACTGTAAAAGTGGCAAAAGGATCAATATGGCTTGGAGGTCCAATATCCAATGGATCATATTTCCAAAGAACACGTCCAAATTGCTTTGTGGATAACTTGATCCCTTTCTTTTGGTTTCTGAAATTAGAAGGATCTTTTCAGGAGAACAATCATCAAATCTAATCAGATCTCAAAAAATTAAACAAGCTTCTTAAAAGAGCTAAGATAGCTTTGAAAGGCAAAATAGAACTTTCTCTACAGTGATCAGAGCTCAACCTGGACATTCCTGGATGGAGTCCCCATTTCTGAGGTAAATTTTTTACGAGTGGATTACACTAACAGCTTATTAACAGAGAGTTTTGAGACTTTAATTTTGCTCTGTTTCACTCTTATTGCTCTTCCTGTTAACTACTTTGCTATGAATATAACATATAGAAGACAGGTCAAGAAGCTGCAAATAGATTTAGTTGTTTAAAAATTTTGGGACGGCTTGTTTTGCAAGGGGTGGGAATTCATGTAGTCCGTAAAAAAAATATTAACAATAGTTTGTTGACATGGTTTGTATAAACTATACATGCTGATTAAGGAAAAAAAGATTTTAAATGCGATGATTTAACTAAATTAATAGCAGGTTTTCTAGAGACCCGTACCAAACTACCTGCCGCTTTATAGGTAGTTCTGATTAAGATAGAATCAACCCAAATGTCCTGGAAACATTCCCAGAAGAAAAGGTATTATTTTTCTCAGTGAGAAAGAAATGGCAATATAAAAAGATATAGCCAGTAGATTTAGCAGCATCCACACAAGGACATTGACATGGAGTGCAGGGTGTTTAAACAAAACCTCCTTCTAAAACAGCTGATTTGGGGGCAACAACTCTTGCTAACAAAAATGTTCTCCTGGGTATTTTTTTCCCTCATCCTAGCATTTTTCCCACAAGCACAGGGTTCCATTTTTCAAATCAACTCAAAATTGATTCATTGGTTGTGGTAAGAATGGACTGTCCTGGTTATTTATTATCTGCGCCTAATGCTAGGATTGATAGAGAGTGCCTGATCCAAAGTCAACCAGCCAGATTTCATGCTTAAGATAAAACTAGAACTCATAGTCTCCTGGTTTCCAGCCTGGTGCCTTCATCATTAGACCAGGGGTCCCCAAACTTGGCAACTTTAAGACTTGTGGACTTCAACTCCTAGAATTCTCCAGCCAGCAGAGCTGGAATTGAAGTCCACAAGTCTTAAAGTTGTCAAGTTTGGAGACCTATGCACTAGACCAAACTGGCGCTTAAAAGTGCTCTCCTGTGTGAAAGAAACAAATGATCAATCAACTATTTCTCCATTGAGAAACTGGTCTCCAGCTTTCTGGAAGCCTGAACTAGATCTTTCTATCTATCAATATAGTTAACAGCCATTTAATCCCGTAGAGGCAATGCCAAGAGAAATTGGCACTGAGAGGGAATGCCAGTCCAATGCCAGGGAAATTTCCTCTTTAAGGCTTTTCCTCCTAATTAATTACATGTTCTGTTACTATCAGAGAGATCAACCCTACAGAATCTGTTCATATTTTGAATTGCGACTGAATTGCTACTGAAACAAAGCCATGTTTCCCCATCTATTTTGCATAGACTCATCCCATTTAGAATTGAAAAGAGGAGATAGATGAGCCACTTAATAGCAGTTTTGCCTTCGTCAATGTTGTTTAGGCCGCTTAAAAAGGGATGGAAGTGCAGCGTGATCCAAGCAACATGGTTTTTATCTTAAATGCAGAAAATGACTGGCATTTTCTTCGTGCAACATAAACGCAGTCCATCTGATCGACAGCATTAATAGGAAAATATTCTAATGCACTTTGCTTTGTTTTTATTTTAAAAATCCAATAAAAGTCCGCCTCCATTTGTATTTACAATTCTTCTTTACATATAGATCTTCTGTTTGCAGAAATCCTATGCGCGCATTGTCCTTAATGTGCATTTCTTGAGAAGTAATGTTGATGAATCTTGCAAGTCAACTCCCACAGGAATTTCCAACCAAAATACTTTAAGGACGTTATGCTGAATCCTGTTAATTGATGTGTATAGAGGCCTGAGAAAACAAATTTCTTTCTCTCTAGTAGCACTTTAGATTTATATACCGCTTATCAGTGCTTTTTACAGCCCTCTCTAAGCGGTTCACAGAGTCAGAGTCAGCATATGGTGGGGTTCGGTAGCTCCAACAAGGTTAGGAACCACTGATCTAGCCCAATCCTGGGATTTTTGTGATACTTTCTCATTCAAGTAATTAACCAGGTCAAATCCTGCGTCACTTCCTTGGGGGCCAGTCAAGATCAGCTAATTGCTGCCACCTTCTATAGCTTGAAGTTCTAGTGGAAGATAAAGTGAACATGCAAAAAATGTTTGTTTATTTAGCTTCAGTGGCCTTTTCATTTCAATAAAACTGATTCCATTTAATTCAAAGGGCGAAGTGACATGGCCCTGCTCCTGTGCCTCAGATTGCCTTTTGGTCTGTTACTGCAGAGCAATTCATGTAAAGGAAGGTTGTGGGAATCCTTTTCCTGCAGTACTGGCCAGAGAGTTTGCAAGCTGGTCAGCTTTGGCAAATGCTGTGGAATTGTCCACGGTGACTCACTGACGATGGTCCACTTGGAGGCCCCTTAGCAATATGCCTTAGGTCTTCTAAACTTGATATTTTCGGCAGGTGCTAGAGACAACTCTGCAGCATGTGCCAAATTTACAAAGCCTGAAAATTTTTTGAAACTGGTCAGTGGCGATTTTCCCAGCAAGGCAGCTTTAACATACTCTGCAAACTGTCCAGTTTTGAAGCACTTCATCCAGCATTGGAGAAGGTGGTGATGAGGCCTTTGCCTACAACTCTATCCTCAGATGATCTAAAGCCACTTGGTTGCTTTGTTGAAGAATTAAATTGAATCATCTCTTGACTTCTGCAAAGTACATTACAAGGCCTCCACAGAATAGATGCTCTGTTGAAGTGAATGTCAATTGCTTTATACAATCCAAACTTGAAATAAGGAAGAATGTCATTACCAGTACAGCTCTTAAAGAGTGGAACAACTTGCCCTTTGAGTTGTGGGTACTCCATTCTAAGAAGCTTTCAAGTTGGACAGTCATCTATTTCGAATGTTATGAGAATTTGTGCTTAGAATATTTGTCATTCATTGCTGGCTGAGGAACTCTGGGAATTGAAACCCACACAGCTTAAAGTTGTAAAGGTTAAGAAATACTAGCCTAGATGTTCAATATCCCTTCCAAATCTATGATTCCATGTTTCTCATGGGCTTATTATTTATATCCATTTCTTCAAAAATCTTCCCACTTTGTGTTTTACAAATTAAATATATGTTTTGCTGTTGTTGTTACTGCTTCCTCTGGCATCATCCTCCCTTCGTCTTGCATGGCAGATTTAGTCCATTCACATTAGGAATACAGGAAACAGAATTTACTCCTTTTATTGATTCAATATCTATTAATTTGCTACTGAACTTTCCTCATTCGCTTCAGTATTTCCATTTCAATTTCTTGTCATCTTATGTCTCATTATAAACATTGATTTACTAAAATATGTTTGAACTGTTTCTATTCCTTCATTAGATAAACTGATTCCCATCTTGTTTAATGGTGAAAATGCCAGATCAGCATTTTTATTGAAAAGCAGTAATTTGTTCTAAGCCATTGCCATTGAACAAGAGTATAAAGACAATTGAGGGTCATTAAGTCTTTTCTCTTTACAATCATCTATTCCATATTTTACAGTAGCCTGTTTGCTATAAAAATTAAAAATATCACTGAAAAAGAAATCATATTTTTGGGATCAGTGTATTTGATAAAACCTCTTTACCAAAAGATAAATCCAAAATCCAAAAGGATTTTGTCTAAAGAATTCTAAATGTTTTAAATATTTAACCAATAATGTTTTAAACAATTTAAATTTAAACAGTTTACATAAAAGGGAGCATTGCAGTTCAAGTGTGGATAGAGATTCTCAATCATTCAGGTCATGATTGTCCCAAAGGTACTTTTTCCAAAAAATAAAAACCTTTCTTGCCTTTTTTCTTTGAAAATATTAGAAGCTAAACATTTTCAAAGAAAAAAAAAACCAAGAAAGTCCAGTTGCCTTTTGGTAAAAGTACCTTTGGGAATGTAGTTCAAGCATCCAACCTAAAACAACTCCTATCCCTTTTTTAATTTGCTCTTTTTCATAATATTTTAATTTGTCTTTTTACTAACTGCTGACTTTTTCCTGTCTTTAGGTTTGTTTAGTTATCTTTATTGGAAAAATAGTGTCCCCTGATTTCTACTGTTTCTTGTTCCTTTGATTCTGTTTGATTGGTATGGAATCTCTGGATATGTTTAGACTGGAAACTGCTTAGAACAGAGAAATGAATTTTCTTAGAGTTGAATAAGGTTATTTGTAATTTCTACATCTGTTAGCAAGACAGATGAAATTGGAACTGATGAAATTATAATAGAAGCAATGTACAAGTAGCTCAGTTTTATATTGTATATTAAAGTATATTCTGCTTTTCTGCAGAGAGAGTGAGGTGTTTCCCATGAACTCATGAATTGATCATTTAGACAGAAAAGTCTAGACAATTTTTCTTTTTTTCCTTGATACTAGATAACGAAATTATTGCAAGATACTGCTGGTTTAGATGCACATCTTCTGTTCTTATTAACTCTTCCATTTGATATTTTAATTTGTAAGCCAACCTGAAATCCATTCTAATGAACTAAAGCATTTTTTAAAATAATTTTAAAAAATTAACTTATAGATATGTTATAACAACATAGATTTGTCCATCACTTTCATTTTTTGTATAGTTTAAATGTTACTCTAGTACTAATGTATATATCTGCCCCAGATATATCTTTCTTTATTGAAGACAGTAAAGGTCATAAGGATAATTTAGTTTATTTTAATAGGATAAAATAAAATAGCCATAACTCAATTTATAATCAATCAAAAAATATGGAAGAGTCAGTTTATTGTAGTGGTTAAGACATTAGGCTAGAAATAAGGAAACTACAAGTTCTGGTCCCACCTTTCCCACAAATACAACTGGGTGGATTTTTGGGCAGTCAATTTTTCTCAGACATACAAAGAGATGGGCAATCACTTCTGAAAACCCTTTCTAAGTAAACTGCAAGGACTTACCCAAAATTTGACATGATTAAATGGGGGAAAAAAGTAGAATAAATTTTAACAGGCACCCAGTAACCAGAAATTCAACTGAGAGGAATTATGCAAATTTAACTAGACCTAATTAGTTAAATTTCCATAATCTAGCCTTAAAAATGACAATTAATTCAAATGTGTACATTTCTGGTCTGAGATTTATATTTTTAACCCCAGTATATTAAGACATCTCTCTGTAACAAAGGAATGTGGAAAATTGTTTTTGAAAAAGGAAGAAACTTTGGAAAGGCTATATGGCTACAACCTTAATAAACTGTTCAATATAATTATTTAAATTGTAAGCACAGATTAATATTCCTCTTAATTATTTAGTAATTAGTAAGTAAATAAAAAAAAGTTAGCAACACAGTTAACCTCCAAAATTGTGAGGATTCAAAATAATTTTAAAAAATTGTTTTCCGGTATCTTTGATTTTTTTTTAACAAAGAAATTATCTTTAAAAAAGAAACAAAAATAAAATGCAAAAAGTAAAATACAAACTAAGAAGAAAAAGAAAAAAAATCTCTTATACAGGATTTTATACTTATCAACAGCCACTAGTTTATTAATGAGTTCACTACTATAATATGAACAGTACAAGATATTATTGCAAGATATCACAGAATCTTTGCAATAACAATATTACTGCACCATTGTAAAACAATATTACTGCACTCTTTCTTATACAAAAGAGAGAGGTCACAAATTTCTGACAACCGTTCCTTGGCAACAATATAACTTTTCCATTTCTTAATATAATGCTTTTTACCACCCTCCAAAATAACTCAGTGTTGAGTTCTCTAATCGTTTAACTTTCTAATGAAAATGATGTCATCACGTTCTTATGCTATTTCATAAAATCAGTATTATCTTGGTTCATAAAACCTAATATTATGCAACTTATGTATATTAATCTTATGAAAGTTTTCTTTCTCATTTAAAGGTCCACCTGACAGAATCCCACCACCAACAAGACCCTTGCCGACAGTACCTCCACATCGTTCTGTCCCTCCAGCTGATCCTAGGAAGAATGACAGGGCTAAAGCTCCTCGGCCACCCACAGGGGATAAACCCTCCTACCCTGGTGTCAAACCCAATATCTGTGATGGAAATTTCAATACTCTAGCCATTCTCCGCCATGAAATGTTTGTTTTCAAGGTAGGTGGCCATTCTTTTTTAAAAAAAAATTATTAGAGCGAGAAAATGCGTCTTTGCTTTTTCAACAACTAGCTCTCATTCAGCCTGATTGTGCTTCTGAGCTTTCTTGCTCTTTCCAAGTTCAAGAAAGACATCTGAATGGTTTACATGTTTAACAGAGAAAAGGCTGGAATGTTCTATTTTGAGGAATGAATTAATGTCAGCAGGAAGTTGTGATGCTTCATAAATGTAATGGTAAGTAAATTCTGAATGTTATGGGGAGATAAAAAAGGCATAATTCAAGTCATGAATAGAAGCTAATAGGGATTATTTGGTTGGGAATTTAGCCATTTCCACACTCATTGCTATTATTGTGTTTTCTGCATGAGGACCCTGTAATTTAACTTTATAATTAGATCAGACACTTTATAAAAGATATTTTTCATTGTGTTGTGGTTGCTTTGGTACATTCTGAGTGAAGGCCAGTGTTAAAAGAAAGGCTTTGCAGGTGTTTGAAGGCTTTTTGTTATTGATATTTTTCGGTTGGTTCAATTTTTGTTTGAAGATGCATTTATTTTGATTTTAAAGAGACTTCAGTCAATATTCAAAGACAATCAAAGACAATCAAAGCAAATCTATTGACTGGACCACAATAATGATCTGGCACATTTTCTTGAATGATTTCCAAAATGCAGCAGGGGCATAATTTTAAATGAATTTTATGGGATATTTTGGTACAAGTTTTCAAGATTAAACCGAGGATATTAAATGATATCCTATTATTTTCCCAACACATATTCTAATTTTATATTTTCTTAAACTAGCTGTGATTTAAAAAAATATTATGTGCATATTTAAATAAATGTGCTTCTGGGGTACACAGAGTCTTTTAATTTTTCTTAGAAAATATATTTATAGGAACAACATTTAAGGATTAATAGGATAAGTATTCTACTGGTGTCCTCAGGATTAATAGGATAAGTGTTACATCTGCTGTCCTCAGAGCTGTACAAAGATCAAGATCACTCAAAAATATCAACCTTGGACTAAGCTCTAATGCATAGAATACAATTGATTCAATATGAGATGTTTCTGTGACTTATGTGACTTCATAATTGAATTACATTTCCTATAGAAAAGACAATGTATACAAGGGACATGCAAATTACATCTAAAATACAATGAGCAGATTGATAGATGGTAGAATTTTATTGACATTCATTGGAACTCATAGCATGCAAACAAATGATAAGTTGGATCAAATTGTAGGCAACAGATTATACTGACGTTTCTTCAATGTAATGTATTTCTGTTGGACTTTGTGCTCCTTCCACATGCCAATACAATCTCAAAAACAGCCCTCATTTTTCAGAGGCCCTAAGGCAACTACTCTCAGCAGCAGGAAGACCTGCCCGAAGGCAGAGGGTGCTAAAAATCACTGGGTTAAATCAGGTTGCCTTTGGACATAGGACATAGGAACAGTCAACATTCAACCAATGAAATGGATGCTTGACTAAAAGAACTACTGATTGAACTCAACAATATGCATTGGGATATCATTGGATTATGTAAAACATGACGAAAAGGCAAAATTAGTTGGACATGAAAGGACTGGGCATTTACTCCACACTGAGGTACTGAAGATGGATGATGGGGCACATTTGGTTTTCTCTGCAACCAAAAGCTGAAAAACTCTGTCGTAAAATTTGTAAATATGTAAGACAGAATAGCCCAATGCATCATTCAATTGAACAAATGTGCCAATGATAAGCTATAGTGATGATGAGGTCAAAGAGTTTTACGATGAAATTGTACTGTCATCAGTCATTTTAATGTTGGAAGTGTTCATAGAATGGTAGAAGCTGGACTACATTGAACTATGCAAGGCCATAAGAAAATGTATCCAAAAAATATCACCAGTTTAACATGAAGCTTGTGAAAGGGATTAATGGAGCAAAATGCAAGCTTATAAATACAAGAAAGAAGATTTTTGCATTAAAATGTGAAGATGGCTCTGTATGTAGAAGAAGATAGAAATTTTAGAAATAATTGAAAAATTATATTCAGAACTATGCAAAGATCAAGATTACTCAACAGTAACAACACCCACAAAAGAAGAAACGACAGATACCTTAGTGGAGGAAGTGTCAAGTTTCATTGCCACAAAATCAATTAAAAATGGCAAAGCTTCAGGAAATGACTATGTTATGGTTGAAATACTGAAAGCTGGCAGTCACAATTTATACAAGATACTACCAAAAGTATACTCAAGGTACCTCAGAGAAGAAAAAATACCCAAATGCATGGAAAATGCTGGTTTTTATACACAAAAAGGGGTTCAAGATGATTAAAGAATTATCACTCAATAAGCATTCTTTCAGTAATCTACAAGATTTTCACCAAGATAATAGCAGAAAGAATATTGAGAACATTAAATAATTCACAGCCAAAGGAGCTTGCAAAGTTCAGAAGTGGCTACAGCACAATGCATCACATCCCGGTTGTTCAGCATATCATTGAAAGGCACAACAAGTACACCATGCCTCTGTGCATGGTTTTCATTGACAACAAAAAGGCATTTGACTCAGTATTCCAGCAAGCAGTAATTAAGGCATTGATCAACCAAGATGTAGACAGTGTTTACATAAACTTATCACAATCAATATATGAAAAAAAAAACAATGGCAACAATTTGCCTTAATGATCTTAAAATGAAAATCAACATAGAACAAGGTGTCTGACAAGGCAATACAATATCACTTATCCTTTTCTCAGCATTCCTTGAAGATGTATTTTGCAAACTAGACTGAGCAAAAGATAGAATAAAATCAACGGTGCTTGATTAAATCATTTAAGATTTGTAAACAATGTTGTTCTCTTCTCACAAGACCCGGAAGAGCTACAAAGACAGATAGAAGAGGTGTACAGAGCAGGAGAACCCTGTGGCTTAAAAATAAGCCTGAAAAGGAGCCAGGTTATGTTTAATAAATTCACCAAAGAAAGAAAAAATTATATCTAGAGAAGAACTAGACATAGTAGACAAGTACATATACCTTGGTCAATGGATCTCAATTGAAGGTGGTACAATAAAGGAAATTGAATGGTGTGTTAAATGTGGTTGCAGGCACTTGGCAAGGTAAGCATAATTTTCAAGAACAACCTCTCCCTTTGCCTGAAGAGGTTTTGATCAGTGTGTGCTATCTGCTCTAACATATGCCGGTGAAATAACCCCACAATCAATACAAAAGCTATGAATGGTGCATAGAGCCATGGAAAGATACATGCTCAGCATTACAAGGCAAGATAGAAAGATCTGTACATGGATTAGAGAAAAGAGTAAAAGTATATGATATCATCAAGAGAGTAAAAGAATTGAAATGGAAAAAGGCTGGTCACATGGCAAGAAGAACTGATGACAGGTGGACCAAGGCAGTCACAGAATGGATCCCACCTGATCAAAAGCATCCATGAAAGAGATCTAAAACAAGATGGAACTACAACATCAGTATTGCAGGCCCATCTGGCAAAAGAAACCTCAAGACCATATTGGTTGGATACATGTGGAAAAGGCCTTCATCCTGCAATGGCTATGATGATGATGATAATGATGATGATATATTTTTTATATAGGAGCATAACCTGTATATGAGAATTAATACCAGACCCTCAAAGAATGCCATTTACATATAAGTACATATATATTAATCTGGGTCCTTGTAAGTTTTTTTATATATTATGATTTTTCCCTCCTGTACATGGAATGGTCTTTATCTTATAAAGATTGCATTTTAATTCCTACTGAATTTTAGAATATAGATTACAGAACATTTAATGAAGATATTCCCTAAATTAGTCCATCTAGATTAATAGAGAGACCAAGCTCCATTAATATCAAAGATTTTTGTAGTAGGATTTGATTTGTTGGACAATTAATTAGGTTACTTAAATTATATATTTGGAAAAAGCTCTCATTAAAAAACGTTTTTCTTAAAAACGTCACTCCTCACTGACATCATAAGTCTTCACTCATTCAAGAATCTAAATCTATGAGACTATACTACAGACAATGTACAGTAAATGACAATTTCATATCCAGAAATAATCAAGACTCAGTATTCTCTTAGTGCTCATCATAAATACTTTACTTAAATAGGATGACATTTCTGTAAAGATTCTAGGAGTTCTTTTTTTCCTTTTCTCTCATAATGTTCTTTTCTCATTCTTTTCCTGTTTCATAGAATACTTTGGAGTACTAAGGTAGTCTTGGAAGAAAGTTTTGAAGAATGACCTCTCGTTGTGACTCACATTAAAAAAAAATCAGAAATAGAGATAACTATTAATTTTCTCCCTTTTGTTACCATTCTTTTGTCAACAACACTTAGACATAACCTTTGAGAGCTTTTTACAAATTATCTAAAGTGTCTTCTAACATTGTATTGACAGTGTTTTAAACAAACCATTTCAAGTAATATTTCCTATCACCACCAGCAGCCAGAACTATAATTCGTAACTACCTGGTGATGCCAGGAAATAAATTAATACAGGGAATTGTGGGAAATTAAAATATTTTTCTCCCCCACTGATCAATAGAAGAGAGACCTCACTTATGAGAGGGCTCATGAGCACCAATATTGATTGTGCCAGTGTAGAACTTCAGACTTTTCAGATGTGACATATTAATTGGTCATGAGAGACTTGCTACACAAAATACCTGAATCCACTCCAATGAAAATAGTCCAGGAGACCAAGCAGCTTGGCATTTAATAAATTGAAGTAACTGAACATTATTTAACAATACTACTAGTAGAATGCATAACTTTCCCTGATAACAAAATGAGTAGATTCTAGGTCATTGATTCATGGTTACTTCATTTCATCTCATAGAAGGGTGTCTTTTGTGTATTCTTTTTCAGACAGAACTACCAGCTTTTGAATAAAGCCATTGTAATATTATGATTTTATTTTTAATACCCCATGGCCATCCATCTTTGTGAATGAAGTGAAAGGTTAAGAATCTCATTTTCTAACTTGACATTAAGCAGGATATTAAAATTGCCAGCCATTTGTTATGCCATTCATCTCCTAAACAATAGAATATGCTCTAATTTGTTTTACACTGTAGAAATTATTTACTACATCACTAAAATAAATCTTATTTTTATTAGCCTAAAACTGTGGTTTTAATTGGAAAGATCAGCCATAATTTTGTGTCATGCCTGCCTTTTAGTTATGAAACCAAAGCTGTAACTTTGATACAGACAGTAATCATTCATCTAATGTTAGAAAACTCTATGCATGTCTACTTAAAAGTAAGCCCCACTGAATTTTGGTGGAAATTACGGTATGTCTAGGGAACCGAGACAGAAATGACAGATTGCATTGCGTGTAGTGAAGTATAGGGTTCTTTTCTGATGTTTTATTTATAATTCTATTCCTCTTCAGAAACAAAAGCATTCAAAAATAATATGCAATAAATAAAATTAATTTTTCCAACTTTTTCAGATAGTGTGTCAACTGAATATTAAAATGGTATGTACAGCACTTTCGCACTCAGAAGCAAAAAAAGATTTTAGAACATGCAGAGGTGTGAACATACCATGTTCCTATAATTCCTTAAAGCAGTTGTGTGGAGCTTCCAGTGATGTCACTGAGGCAGAGAGAGGGACTGGGACGAGCTCTGTTCCTTGTACCCCTAAACTGCTTCTTTTACGGTCCCCAGCGGGGGTTTGCTATCTCCAGAAAGGTTGGCAAACAATCGCCGAATCTCGGAGGGTGGTGTGGCAGCTGGCAACTGTCCACCACCATGGAGTTCGGCAGTGACTGTGAGAAGCATTGCTGCCAGCAATGGCGGCGTGTAGCCTCAGTATTTCATCGTGAAGCCAGAGAGGAGTATTCAACGACCTATGGATAAGAAGCCTTCGGATATGTGAGTCCTTTGTGACCCAGGTGTGTTAAGCTAAGAGTTTCGGCAGCGGAGAGAGAGATCACAGTGATTGGTGAAACCAGCGAGAGGCTCGGAATGGAGAAATCCCTGGAGAGGCCATTTGAAGTTTGCCGAGGAGAAATTACTACAGCGGGGGTGAACGGAGCATACTAAAAGAAGATCGTGAAAGTTCCAGATTCTTTTTCGAGTTCTGATTCTTTTTTTGGGCTGTTGAACCTGTGTGGAGATTGGTCCTTTCGAATTGCCTGTTGCTTCTTTTATTATTGACCAGTCTGCTGAAGACCGTCTTTCCCTTGGATTACATGAAGAAGGTGGTCATATCTTTGCCGTTTTGGGCGACGGACTCCGACGATCTGCGACGGAACTATTGACTTCTCTAGAAGCTGATGTGAAGTTTGAAGTGGAGGCTTGCAGATAAGATTTATTATCTTGACTAAGTTGGACTTTATATCCTCCATATACATGGATTCAGAGAAAGACTAAGGCTTTAACGGAAGGATTGGTTAGTCATTGTGGGAAGAAAGACGTTCTGCTTTTTTTTCTTCTCTCCTTTCCCGACCAGAGTTAAATGAATTATAAAAACTCCGATAAAATCCTACTGGGAGAATAATTGATTTTGCGCTAAGTTCTCTAACGTACTATACTTCCTTTCCATTATACATTACTATAGACTTCTAAAGATCATTTCTTACACCTCTTTACCTTAGATCATAACTTAAAAGACTTTTTAGATTTAGATATTTATATTTATATTCACAATTAGGGATAATTATTGATTCAATTAAGTCTACTAAGTCAACTTATATTTCTCCTCTCTTATATAATAGTATAACACTTTCTGGATAAACTGGTGTGGTAAATGTTAGTTTGGGAGAGAGTATACTCTATCCTAAACAAACAGAAAGAAATTTTGAAAGATATGGCATCAGGTTCGTCATCTGGGAAAGGGGGAAAAAAGAACCCAACTACTTCGCTGATTCCCACTACGCCAACTTCTTCATTAACGCAAAAGTCTATTGATGGGATGTTTGTGACAGATAAATCAACTGCCTCAACCTCTAATCCGAACATGCAAGCTGCTTTGACTGCAATTCAGGAAGCCATGGTCAAGATGCAGGAGGCCATGTGCCACAATCATCTTGACCTAAAGGCTGACATCTCTGCCATGAAATCTGAAATGAGTGAGCTCAGAAATGAGGTTAAATTGGACATTTCAAAACTAGATGGGAAAATGGGTGCTATTCAAAAAAATATAGAGAAAAATGAAAAAGCGATTAAATCTGTGGAAGGGCGGACCGATAAAATGGAAAAAAAATTAGAAGCGATCGATCAGAAAGCAATATCAATTAATAGAGAATTTGAGGGTTCCCTCGTCAATATGGAAATGGACCGAGCGGCTTTTTGGCTCAGGTTCCAAAACGTAGTAGAACTTAAGGAAGAGGATGTGTCGGATTTGATGTCTAATTTGCTTGCAGAACACTTAAATAGAACAAAACAAGACTTTCAATTGGAACTGGATGAGGTGTTCAGAGCCAACACTAATTATGCAAAAAAATTCAACTTACCCAGAGAAATTCATGTGAGATTTGCTTGCAAAAAAATCCGAGATGAGATATATAGGGAAATAAAAACTAACTCTATTATCTATAAAGGTAAAGAAGTGATTGTGCTCAAACAAATCCCTCATAGGGTAAGAGAATATAGGAAAGACTATAAATTTCTCTCATCTGAACTACAGAGAAGAAATATTATCTTTAGGTGGCTAATCCCGGAGGGGTTGTTAGTATCCTGGAGAGATCAGAAATATAAAATTGAGAACGTGGGAAAAGCCCAAGAAATGTTGGATCTCATTACTAGTTCAGATGGAGAACAGAGTAGCAGAGGGGGGTCAAATATCCAAGAAGCTACGTTGCAAGTTGTGGAAAAGGAAACAATAAAGGAGAAGGGGAAAAATTTATCCCCACCAAATAGGGTAACTACTAGAGCGCAAGCACAAAAAGAACCCACAGAGGTAAATCCCAACGGGAAGTAAGATATGGGAGGGTCCGGGAAAGAGATGAAATTGATTTCTATGAATATTAATGGTCTCAATGCGTCAAACAAACGGAAAAATTTTTTGACTAAACTTTGCAACCTAAATGTTGATATAGCTTGTCTTCAGGAGACCCATATTAGATTAGAAGATAAAAACTGTTTAGAGTGTCCTAAATTAGGTAATTTATACATTTCCTCGATGACCGAAAAAAAGAGAGGTATCGCGTTATATGTCAAGAAAGATATAAGTTCCCGGCTTGTATTTTCTGATCCTGGGGGTAGAATGCTTTTTGTTGAGGTGTTAATTGGTGAGAGGTCAATATCGCTAATTTCAATATATGCCCCAAATGACAATTTAATTGACTTTTACCAAACTCTGTATGAAAAAATTGCTGACTTAGATTTGAAGGATATTTGTATCTTAGGGGATTTTAATGCGGTGACGGATAGGAATCTAGATTATATCAGTGTTAAAAATAATAAAACTAGAAAGAAAATCCTACCATCTTCGTGGTTAGATTGTGTGGATGAATTTAACTTAATTGATTTATGGCGTATTAAGAATCCCACCAAAAAACAGTTTACTTTTTATTCATTCCCCCATCAATCCTGGTCGCGCATCGACATGATTTGGGCCAGCGAAACCATTATGAGAGAGATTAAACAAATTGAAATATTATCCAATTCTTGGGCCGATCACAATCCCATACAGTTAATTTGGAAAGGTGAATTAAGGAGGAAGGCGAGATGGTCACTAAATACAAAAATTTTAAAAGAAGAAAACTTCGTTAATAAGTATAAGGAAGATATAAAGTGGTTTCTTTTGGAGAATACATCCCAAGAGATTTCCAACCAAATATTATGGGATACTATGAAAGCCTATTTAAGAGGGCTTTCTATATCTTATATGGCCAAAAGGAATAAGGAAAAATTGGCATCCAAAAGAGACCTAGAAAAACAACTGGGCGAATATGAGTCACAACTGCAAATAACTCCTCAAAATGAGAAAATAAGAGATAAGTTATTAGCCACCAAACATAAACTTGCAATTCTTGATCAGAATGAAGTAGCTCAAAATCTAAAATTGAGCAGACAACATTATTTTGAGCATGCTAACAAACCCGGTAGATGGCTCTCGTACAGACTAAAAAAAGAAAAAGAAGAACGGACAATTCTCCAATTACAGGATCTAAAAGGAAATATTTGTAGTGCCCCAGAGGATAAGAGAAAAATAGTGCTTGATTTTTACACCAATTTATATAAAGAAGAAACAACAGAGCTCAGTAAAATAGAGCAATATTTAGCCAGCAGTAAGACCTTAGGAGCTATTAAAGAACTAAAAATTGACCTAGCAGAACCGATTACTAGGGATGAACTTAAAAAAGCGATTGCTAGGCAAAAACTAAATAAAACCCCTGGACCTGACGGCCTTCCAGCAGAAGTTTACCAAGAATTAGGTGATCCAATAGAGCCCCTGATGCTAGCTACTTTTAATGAAGTTTTGACTGACGCCAGGATGCCGGATTCATGGAAGGATGCATTTATTACATTGATCCCCAAAAACGACACAGATAAGACACAAATTGCCAATTATAGGCCTATTTCGTTATTAAATTCGGATTATAAAATTTTTACTCATATAATAGCTGGAAGACTCAAAACAACTTTAGCCACTTTCATCCATCCAGACCAAAATGGTTTTCTCCCTGCTAGACATACTAGAAACAATACTAGAATGGTCCTAAACCTATTAGAATTTTTTGAAGCCCACCCTGA
>JAOYMU010000292.1:44571070-44585362 GCA_025802295.1 Psammodynastes pulverulentus | reverse complement strand
CTCTACCACTCAGCATGCAAAGGAATAAAGCTTTACCATATTTCCTAATTAAATGTGTGTTAAAGAAGATGCCGTAAATCAGAAAGAGATCAGACTTTCCTTTCCTTTCTCTCTTTCCTTTCCTCCTTGCATTCTCCTTTTTTATCCTTTATATAATACTACTGTGGAACATCTATAAAATAGAAATAATTTGCAAGTTTTTCTGTCACAATGGTTCTAGCACAGATCTCATCCTTAGTCTATGGGGAGAAACAAAAATTCATTTCAAACTGTTGATAGAAAACAGTGCCTAAGGGTGAATATGTGTTCATGTAGCGAAGCTGCCTATATAACTTGGTAAGCATAAGGAGGAGTGTTTGGGATCCCATTTTTCTACCTGTCAGTTTCTAAAGCAACAAGTATAGGAAATATATCCTATGACCGTGATGGAGAACTTATGGCACAAAAGCTGAAAGTGGGCATCTCTGAGGGCATACCAGCCATCGCCCATTGCTCTTCTGGGTTCTGATACGTGTATGTGCACTGACCAGCTGGTCTTCGTGCACCCGGGAGTGCCAAAAACTGGAACAGCAACTCCCCGGTGTGCATGTACATGCCAGGAAGCTGAGCTTCCGGTTTTCGGCATGTGCTTGCACAACAGTCAGCTGATCTTTGCGGGTGCATGCACACCAGAATCTAGAAGACCAGATGGCCAGCATGCATGCGTTTGCCAGAAACTGGAAGCTCAGCTTCCCAGCATGCGCATGTGCACCAGGGAGCTGTTCTTCCAGTTTTTGGCACTCCTGCGCACATGTGCCAGGGAGCTGCTGTCTGGTTTCTGGCGCTCCCCCATGCACTCAGTGCCAAAAAGATTCACCAGCATTGTCCTATGG
Source organism: Psammodynastes pulverulentus (assembly GCA_025802295.1). Lineage (NCBI taxonomy): Eukaryota > Metazoa > Chordata > Lepidosauria > Squamata > Psammodynastidae > Psammodynastes > Psammodynastes pulverulentus. The sequence continues at coordinate 44,584,490 of JAOYMU010000292.1, read as the reverse complement.
CATGCAATTGGAACATGTGTGACATGTAAAGTGGCAACTTGTTTCTGATTGGTTGCAATTTCAGCAGAGATTTGGGCTGTTGGAGATAAGTGAAATTCTAAAGAAAAACATGTTTTGGCAAAGTTGTTCATTTCATGGAATCTTGCAGGATATTGCAAAATAGGAGAGCCAGCTGAAACTAACAGCCACCAAGACAATTGCAGCAACATAACTATATAATTTGGACTTTATGCCCCATCTATGTATTGTGGCATGGACCTAGTCCTCATCCTATTTATGTCATTACAAGAATGCAACACATTGGGCTCAGGTAAAAATCATCTTTCAGCTTCTTAGTCAGAATTTCTGTTGAAAGACTAATATAGTGTTTTGTTTTTCTTGCACAGGTAACAAGTTCTGGATCTTCAAAGACACCACCCTCCAGCCAGGGTATCCTCATGATTTGATATCACTAGGAAGTGGGATTCCTCCTCATGGTATTGATTCAGCAATTTGGTGGGAGGATGTTGGGAAAACCTACTTCTTCAAAGGAGACAGGTTAGTGTGTTTATTCTGGAAAGAACAAGCATACTGTTTACATGGCTTACTCTTCTCCTTCATTCTTAGTATTAATACATATTCAAAAATATGGAATATTTATTTCGCACTGTTAGTGTTTCTGATGGCAACACTAATATTTTTCATTTTGCTGTTCAGCATTCTGCAGTTAAAACTTATTCATATAAGCACAGATATAAGTATACATTTGCAGATTAAAATTATTTTTATATATATAGTTAAAGCTTCAGTGATACATATAGCCAGGCTAAAAAAACAACTTTAAAATAAGCATTCTTTGTTATATTTTGTCAGCTTTTCTACAGGAAGTTTGTTGCTGCTTGTGTTTTAGGTCTATCTTGGACATTTGGTTCTTATAATACTTGAAGTATCCCCTATTTGAAATGTAGAAGAAATGCATTGCTGTTTTTTAATTACTATTTTTCTTCCCTTGAGCTACCTATAAACTTTTCCAGTTAGCATTTCTTTATTTAGTAAATCTACCAGTACATTGGTGGTGGACTTACTTTTTTTAAAAAGGCACATGAAAAGGTAGGTAGCACAAGAAAGGAAAAATAGTAATTAAAAAAATTCACATACAAACAACAACATATTTCTACCAGGTTTCAAACTGAATTGGGAACATGCTACGTGTCTACCTAGTGTTACAACTGAAAGATCTGTAATGAAAGCTTCACTAGGTGTTCTTGAAGAAACGCTGGAATTCCTACCTTTGCATGATTGACAATCAAACTGCAATTAGAACAATGTAAAGCATAGAAAGCATTCCAGATAGTTGCATTGGGGTTGGCACAAGTAGGAAAGCAGTACTTTCAAACTGGAGCAAGAAAACATGAATGAAAAATTGCATTTGCATGGGCTGGAGATAACAGAAAGGCATAATTGGTGATCTGTGAGGCAGATCTAACAGCATGGATATTCTATTAATTTACTTCGAAAGAAACATAGGAAGTTGTCTTCAATTAAGTCAATTTTTTTACAGTTTGCCTATTTATTTTTGTTGACCTCTGTCTATCATTTGTTTAGCACTGAGCAATAAGATTAAGCCAGTTTAGTTATACTAGATGGTCAGTTGACATTGAGATACTTACAGGTGCAGTTGTCTGTTCTGCCTTCTAACCTCAACATAGGCCAAACCTTTCTTGCATTTCTTTCAACAATCTTACTAATTTGTTTTCCTGTTTGAGTTGAACATGCATGATTTTATTAAAAGAATAGCAATCCAATTTTTTGAACTGGAGCCTTTCCTCCAGAGTTTATAGTTATGTGGACAGAAAACAGGCAGAATTTGGGAACTGAAACCTTTTTATAATTTGCTTGTTACGAATGTGAATATTATTTTAATAATATTAATATATTTAACATATTTTTTCAGTCCACAGGCTTTGGGGACTATTTAAATGAAGGGCATTCTAACTGCATATTTGAGATTCGGGGTATTATAGATTTGATTTTTTTTCCCATTGACAGCTGTATAAAGTTAAGGTCTTAAAAACACAATGATGACAAAGAGAAAGAAGGAAAAACTATGTCCAAAAAGAAAAAAAACAAGGGAAAATAAAAGAAAAAACTTCTGTTGGTGAGAAGGTTACTTTTTTAGATCCAGAACAAGCATTAATGAGACCCAGCAGGTCATAAATGCAATACAGCGTGTAAAGGAGGAGATTTGAAAAATGTGAGCCATGCTAAGATAATTGAGCTATTACGGGATATTGACCACTTAGTGGGAATAAGCCCATATCACACTAAGCTTCTCAGCACATATTGTTTATATCCCCTTTTTTATTTCTTAATATAATATAGGTTGAATTCTCCCACTGGTTTTAATTGCACATATAAGCTTCTTACGAAGTTTTTTCTGAACTGAGAACAGCCCACTGTTGCTTCTGTAGCTGCAATGATTTGGTAGGCATAAAAAAAGTGAGGCAAAAGGTGATAACAAAGCCAAAGGAGGAAAATTGTCTTCCTGCAAAGGCTGTGAAAAGGTGTTATAACCTCCCAGGAGAAAGATAGACCTGAGCAACCATACAGTATTGCTGGATAACATTTTGACTTCAATCTCTAAGGAATGTGTGGGGAACAGATTGTAACACCGATCTGTGATACCTTAAACTAGCAGCATCTTTTTCCTGCTGCTTCCAGGTGATCCTGGGAAAATATGTAGAAGTTGCAGAGAATTCCCAGCGCTCTGAAGCACTTTTTGAAGATTATATTAAATGCTACATGGCTTTTCAACACAATGAGGACAGACAGACAGACAAGCAAATCACAAAGAATCAAATAAATGCAAGAGCATGTTCCCTGCATAAATCTTACGTTGATTCGACTAAGCAGGAAGAAAACATTTGTGACTCCACACCTCTTGAATTATTGAATTAGAGTGATTTCAACTTGCTATTCCTCTGCCTCTTATTGGATTGTTTAGCATCTTGTGATCAGGGTAGTCGCCTCCATTCACGTCCCCATTATTCTGTGGTCCTCTAAATACTGTGACTTATAAACATTGACATGACTATTTTTAGCCATTTCAATGAAACATATAACAACTGTATTGTACACTGTAAAATAGGCATAATAAAGTTATAAAACAAGGGAGAAGAAACCCAATCTCTGTAAATATCTTTCACCTATGTGCATTTTGCTATTCAAACCATGTGAAATTTGATTGATCCATGGTCTCAAAAGTCATACATATCTACTTTGGAGCTACTTCTACCTTCTATTTCTGCCTTTTTTAAGCCTTCAAATTACTGGTGCTGGTTCTTACTCACTGCTTGTATATAATGAAAGGAATGTTTAGTTTCTCAAAACTGCATTTATTTAACATGACATATTTTTTGTGTATTCAGAGTTACTGCATCTGTAAATAATAAGAATATGCCTTGAATAAAGCAAGGGAAAAATACTGAAAAATCTATAAAGCAATGAGTCATATTATACGAATCTCCAAACTTCATCATTTTATTTTTCTTCATAGTGACTACCTGACATTCTATGGACCTTTTCATTTTTATGTGCATAGAAAAAATGCCAACAACTATTTTTTTCAGTTGTTTTAATTGATGCAAAAATAAATTCTTATCCACCGTTTCTCAAAACATGAATATAATGGACCTTTATTCTAGGCAGCAACGCAGTGCTAAGTTGCTTTCTTTTCTGCAGTTCTGACTTGGAGATAAGCCCTATTAAAAAAAGAGATTTACTTTTTTCAAATATGCCTCAAATTACTTTCAAATATAAACTTCGTAAAGCACTATGGATGCAGACCACACCCCTTTGCATATAGATCAAGAAATTACATCACTGAGTTAGGAAGAAACAAATGTGGGCATATTGGTGGAAATGTAGTCTGTTTTGCATTACTAAGTTGTTGCAGTCCAGGGGAAGAGATTATTGGTTGGGGATTTTTTTGTTATTTTTTTTCCTATGAAATGTTTCTTAGCAAATAGAGCTTTTATATAGAACTTCTCCCAAAGTACATAGCTATTGACAAAGAATCTCTGAAACTGAATTTGATATTTCTTCTGATTAGGATTTCATAGCTATTTGTGTGTAGATACTCTGAGGTCAATCAGAAAAGCAGGACTCTGCTCCAATTAATAAGGCAGTCTATCTTCCTAAGAACTGCATAAATAAAGTGTATTGCAAATTTACTGAGGATAAGACTAAATGCTTTCAGTTACAAATTGCATTCTTACTGTATGTATACCAGATGCAGATAGCCATGCATAAATGTGGAGAGATAAATATATGGAATATGTCATTTCTGGTGTGTATTTGACACCAGGAGTAATCCTTTTTATTAACTGGGGGGTGGAGCTATAAGAGTAAAATATAAAACCTCCTTTTTAAAAATATAAATAATTTAGAAAAAAAAATGTTTATTAAGAAAATTCCATAAATATCCTTGTAAATATTCAGTGAGACTTTTCATATATAAGACTGCAATCTAATTTTCTTTTTCAATGGTGTATTATTTCCTTATAAATTAAAATATGTAAGGAATCTAGCTGCTTGGGCTGATAAATATTACAAAATGGAATTTAAAAAAAATTTTTTTTTTAAAAAGACTCTGAAAAGTACAACATAGAATTAGAAGTGCTATGGGAACCTTAACTCAGAATGTGATTAGAATCTTGAATAAAGCATTGGTATAGATTATTGCATATAATATTCATCATTGTATAGCTGGGTTTAACCCCTAGATATCATAATTGTTTTGGTTATATAAAACCACTCATTTATTTGGTTCTCAGGATAGATTAATCTTTAATCTTTTATGTGCTTACTGGAAAATGTATTCAATCATCAAATGTTTAAATGTCTTTATTACTATTTAAAAGTATATCTTTAAATAGAAATAACAGGTTGCCCCAATATTATCATTTCACAGAGTACTTCATTTCATACACTGAAAAAGGTATTCATAAAATTTATTTTAACCTCATTCTATCTCTCAGGTATTGGAGATACAGTGAAGATATAAGAACTATGGACACAGGTTATCCCAAATCAATAACAATCTGGAAAGGTATCCCAGAATCACCTCAGGGAGCCTTCGTTCACAAAGAAAATGGTATGTAGCTTCTTGTGAACACAAATGCTTCTCCCTTCCTTCCTTCCTTCCTTCCTTCCTTCCTTCCTTCCTTCCCACATCATTTATTCAAAGGGTTCTTTGTTACTTAAATGTGCAATAAATATATTTAAGATATCTAATAATTGGAATAGGCCCAAAGCCTTTCAAATATATGGCTCAGATTAAATCACATCTTCAATGTCAAGCTAGTGACCGATGTGGATAGGGGGAGGGGGAGGAGCCAGATTGGACCATGACTCTGTTTTGTTTCTTTTAGTGTCATTTTCTGATAGCTACAGCTGAGTCAGGCACTAAGGAGCTGATATCTCCTTCCCATTTGCTTAGAGGCAAAGTTTAGGATTTACAATTCCTTCCAATTCCATCCAAGAAAAGATTTGCTGCTCTTTCATATATAACAAAATATTTTAGATCAGAACTTTGGGAATATACTATTCTAAAAGTCTGTTCAAAGCAATCTACCCTAGACTTGGTTAGAATCACCTAATATAGAGTTAGAAGTTTATATTTTGCATAAGTCTATTTAACAAATACAATACTACATATTTCTATGAACATCAAATACTGAACTGAATTGAAGTACAGAAATATGTGCATCATATTCTTGATTATGAAGGCCTTCATTGTATGAATATTAATTCTTGCTTTGAACTGTTGACTATTTGATTGCAAAGTTTTAAATTTCCAAATACAATTACAACCAGTTGTTGGGCTGCTAGCAATGCACATGCAATTGATTGATCAAAGATTTGTTTACTCTTTATCCATGACACGTCTCCTGTAATATTTTTGTTTCTCTGTAAATGAGATGTGATATTTCTTCCCTTATTAAGAATTGTTCCTTCCTTTAGCTGAAATCACCAATTGCTCTAAGAAAAGCTTTTGCCCCAGAAATAATTACTTCCTTGCTCTGTCTGTCTTCTCCATCAAGAGAAGCTCTTTTCAAAGAAGCTTCTTAACTATAGAAGTTTTTTTGCTTTCTTTTTTCAAAAAGAAAAGTGATTTGGAAACAAAACTCTTTGTCCCTCTATCTCTCTCTGTGTCTCTTCCTAAATCTTTAAAAGCAAAGTATCCATGTTGCAGGTATAGCTACATGTCTGTTGGAGTCATATCTACATGGTACATAACAGAAATATTTATTGGTTTTTCAGTCTTTCAGTCACACTGAACTTCACAATCTCTAAAATGTTGGCAAAGAAATATCTGGCAATAAAACTAAAAAGAAAGCATGTTTCTTTTTTCTTTGGATTGTTTTTTAAAGATAAATGTAAGAAATTCTATGGATTCTTAGAAAATAAGAAAGAAACCAATTATCTGCTGAAGCCTGCAAAAACTGTGCTGGGGATTGCACCCTAAAATCAGGATTGTATTGGCTATTGCATTAAGCTTAAGCAAGTGAAGCAAAGGTTACATAGGAGAAACATCATACCTAGTTTCACAGAACTGTGATTAAACTTTGCCTGTAGTCATTTCCTTCTCCTCTTCAGAGATTTCACTTGAAACTGTATCACATTGCTTTAGGGGGAAAGGTTCAGAGGAGCTGCTTTTAGTTTAGCAACTTACATTAATCCTTTTGGCTCTCATTCATTTGAATGAGGGGATGAGTGGAGGGGGCAGGAAAAGATGCCAACTGAGAAGTAGAAAACTATGTTCAGATTTAAGCTATTTAACTCATAGATCTTATTCTACCTTAAAAGCTTTTTGCTAATATATATAAAAAATGCTAGCGGTGTTTTTATTAGTAGGGTCAATTTATTCCCTTTAAACAATATGTACATGTGCATTTTTTTTGTACAATACCTAAAAGCAGAAAACAATTTCAAGAAATCTAGATTTCTCTTAGGTTTCAGCAGAATGTAGGACTAAAGTATGAGGTTAAACTACGTAAGAAACCGGAGTTGCTATCCAAATGTTGCACACACACTTCTGTTTCCAGGTCTCCATATATTGTACCACATCCCTTGCTAAATCATCATGTGCAGTGTCATCATTCTCATCTGTTTTCCTAATCCCTGGGAGCATTCAGTACAAATTCTCTATTTAGTGTTCTAATCATCGAACAGCATATTACTTCATTAAATACCCAAATTTTGCTGCACTTTGCAATCACCAGGGAAGCTTTAACTTCTCCACCCCATGATTTTGGCTACACTCAAAGTACTGTAAGGAAAAATAACAGCTGCATTGAGCTCACTGGGGACAACAACCTACAGCCTCCTTGAAGCAGCAAGCTCAGTGCAATCGAAGGTAGAGTTTCCTCTCAGCATTGGGAGACACATTGCAGAACTGGGAAAACAAACCACTTTCTTATTTTCCTTAAGGAAAGATGGTTCTCCAGATCCCACTCTATCCTGTTGAAGCAATGGCTAAACGGGATCCAACTTCAGATTTGAGAAAGAATAGTAAACTGCCAAAAACAGATTTTGAATGTACTAACCAGAATGAAGAGAGAGGAAGTATTGCTTTCTCTTGAAACAGCTGAAGTCTGACTCACAGACACCTACGCTGTGATGGGAGCTGAACAACGGAGAGTAAAAAGAAGCAACTACTAAGAGGTCATAGAGGATGAGGTGTTTGGGGAATCAGTGCAAAGGAATGTTGCATGACAGCGTAAGAAAATTATGTTGCTCCAAAATAAGCATTTTCTCCTCACCAGTAGGATCTTAGCTTTTGTAGAACATACGTGACAGACTGTGAGGGAGTCTGCTTATAGTAACCCAAAGATCATCATGATGTTATTGTTTTGTTGCATTAGATCACCTTCACAGATATAACATATTGTTATGTATTATCCAGCAAGATTCCAAGTGTGTGTCTAATACCACAGCATATAATAGTAATTTTTCAAAAGTATGGGGTAATGATGGTGACGATTATTCAGTGTAGAACAATCCAAGCAAATAATGCAAACAAAATGTATTGTGTCAAAATAATGCATATTATTAAGTTAATTAGTAAGTCGATAAATCAGCTTGCATTGTAGTCATAATAAAAGATTCATGGAAGGATAATGGAAACTATCCATAGAAACTCCTACTAGCAGTTCATAGTCCTTCCACAGTGGTATCCCAGAAAAACAAAACAGTTGTGAGCTTTCACATTAAAATGGATATTCATTACCCCAGTCACCCAAAGTATTTTTGCACTCAAATGAAATATTGGAAATATTCTTTGAAAGAAGCCTCTTCGATTTCAGTGAAACTTATTCTTAAACAATTTGGAAAACTGCAGAAACTTGAAACTTGCAGAATATGTCAAGGGACATATTTTCTTCCTCCTATGTCTCATCTTTAAAGCCTCATCATTCAAGCCAAGCTAGTAAGGACATTTAAAAATGGGGGAAAGATTGTGTCTACTGGCACCAAAATAAAATTATTCCAAAACAGCTCCACATACATTCAATTTTTAGAAAGATAATGAAAATTAATAAATGGCCAAGCCCAGTTGTTTTTATATTTGTGTCATAAAAATCTGAACCAGAAACCAAAAGAAGTGGTGCTTAATTTGAATAAGGAAAGAAGTGATTAAAAAGAAATAATGATTTGTCCTTTTTGTCATTCAAAGACAAAGCCCATGTTTATATGTTTCTTATATTATTGCAATGAATTGTTGCAATTTTCAAAATTAACTCTACTTAGTTTTTGACTATCACTCACATTGTGAAGACAAAATTATAAAACTGGATAAAACTCCCAATTGTTTGTATGCAGTTGATAAATAACAGGAAGTTATATACCCATTGTGAAAGTTTTTATTGGATTGGTATCATTTTTTCAGCTGAGATGGTAAAAGCTTTACATTTTTTGGTAGGTAGGCTGATTTCTGCAATTAGGCACCCTGTAATTGTCCTGGTTTGCTTTTGAATGATCAAATTCTAGCTCCCTACTGAAGCTATGAAGCTGTATACACCTGTTTTATGTTTCAGAGTTCATTTTAAAGATGATGATGCAACAAGGAAGAGATTTAGGAGGGTGGGAGAAGTGTAACTAACTGCTATAATTTGCAACAACTGACCAATATTCCTTTGCTCCTTGAACAAATCAGACTCAAGTGATTTTCAAGTGTCAATTTAAAAACTCTATTTATCTTAATTCTTCCACTACATTAAACAAGTTAGACTTCAGGGCATGACTCACCAGAATTGTTGATCAGTGCACAGACAACCTAATTTTATGCAAGCAGAAGAATTGTTTTAGGAAAAAAAATGTTTCATAAAATTGTGTAGCAATCTATACTAAAGATAGTGTATAGAATCAGGATGCTCTTCTTACTAGGTACGGAGTTCTTGTATTCATTTGCAAACTGCAGTTGTCTTCTCACTTTCAGTAGGTTTTTTTACTGAGAGATATCCAAATGTCAGTCCATTTAAATAATTCAATATTTGTTTCTAAATAGGCTTCACATATTTCTACAAAGGCAAAGAATACTGGAAATTCAACAATCAAATGCTCCGGGTGGAACCAGGATATCCAAGATCTATCCTCAAGGATTTTATGGGCTGTGATGGACCAGCAGACCGGGACAAAGACCGACACGGCCCTCAAGATGATGTAGACATTGTCATCAAACTGGACAACACAGCCAGCACTGTGAAAGCTATAGCCATTGTCATTCCTTGCATACTGGCCCTGTGCCTCCTTGTCTTGGTTTACACTGTGTTCCAATTCAAGAGGAAAGGAACACCCCGCCACATACTTTACTGCAAACGCTCTATGCAAGAGTGGGTGTGATGTAGGGATATTTTCTTCTTCTTTTCTCCCAGGAGTAGAGGTAACATGAAATCCAACAAAAGAACTGTTACGGAGTTTCCTACCAAGGAGCAGACCTGTGTCTGTCTCAGCCAGGGATGATCTTTAAAATCCAGGGGGCTGCTTGTCCTGCACAAGAGTGAGAATTTTCTCCAGTAGGAAGCGTCAGTCGTACACAGTACCTACTGTTTCTCCAGTCCTTCGTCTGTCTTTGTCATTCAGTTCCAGCCTTTCCTCTGCACGCTCAATATACCCAATGCAAAACAATCAGGATATTCATAAAAAAGAGCAACATGAAAAAAGAAGAATCTCTAGCATCCCAGTTGGGTCTTTCTTTCTTTCTTTCTTTCTTTCTTTCTTTCTTTCTTTCTTTCTTTCTTTTTCTCTTTGAAAGAGTTTTGCGTGAGGTTAAAAAAAGAAAGAAAAGAAAACATATAAGCATTTTTTTTAAAGAGAAAAGATAGAGTAACTAAATCACAACAATCACAATGGAACTTTCAGGAAATGTGAAGATCCAAAACAGCTTTGTCTCCAAAGAGGATTGCTTTCTGTCAGCTACAGATATAGTCCTATACTCCTACACATAATTTTTATCAAGTGGGAGATCAGGATGACATACAGGAATTCTGACTGTTTGGACAGCCATTTTCCAACAAACAAGGGGCCAAAATATCTGCAATATAGTAACAGCCTTAATAATATATTCATTTTGTGTTTTATACAATTGTTCAGAGCTATGTCCTCAATGTTTTCACACATTTATATTCATTACTATATTCAGAGAGTATCCTTTTTACTGATTGGTTTAGCATTTATCGGTTTCTCGTCTGTCCACTTCCTCTTTTCTCCAGAATTGTATCAGGCGAGTTGGTCCCAGGCTTTCCATAAGCTTCTCAGAAACCTTATTTTGAAACCAGATTAGAAAGCAGCAAATTCCAGAAGTAAAAATGCAATCAAATAACATTAAAAGTTACTGAGAAACATAAGACTAGCGTTAAGTTTATATAATCAGTGTCTCTTTGAGAACTATCAACCAGTTTTCAGAGTGGAAATTAATATTGATTGAGATGGTAATAGTGCACAGATTCTGCTTTTACTTAAAGGTAACACTTATAATTCATAAACCAAATCTACAGAGCCCTCAATGCCATAGCTCTCTTCTCCCATCACTGTTGCTTCTAATGTGTTTCCAGGATACATTAAGTAGTCCTGGCTGGCACATTTTCTTATGTTACTTCATCGTAGCATAATGAAGAGGAAGCCAGAATGGGTTTGGCAGTGGTCAAGTGGATTTGCAGATAAATGGAAGGCAGTTGTTAGCCCTGGAATTGAATTAGCCCATCGCAATACTAGACAGAATGCCGAAATTACAATGTGGCTATTTCTAGTAAATAGCTCCATTGGGGAATAATACAATAAAAGGTTACCATGGATTTTCCAGTTGATTTCTGGGTTTATTTATTTATTTTTAATTGCCATACCGAATGTGTAGTGACAGTTCTTCAACATTGCCTCCTTGTCTTCAGCAGGTGCTATGCCAAGCCATTTTATCAGTCTCCCACGTCTCTGCTGCTCTTTTTCTCCCAACACTATTGATCTCATTATTGGTAGACCCCATGGGTCCCATTAACAAATAATGAGCTTCCCTTACACTCTTGAAAAGTGGGCGTGTGAACTGTTTTTTTTTTTAAAAACCCTCTGCCAGCAAACATGGCAGAGCACTTGATGAGTGGCATTACGTTCTTATCATGCAAGTGACCTTTTCTTTGGTACTGTGCTTGGAGGGCCATGCACTGTACCTTTGTGAACCGCAGTGGGTAGAATTGAACACTTGGCTGCAGTTTGGCTGGAGATAGATAATGTATAATTTGCAGCAATTCAAGCACCATATGCTAGCAGGCGGCAATACTGCCTATGGATTACATTGTCTCTGCTTGCTAGTTTTGTGGGGCTTTTTTGTGCTGAGCTCTGTTGATTAGAAATGACAGCAGTATAACGGGGATGAAATAGAAGGGAAAGAGACACTGCTGGAAACAGTCCCTCTATCATTTTTATTTTTTAAAAAGCTTGTCTTTTTAAGTTTGTTTGTTTTTTTGAAATACTACTACAGAACTTGCTTTTGAATATGGACATTTATAGGCATAGTTAACCTTATCAAGGAGAAGAGAAAGCAACATCTGATACTGCCTGGCTGCCGTTTCATCTTCCATCCTCTTCACAAAATGTGGTCATTTGGTATTCATCTTAGTTCTCAAAGGGTTGGCAAGACCTCTGTGCACTAAGTCATGGAAAGAACCCAGGGGACTACCTGGCATTATGTCATCTTATGTAATTTTATGCCAACAGCAGTATTGTCATTTTCATGTGACCTGCAGAGCAGGTTATATATTAATTTTTTTTCCTAGAGAAAAGTCAGCAACTGACAGACCTCTTTTATTGAGTTTAGGAGCTGCTTCTCGCAGTGACAAGCTTTTTACAGTCACTGGGCTGTGAATTTATGAAAAGTGTTTAGAAAGAATGCACCCCACTAGATAGATACCTGCCTTTTTATGAAAGCTAGGATTCCGGGGAGGTAGCTTTTGATACAATGAACAGCTTGCCTTGAACTTCATTGATCTGTTGATTGTCATTACTGAGTTAAACATTGTCTTCTGTGAAAAAGAGAAAAACCTTTGCTGTCTGAATTTTCTTACTGTTGATGTCTTTGCTCTTTGACCTTTAACTTGCAAACTGGCACAAGCTGAATGGGAAATAAGATGTTTCCAAACATTTTGGATTGGGACTACATTTTTACAAGGGAAAAAAAAGCCTAATGTATGTTGTCTGAATTCATCTGTTCTATTACAGAAGGGCAAAGGGTGACACATCCTTCTTCTAGCTGGAATGCATGCAGACAATCTGATCTTATTCCTGCTTAGTTCCAACTGACTCCATGGGGAGAGAATTTATCAATGGAATGTGCCAAGCATTAGTACAACTGGTACAAGGAGAATGGAAAAATTGCTATGTATACATGCACACTCTAATAATGAGCTACAGTATACAAATTTCTATTTAATTTTGATAAAATGTTTCATGTGAAACCAGTCCTTACTACATATGACTTGTTTTAAATGCATTCTAAAATGCATAACAAATACTAAAATACTTGAAAACAGCCATCATTGACACATATGGGTTCACACACGAATATACTAGGCTGACAACAGTTTCTTACTAATTTCCTAATCCACATTACCAAATCATTTTATAGAGAGTGTAAGTATATATATGTATTATTTTTTTGCTAATGACTAGCTGGACTGCCTTGAATTTATATTTCTATTGAGTACAGCATGAAGATTAGTATGATTCAAATGAACATGATTTGGGGCTTTGGTTTTTATTCTGAATTGAGGGTTTATTTTGTAAAGAAAAGAGGCATGTAATACAGGATTGCACAGACAACACCCCATCAGCATAAACAGATTGATGAATGGATGACAGAAGGAAAGAGAAAAGAATTCCTTAGTTTATAGCA
>JAOYMU010000292.1:44473689-44484228 GCA_025802295.1 Psammodynastes pulverulentus | reverse complement strand
TTCTGAGTTATAACGAATAAACCTGTTGTGTTACTGATTCTGGCTCGTCTTTCTTCAACGACTCACTATTCAACAACACCAATATTCATCTTTCTATAAAAAGTACTCTGGAAGAAAGCACCTTGCTTATCTGTCTATCTGTCTATCCAACTAGGACTGTGATGTATCTTTTCAGGTTGCCATATTTTGGGACTTGATTTGTTCTATTCATTCCACCAATGATAAAAGATTAATACTCATTGCCATTGATGTTTGCGTTATTGTTATTATGTTAATTTTATTATTATGTATAGTTTTAGTTAATTTTTAATCTTGTCCATAACTTTAGGTTTATGTATTTCTATGTAGTGTAATGTAGTGTAAAGACTGTAATAAGTTGATTTGTTTGAAACAACAGCATTTCAGAAATACTTAAAAAAAAAATCACACATGAGCCGTGGTGGCTCAGTGGTTAGAAAGCAGCACTGCAGGCTACTTCTGCTGACTGCCAGCTTTCAGCAGTTTGATTTTCACCAGCTCAAGCCTTCTACCCTTCTGAGGTGAGTAAAATGAGGACCCAGATTGCTGGGGGCAATATGCTGACTCTGTAAACTGCTCAGAGAGAGCTGTAAAGCACTCTGGAGTAGTATATAAGTCTAAGTGCTATTGCTATTATTTCCATTGCAGGTTTTGAGAATATGCCATTTATTCCTACAATCCCTTTTGTTTTTAATCCATCATTGATCTGTTAGTAGAAGTCTTTCTTCTCCCACCAGTAAGCAGATTCTGATTCTAAGGAAACATGCACCTCCCCAAGTTATAGCTAGGGCTAGAATCACTACAGAAATTGTCCCATTCTATACTTTTTTCTATGATGGAAGGGAGGGAATCATTAAATGTGTTGGAGTTAATATTTCTAACTTGATTTAATTAATTTAACTGTGATGACATTTAAATTGAATGGAACAAATTTAAGCCTCAACAATTTTGAATGAGCTTTCTAGCAGGTTAGTCAAAGACCTTGTATGGCTCCTGCATCAGGAGTTGCACAGCTCTGGTATAGCTGAAGAAAATATTAGATGTGAAATAATGGTATTCTAGGCCTTTGACACCTCCACAAACACTAAGTTTAAAGTGAATATTTAGGATCTAGGAATACATTGCTTTTAGAATAGAATAGAATAGAATAGAATAGAATAGAATTCTTTATTGGCCAAGTGTGATTGGACACACAAGGAATTTGTTTTAGTGCATATGCTTTTCATGTTCATACAAAGAAAAGATACATATGTCAAGAGTCATAGGGTACAAATAAGCAATCACATCATATTAGGAAACATAATAATAAGTAGGGCCTATCAAATCATACTAGTAAACAGTCAATAAAAAATCTAAAAAACAAAAAATAAAAAAACACTTAGTAGGAGATGGGTGAAAGGAAGGATGAGAAGATTAATTGTAATAGTAATGCAGACTTGGTAATTATTTGTTTAGCAGAGTGATGGCGTTCGGGGAAAAACTGTTGTGTCTGGTTGTTCTGATGTGCAGTGCTCTATAGCATCATTTTGAGGATAGAAGATGAAACAGTTTATGTCCAGGATGTGTAAATTTTTTCATAGCCTTCTTTTTGACTCATGCCTTATACAGGTCTTTGATTGAGGGCAAGTTGGTAGCAATTGTTTTTTCTTCAATTCTAATGATCCTCTGAAGTCTGTGTCTGTCTTGTTGGCAAACCAGACAGTTATAGAGGTGCAGATGACAGACTCAATAATTCCTCTGTAGAACTGTATCAGCAGTTCCTTGGGCAGTTTGAGCTTTCTGAGTTGGCGCAGAAAGAATATTTTTGTTGTGCTTTTTTGATGACATTTTTGATGTTAGGTGTCCATTTTAGGTCTTGAGATATGATAGAATCTAGAAATTTGAAGGTCTCTACTGTTGATACTGTGTTGTCTAGTATTATAAGAGATGGTAGTATGGGAGGGTTTTTCCTAAAGTCTACCATCATTTCTACGGTTTTGAGTGTGTTTAGTTCCAGATTGTTCCGGTCGCACCATGAAGCAAGTTGTACAACCTCCCATCTGTATGCAGATTTGTTGTTGTTTCGAATGAGACCAATCAGATGTGATTCTGCCTAGCTTCACGTGCTGTTTCCTGTCTGTTAGGAAGCTTATGATCTATTTACAAGTGTGTTCAGATACTGCTAGCTGGTTTAGTTTAGTTAGAAGAATGTCTAGAAAGATGGTATTGAATGCTGAAGTAAAGTCTACAAAGAGGACCCTTGCATAGGTCTTTGGAAATTCAAGGTGTTGTAGGATGTAATTCAGAGCCATATTAAGAGCACCATCTGTTGATCTATTTGTTCGGTATGCAAATTGCAGAGGGTCTAACAGCAGATCCGTGATGGTTTTCAGGTGGGATAGCACTAGATTTTCAAAGGTTTTCATAACTACAGATGTTAGAGCAACTGGTCTGTAGTCATTCAGTTCCTTGATGGAGGGGTTCTTTGGCACTGGGATGATAATAGAGAGCCTTTGAAGCAAGAAGGAACATGGCACATCTCTAGTGATTTATTGAACATTCAGGTGAAGATGGGGGCTAATTGGTCAGCACAGACTTTTAAGCAAGAAGGAGTTATCTTGTCCAGGCCTGGTGCTTTTCCTGGCTTTTATCTGTGAAATAGATCTTGCACTTCTTCTGTGATCACCAGAGGTTGTGAACCCAGTGGGTTGGGGGCAGTTGTGGGAGGTTTGGCTATTGTTGATGTATCTGAGATGGGGGTTGTGGAGATGGGTGGATGTAGTTTCTTTTCAAACCTGCAGTAAAACACATTCAGGTCCTCTGCTAGTTGATTTCCTTCTGCCTGGGAAGGAGATTTGCTGTAGCCGGTGATGTTTTTAAGAGTTTTCCACATGTTTGCTGGTTCATTTGTTGAGAACTGATTCCTTAACTTTTCCAGAGTAGCTTCTTTTTGCTGCTCTGATCTCTCTTGTTAATACATTTCTGGCCTGATTATACAGTGTTATATCACCTTTTCTGTAGGCTTCCTCTTTGGAACAACGTAGCTGCTTAAGTTTAGCTGTGAACCAAGGTTTATTGTTACTTTTCCGGTCCTTATTTCTTCACCCCTGGCCCCTTTGCAATCTTTTCTTCCTAAACAGCAATTGCACCTCCTTCCTGCCAGTTTAATACTCCTGGCTAATTATCCTGAAATAAATCTCTTTCAAGTCTACATGCCAGCAGTTGTGGGATATGAACTGCTCTTTCAGCTCCCGGCTGCCTGTCACTCAAATGGGTCTCAGCTGCTGTTCCAAGTGATGAGTTTTAGCCTCCCGCTGGGATGATTCCCCCAATCTACCCACTTCCAAGAGCATCTCCCTGGGCTTCACCACGCTTCTACCTGTTAACCTAATCTGGGATTTTCTTTTGCTAATGCCATTATGTTGCAAGGAGGAAGAAGATTCATAGGAGAAAGATACTTTGTTAACCTTTTCCTAATTACCATTCAGGACTGAAAAACCTGGAAAACGTGGGTGGGTATCATTAGAAAGAATATTCAGGTTTTCAGTTCAATTTCAGGCCTATTTCAAAGCAAACATAATGTGTTTTTCCATTGCTGTACTTCCATATCCCTAGCCTCTATTCCCAATATTGAGAATGATGGACAGTTTCTAACATATTATCGTCACATTTTGCTTGGAAAAGAAACCAAACACATATCAGGAGTGACAGAAAGCTGCATGTTTCTTGGAAATCTAAAGATGAAGAAATGCGTTCTATCCTTTGATCTCCAAGTGCCCATGGACAAGAAAAAACTAGGTTGAACATGATAATAGTCATAATTTCCCAAAAAGACTGTGTTTAATATTGCTGAGCTTTGATCTTTTAATGGCATGTGGGAAAAGCTTTGGGAGAATGGGCCAAGAAAGGCTGCCTAAGGAAAAAACAAATAAGAGACAGCATAGCCTGCAGCTGGATAATGGGCAGGGAAAAAGGCTTAAAGGAGACCTCCCTAGATTCTTGGGAATGTGGTGGCGCAGTGGTTAGAATGCAGTATTGCAGGCTACTTCTGCTGACTTCTGACTGTCAGAGTTTGGCAGATCGATTCTCACTGGCTCAAGGTTTACTCAGCTTTACATCCTTCCAAGATCGGTAAAATGAGGACCCAAATTGTTGGGGACAATATGCTGACTCTGTAAACCGTTTAGAGAAGGCTGTAAAGCACTGTGAAGCGGTATATAAGTCTAAGTGCTAATGCTAAAGAGAATGACAGGAGAATTGTACTTTCAGATTTCCAAGATTCAGATAGTGTAGCTTTACAATAAAGTAGAATTAACTTATCTGGTCGTGTTTCCGGCCTGGTCTACCTGGTGAGGCTGACATCAATCTTGTAAGTCTGAAACTACAGTTCTCCTGCCATCTTTCTCCTATTATATTTTGCTTTTGTCTTTCTTTTAAAAATTCATTTCTATTTTTCCCTCCCACCCCCCTGCATCTTCGATTTTTCTTTGCATTCTTCTATTTTAAGTTTGTATTACTTTTATTGTTTTAATTGTAAACTTTAATAAAATTACTATTTTTAAAAAAAAGAAAGCTGTGTAACTCCTCCCAGCCAATGGTCCCCCATTTGTCCACAATTCCTCAGTGAATGATCTGTAGCACTAGCAGTACCACAAAGCTGGGAACTTTTGTGATACACAGAATAACCAGTGTAATTATTAGACTGATGTAAATGTATATTTCATTTTTGTTAAGCCTTACCTGCAACAAAATCATAGTTTTAGATAGGCAGTGGGAGAGGGCATGGCCATGTGACTTGTTTGATCATTTTAAGGAGTAACAATACTGCATAGCTTCAGAACCCTTTTGAGGATATTAATCCTAGAAAATTCCCATTGAACAGCTTCAGTGTAATACCTGCATATAGGTTGGATGGCATAGCTGTGTCTTAGACAAAAGCTCTCAGACATGAGCAAATGTATGTAGACACAAGTTTAGACAGCAGTTTGGCTAATAGGCTTGAGTTGGTGCAGAAAAAAAAAGATTTGCATTTATTCTGGAGATAGAGGCAGTTGGGCAGAGGGAGAAATTTTGTGATTATATTTCTTTTAAACCAGAGCAAATGTGAAGGTGTTACTCATATCAAATATCATACCATATCAAACATCAGAGAATTCAACACACCACAAAGCGCACTCACAACATTGTCCACATAAAAGCCAGTTGCAACAATATTTGCAACTCTGCAATACCAGAACACTTAAGAAAGTCCATCAAATATTTGAGCTGCCTTCAGATCTCTCAGAAATAATGACAAGACAGGCACCTGTTTCAATCTGATGCATAAAATTGCCTCAGAAATTTGAATTGAAGACTCTGTTTGAAGTGGAAGTTCAGTTGAATCTTCTTGGAATCAAAATCGCCCCATTGAAATTTCATACAGTTCTAATGTCAACAATGCTGCAGCTTGAATTGTACGAATAGTATAATGTAGTCAGAGTTAAACTGTTGTCTCATGGAAACCAGATGTATATGAAAACTCTGCCTAATCCATTTTACAAGGTTGGCTGTAAAAATAAAATGGGTAACACTTGGACATGCTGCTCTGAACTCCTTGGCAGAATTATCAGCCAAAATGATAAGTGAAAGCAAAGCATTCTGCAGAAATGAAATAAGTTTTGAAACACAACTAAGCTTTGCAATGCTTGGGAGCATATCACAGGTCTTTGTAAGCTTATTAGCAAATGCTCTGCAAAAAATGTTAGCATTTTAGTTAGCATAGTTAGTTTCTTTCTTTCTTTTATTTTCTTTCTTTCTTTATTTTGTCAAGCATACATGAGAAAAACAAGTATATATGAACATAACATATAAACTTATAAGTGAGTACGAATAAAAGAAACATTAGGACATGGATGGTGGGCGCGTTGGTGCGCTTATGCATACCCCTTACAGACCTCTTAGAAATGGGGTGAGGACAACAGTAGACAATCTAAAGTTAAAGTTTTGGGGGTTAGGGGAAGAGACTACAGAGTCAGGTAGTGCATTCCAGGCATTTACAACTGTCTTGCTGAAGTCATATTTCTTGCAATCAAGTTTGGATTGGTTTACTTTGAGTTTGAATCGATTGTGTGCTTGGGTATTGTTGTGGTTGAAGGTGAAGTAGTCATTGACAGGTAGGACATTATAGTAGGTAATTTTATGAACCACGTTTAGGTCAGACCGAAGATGGCAAAGTTCTAAGTTGTCTAAGCCCAAAATTTCAAGTCTGGTTGTATAAGGTATTTTATTTCAAATAGTAGAGTAGAGAACTCTTCTTGTGAAATATCTCTGAACTCTCTCAATTGTATTGATGTCCGATATGTGATGTGGGTTCTTGACAGAGAAGCTGTATTCGAGGACTGGTCTAGCAAATGTTTTGTATGCTCTAGTTAATAGTTCAATATTATCAGAGAAGGAGCTATGTAGGATTAAGAATTGTCTCAGAATTCATAGTTTAACTTCAGTTACTACAATTTTAATCAGCTGTTAGTGAAATATCTACCAACTTAGACAATCCATAATATTAAATATAGTTGGTCTTCATATTTCATCATATGGTAGTTTTGTAAGGTTAAATCTCATTGCTTTAAAGATTCTGCAATGTATTTGCATCAGTCTGCTTAAAGTGGAAGAATAGTAGAAGGAACTGCTACTAAGATACAAGTATTTGGCTGCTTTTAAGATCAGGATTTTGACATAAAGGACTGATTTATGCCAGTCTCAAACAATGATTGAGAAGATCGAATATATAGGATGTAGGATGCACATACAAAAAAAGGAAAGGATAGGATTGACCATGGTATATCCAGCTCTGACTTTGAAATCAAAGAGAGTTAATATATTCTGCCTCCAATCCCATATATCAGGGGTGTCAAACTCGCAGCCTGTGGGCCGGATGCATCATGTGCTGGCCACGCCCATGCCTGGTTTAAGGAAGAGGGGGAAGTCACAATATGTCATGTAACAATGCCAGAATGATGCGAGTTTGACACCCCTGTCATATACACTTCCAACATTCAGTTCAAATTTGAATTGGATATCATAACATGCAAGCAGTCATCTGTACATCATAGTATTTTGCTTTTTAGCCATACTAGCTTGTGATAAATTTACCATTTTGGAAGTTATCAATTATAAGTCTGTGTGTAAGTTGCTATTTTGCTTTCCTGCAAATCAAAGCAAACTTTCCTATCTTATGGTTTATTTCACCCATGTTCTTCAGTCACACCTCCGTTTTAAAGCACAAGCTGTTTAGCCAAGAATTTTCTGATATTTCCTCAGCTTGAGAATTCCAGGTGTCACTCACTGAAAAATATAACAGCTCTTCTCAAAACACATACCTCATTCTTTCCCACAGACTTGGGCTTAAGGGGCAGAAAGTTACTAAGTCTCAATAATATCCAAGTATCAAGTGCAGCTGACTTGTCATGGAGAATTTGAAAGAGCTGGCAATATTATACACTGAAGGTTTGTGATTTATTGAGGCACAGTTGTCGGGCTGACAATGAGTGGTATGGAAGTTGGAAATGGCAGACAGGTAATTCTTTGAGGAATCTTATAGCCGTTTGCCAGTCCCTTGGGCTGTAAGAAAAAGAGGTAAGAGAAAGCAGGAGAGATGGCCCTTTATAAGACACTTTCTAATTGGCCATCAAGATGATGGAAGGCAGAAGTGAGAGATGAAAGTATGAGCCCCTCAAGGATATTTCTGAGCATTTTGTCTGTGCTCAACATTTTATATCTATGCTTGAATATTTGCCAGAGTGTTTCATCCAACACCTAGTTAAATCTCCTTCTGTCTCATCCTGAGCTTCACAGCCTGAGATATATGCTCTTTTCCTCTTCCTTCCAATCAATCATTGTTTGCAGATCTCGCTTTCTTTACATCTGAATATGCACAGGAACTGACAAAATGAAAATTCCAAAAAAAGCATTGACAACACCAGCACGGTATTTGTTTATTGTTAAACACAATCACCTTGCCTAGCTGGATGAACAAATTAATGTCTGGGCTTTGCTCTCTGCAGGGCAGGCATGATTTGGTGAAGTGAAGGCACATGAAACCTGGAGTTTTATTCTCTAAAATACATGGTAAAGGCAGTCCAATGTCAAAGAAATGGGAAAAATATCTCAAGATGCTCCAATGATTATTGAAATGTGGTAGAGTTCTGAGAAGAAAGTACACTTTTTCTGGTGGAACTAGGGCATGAAAATAAAAATGATACATAGACATGTTGGAATGATTCCCAACTTATTCCAAAATCATGAGAATGAAGGTATAGACAATAGCAGCATTAAGAGAAACTCAAGTCACATGGAAAACTCTACGGGTGCATCGAGCATATCATTTTCCACCCACTCCATTGTAGCTCTCAACAGTTTCAAGTATGAACCACCTTTTCCATTAAGAGCTACTTGATCATTTTAAACAGGAAATGCTCAGAGCCAAAGTCTAATCCAGGATGGTCTCTGCCACATAGTTGTGGTCTCAGTAGGCAGACAGTTGGCAGGAATTCATTCCCACAGCCTCTTTGTGACTTCAGATTTATTGAATGAAAATTGCCATGCAGAATAACAATAGGCTGCATATGGAACATACCTATAAGTCTGCTTGTACAAACAGGTAACAAAGACTCTGCTCTCTCTATCGACTGTATACACACCTTCCCTAGCAAAAGCATTGCCATACATTTAAAATGGATGTTCTTTTACCAATATCCCCAAATAATAAATGATAATTTGAAAGGCAGCTTTACTAACTCACAGTGTTAAATAAAGTGAATTTATTTTGATCTATTATTAGATCATCTCCCACTAGTTGGTTACAGGAACTTTTAGTATTCTGTAGCTATTATTAATGCAGTCTAAACCCATTATCATCATATTTGTCTAATGATGGTTGGATGACAGTAAAAGACACTTCAAGTCACTAATGTGGAAATTTCTTGTATTTATTAATCAAATTTATATGCCCACCTTCCCAGATGACTCTAGGTGATGCACAATAGATAAAACAGAAAATATAAAAACAGCAATAACAAATACAAAAAGATAGTAAATAAATATCCTGAAAACCCAACATACAAACTGTAAAAGAAGAGAAAATAAAATATAACCCCCTCAACAATGAAGCCCTCTACACAAATCTCCAATTACATGGAAAGCCCAGGTCTTGTCATATAACCAAGTCTTGAGGGCCTTCCAGAATATCAAAAGGGATGGGGCCAATCTCATTTTAGACGGAAGGATATAAGAGTGGTGCTACAGCAGGGAAGGCATAGCTCTTGGGACACTATATATAGATGACATGCCTTCCTTGCAAGATCTGATGTGGGAGCTAATGTAACAGGGAGAGGTAAATCCCTCAGATAGCTTGGTCCCATGCCAAGAAGAGCTTTAAAAAATAAAACCAACACCTTAAATAGGAGCCTCAGTGGTGCAGAGGTAGAGTGCAGTAATTGCAGGCTGCTTCTGCTTACAGCCAGCTGCCTGCAATCTGGCAGATAGAATCTCACCAGGCTCAAGGTTGACTCAGTTTTCCATCCTTCCAAGGTGGGTAAAATGAGGACCTAGATTGTGGGGTCAATATGCTGATTCTGTAAAACTGCTTAGAGAGGGCTGTAAAAAGTACTATAAAGTGGTATATAAGTCTGTGCTATTGCTATATTGCTATATTAAATAAGACCGAGAAGCAAACTACCAATCAATGCAGATCAGATGTGCAACATGGCTTTTCTAGGAGCTCCATGTATAACGTATTGCAGTAGATCAATTGAAGATAACTATGCCATGAATAACTGCAAACCATATTAAGAACTGAAACAGTCTTCACAGCTATATAGTAGCTTGAATTACTATACTGTTGGAACCACTTCTTTGTGAAATATTTATTTGTTGCCACTTTTCTTCCAGGAGTTAAAGATGACATGTATAGCCTTTGCCCTCCAATTTAATTCTCACTACAACTCTATAGAATGCATTTGGTTGAGAGACAGGGATTTATCCAAAGCCACTCAGATGAACTACACGGGTGAACGGGAATTTGAACTTGAGTACCCTCAGTTCCAATTCAATATTTTCACCACAGTATACTGGCTCTCAATTGTATATGTCACCAGCACTAATAGAAAATTCCATTGATTTTGGAAACTAAAATTTGTTCAAATCACTCACTAAGCTTATAGACAAGCAGAGTTTATTTATTTATTTATTTACTTATTTACTTACTAAGTTGACACTCCAATCAACTGAGGCTGAGAGGTGTACCACTCCCAAATCCATCATTTCAATCAAACATTGTCAGTAAAGAAGCTTAAACTTCCTTCTTTTGAGTTGAATTACAGTTGTTGTTTTGTTTTGGTTTGTTTTTTTTTTTACTGCTGTCTGCTTTTAGTATGCTATGGATTTAAAAAAAGATCATAAGTTGAAGTAATAAGAGGACGATACACAAAAGTTTTCCAAAAGCTGTAAGAGTTTATAAGTTTATTAAAACTTAAATTCAAACCCAGCACATAGGATCTGTTACAA
>JAOYMU010000292.1:44331288-44341778 GCA_025802295.1 Psammodynastes pulverulentus | reverse complement strand
GGAAGGGAGGGCAGGGGAGGGCAGGGAAGAGAAGGGAGGGAGGGAGGGAGGGAAGGGAAGATATTTACCAAGCACATCTGTAGCATTAATAACTCCCAGTTCAATAGGGGTTGCTGCTTTCAGTGTATATGTAGATGGTGTCTGAAGAACAACACTTGTTTCTCCAAAGGATTGGTTACGATGTAACCGGCCAATGAAAACTTGTCTCATTTGCTTAACCTGTTTAAAAATATAAACCCAAGAATTTTTTTGTTGGCTCGTGTCTAAAAATGGAAAGGATTTGGAAGACAGATAGGGATCATTCACAAAATATGCATGTAAACTGCAGATACAATCCATCATTACAATGTTCAGGTTAAAGGTATTTCATATGTACCTCAATAAAATCCAAGTTTCATTCAGAGCATGAAAGGCAGTGGTTAGGAGCATGAGTTCATTGCCTAGATATATGCCTATATGTAGACATCCAATTTTGATTTATGTGCAAGCCTAAAAGTCAACAGAATAACAGAATAATAAAGTTGGAAGGGACCTTAGAGGTCTTCTAGTCAAACTCCCTGCTCAAACAAGAAACTCTATACCATTTTAGACAAATGGTTGTTCAATTTCTTCTTAAAAACTACCAATGTTAGAGCACCCACAACTTCTCAATGCACATTGTTCCATTGATTAATTGTGTTCACTGTCAGGAGATTTCTCCTTGGTTCTAGGTTGGTTCCTTCCTTGAATAGTTTCCATCATTGTTTCTTGTCCTTCTCCAGGAGCTTTGTATAATAGATTGACCCCTCTTCTTTGTGCGAGCCCCTCAGATATTGTAACACCCTATCATGTCATCCCTAGTCCTTTTTTTCATTAAACTAGACATACCCAATTCTTGCAACCATTCTTCATATGTTTTAGCCTCCAGTCCAGAGGTGGTATTCTACCGGTTCGCCCCAGTTCAGGTGAACTGGTAGCAAAAATGTTGCTCTTCTGGCAAACTGCTAGCTAAAGAGCTACTGGTTCGGCTGAACCGCTAGCTAAAAAGCTGCCAGTTTGGCCAAACCAGTTGCTAAAAAACCTGCACTGATTAGCTGAGAGGATCAAAAAGTCCTCTCAGCTGATCGGCGCACACATGCGCAGTAGGCACGCACCTACTGGCATGTTCATGCACAAAAGGGAGCAGTTTGTGCACAGAGGGAAAGAACGCATGTGCACACTCGCACTCAGCAAACCAGTGGTGCCACTGGTAGGAAACCACCACTGTTCCAGTCCCCTCATCTTTGTTGCTCTTTCCTGCACTTTTTCTAGAGTCTTGACATCTTTTTTAGTTGTGGTAACCAAACTGGATGCAATATTCAAAGTGTGGTCTTACCAAGGCATCATAAACTATATATTATAAAGGTACTAACACATGATATGATCTTGATTTTATCCTCTATTAATGCAGCCTAGGACTGCATTGGCTTTTTTAGCAGCTGCCAAAATTTGAAATGCTATCAGAATGGAAAGATGAGCAAGGAAAATGAAAGACTACTATCTTGTTCATTATTGTTCATACAGTTATAGTCCATCCAGTACTCTCCTCATATTGAAGACTTCAAGCCCTTTCTCCTTGGCATATATAAATATATCAGATATTGAACTAACTGTTACTGAGAATTGGGAAACTGTACACACCTCTCTTCTTTCTGTCCTCAATTAAGCAGCCTAATTCCGAAATACCAGAAGGCAAGGACTGGGTTGAATAGATTTTTGAGAGACCCACAATTTATTTTACAGATAATGATAAACCAAGCAGATTGTATTGTGCTTAGTAAGGTAAAGCTTCAACTCCATATGTTTAGCACAGTCTAATGTTCACATAATCACCAAATGGTGGTCCCAAAATCCATTAGAGAGATAAAGCTTAAATAACATATTAATATATCTATCATATGTTTACCAGGCAACAACTGGTAGGTCAATTTCTATTCTCTTATCAGAATAATAATATTATATATCTTTGCTTTATTTTGTGAGAAGTAACATCATGACTGCATTAACACCTTGTTCCTGAATATTTTTTTGTCAAGGCAATGAAATGTAGTTTCATGCTTTTAAGCAGTATTCTAAAAATGTTGTTTTTTTTGCAATGCTAAATGTCCATGTGTGAGAGATCTGTATAACTCAGAGCTATAATGAACTTGGTTCAGACAAAGTAGTACTTCAGTAAGGTGTTATTTATTTCTTCTTTAAGATTTTCATTTTTCAATATATAACACTTATACTGTTCAATTCATAATTTCACAATACCATCACATTTTTTTTAATCCATAAAAAAGCTCCTTACTGAAAAGATTATTCATAAATTGCCTATTCCAATGTGGTCAAAAGAAGAATTTCCTAAAGGAAAATCTTTTTCCTTACCATTGTCCCCAAAGGTCGCTTTACAAGAGCTGGAATTATTCGGTAAGCATTGCAGTGTCCAGACTTAATGAATCCTACATATTTGCTTATTTCTCCTTCTTCCATAAACACTGCAACAATAACAATAACAAATTATTTCTCTGCATGCATGCATATATGTATGTTTTTTCTCTGTGGGTAAAGTGGTTTCCCACCATAATTTGAAACAAGTGAATGGAACAGTTATAGTGTATTATGTTCATGAGAACATGTTCATATGGAATGATGTGACTACTACCAAAATGAAATAAGAATGAAGTGTATAAAATTGTCCCTAGTCCTAGACTACTTTTATTTCCCCCATTTCTGTACTATTGACAGAAACATACTGCAAATTCTTCAGTATGTCTGGAATGCATTCTCTATACAGTTACTTAGAATACAAATTTGCTATTTAGTATTGGATATATCTTTCCCATTTATGAAATTGTTGCTTTGGTAATACAGAACAGAGGAGAGAATCCATGTTAAATAGCCAGAGTTTTGTTTCTAGAAAATCCTATGCCTTTTCATACAGATATATATAGCCACAATATATAGTTGATGATTAATATAGGTAATGTAAATTGTTGCTTGTTGCTCATGTATCTCTCCCTGCTTTTTTCTCTTATTCTGTTTTTGCCAATTAAATGTGTTTCATACTGTTTGATTATATTTAATAGCTGTTCCATTCCAGAAGCAGAACATCCGGGAAAGACTGAAATATTACTTTCTCCTCTGAACCAAGATGATTTGCTAGTACCAAAAGTAGACTTTAAACTCTTCAGAATAAATCTTCTGCAAGAAAAAGTGGTTTCTGGTTTCAGGGCCTGGCCCAAATCAAAACATCATGACACTCCACTTTGTCCATTGCTCTTTGTATCAACCTTAAATAAATCAAGTAGGAAGAAAGGATTGCTTTATGACACAAAAATTGCTTAATGAAATTACTACATGAAATAAATCATATATTTGGTATAATGAAAACAGGGAGACAAGCATTATACTGTTCATTACAGAAGTCTACATGGAAAGCAAGGGGAAGAAGCCATAGAACATTAGGCAGACTGAACAGCTGTGAAGAACACAGGCTCCATGGAACAGAAGTAGTGTAAAGTCATCACAGACTTTTATTTGATGTACACATACAAGAGCAAAGCTCTATTGAAGTCAGAGGAGCTATGAATTTGATTTTTCTATACCAGCTGGATTGCTCAGCTTGAGTTGGCACCTAACATTTTTCCATGGCTGGAAAAAATAGCAATAATAAATGCAGATGCTTCCCAAATGTAATGTTGCCATTATATGCTCTTTTGTGACTGTTCATTGATGCAAAATGACTAGGAAATAAAAACCACTCATTATTTAACCTGAATTTATTGGCAACTGACAATAAAATACTGACAGTACTGTAAATACTAAGGTGACATTGGGGCTCAAGCAGATTTTTTTTGTAAAGAAATAACTTCATTAGGGATTCTACATTGAACTAACACCATGACTTTCATATCATAGAAGAACACACTCAAATGTTGATGATAATCTTTAGTAATAAACATTTAGAGGAACACATTATTCCCATCTGATAGTTATACAAAGAACAGTGTGTTTGCTGTGTGTTATTGAGTTTAACCAAAATCATATTTTTTCAGATATTATATATATATTTTTTATGTTGAATCAGAATTGGAAAGGGAAATGGGGACTAGGAAAGATCTCTCTTAAATTAAATTTCATTTCACAATGAAAGAGTTCTTATTGAATTGAATTGAATTGTGTGATTTGACACACAAGGAATTTGTCTTGGTGCCTATGCTCTCAGTGTACATAAAAAGAAAGATACATTCGTCAAGAATCACATGGTACAACACTTAATATAGTCATAGGGTACAATAAGCAATCAAATCATACTAGGAAACAGTCAATATAAATCATAAGGACATATGTTATGATGTCACTAGTTCCACTATGCTGTACATATATCAGAAACCTATCTTAATAACAACAAAAATCCATACAAAAATGAAGTTGAGATATTCACATATTCTTCACCATTACTTTGAGAAAATACTCAAAGTAGTTCCTACCATCTAAGTACTACATGATTTGAAAAACTGCCTCTTTGTTCAAATAGGCCATAAAACAGAAGATAAGGAACATTGGCATCATAGACAGAGGGGGGATCTTATTGGCACCACTGTTGGTTCTGGATCGTGCATGAGCACTGGGAAAACATGCGAGCATCGCTTTCCAGCTCCCAGCTGGAGCTTGTAGCGACAATCAGCTTGAGTTGATAAAGACCAGGTGAGAATCAGGGTGGGTGGGAGGACACAACATAGATTTTTCACTTTCTGTCCCCCTCCACAGAATGGAGGCTTCAGTTAGCTACTTCAACGCCCGCACTGGGCAGAACCGGGAGGATCCCACCCCTGGTCATAGACCTAATACAGTCCAGCAGGACATGCTGTTTGGTCTACTAATGTCTCCCAGAAGTCATTATACAAAGATCCATGTTTTCTGGGCTATCACTGAGGAATGTATGGATAGGCTGTTTCTTTGAGGCCTTCTTTTTTCTTATGCTGAATGTTCTTTAGGAATGATACACGTAAGAATTGTATAATAGAGGTTTCAATCTTGAACTGATTACTTAATAGTAAAAGTTTTATTGTATTGCTACTTAATATACACATAAACAGAACAAATTTAACAATAATTAAACTTTTTTGGGGGAGAAGAAACTGAACCTTAAGATATTTTTTTTAAAGAAACTTTTAAAAAGGAAACAAAAGTATAACATGTTAGTAATTCAGTTTATGTGTTTTTCACATCATATAATACAATGCAAATTTGGAGAAGTAGCCAAATTATCTTTACAGGACTGAATTACAGAATTTCCTGTAAGTATATGAACAGAAGGAAGAAGCCTCGCTGGGGAAGTATTTGAAGAACCATTGTGATTTGCAAAACATAATTTATGCCTTAACATTTCATTGAAGTCAGCCAGGCAATTATGGTTTACTTAATAAACTCTGGGTGACTCATACTATGTCTTCACTCACGGTAGATCTGGGGCACTGCATATATTGGCTTGAAGACAATCTAGCCTTTATAAAGTCGCAGTGAAGTCTTAATTACTAAACAATTTACAATGTATTAAGGAGTAAGCCCCATTTAACAAATTAGGGTTTATTTCACAGCAAGCAGACTCCATAAGAAATATAGGACAGATCATCCTGGAGAAGGTCAATCTATGTACACTAAGACTCAACCCCAACTTGATGGCAAAATCAGTAAATTAAAATTTCAGGTAGAGAAGGCATCTGTATTTTTCCCAGAAATGCCCTGTACAGTTGCAGTCAAAAAGACTATTTTAAGTAGTTGCAGACAGGTGTTGCAGAACATCAAATTTCTAAATGCAACTGTCACATCTTTACAATTTGTAGTGACTGTAAAAAGGGAACAAAGAATATTATTTATAGGGTTTTAGTCCTTTACTACTACATCAGTCTTTGTAAACTGAACCCTGCCACAAATCCTGACTTTATGTCCTGGTTTCAGCTACTCCAAATCACAGGTCCTTCAGATTTGGAGGACATAGACATCCATAAAGTCTGTAAAAGGGCAGCATGCAACATGGGGAGATATGGAGAAAGTTCACATGCCTTTATTAACCAAGTTTTATAGTTCAATGTATTATGCAAGCACAGCTCATATCTCTTTGTTCAGTTCTTCTATCAAGGTTGCTTTCAGATAAAATTAACTCAGTGCCAACGGAGGTAACTGCATATCAACCAAGGTACATTCCAGATATTTGGAAGACAGGTTTTTCTTCTGGAGCCAAAACTCAGTGATAAGTCCTCTATTTATTTATTTATTTTTGAACAAAGGACTGCCTGCTGGGAAATTTAGCGATGAATTTTGTTGGCATGGTGAATGTTGCCACTTGTGTAAAGACCTATGTTTAAACCACAATATGGATGGAGATTGAGAAGCATTGATTGCATTTTGAGTCATGTCTATCTTAAAAAAATGTTTCAGTACAAGAGAATATCTGTAGCTCAGGATTGACCTGTGGAGTTCTTGGTGCTCCCTAAGCTTGGTTTTGGGGTTTGTTTGGGGTTTTTTTGTAGATGTTTCATTAAGTAACATCATTACTGTGAGTTCATCAGCAAATATGCAATGATTATGTTACCAAGTTTAGTAACAAAATGCCTGCAACAAACAATCAAGCTCAAAAAATATATTTTCCACAATGGCAGCAGTGTGACAGTTTGCTGGTTGCTGGCAAATTAGCAGTTTACTAGTTCCATCTACTGTGCAAGTGGGGTGAAATAATTACCAGAAATATTTCTTAATAGTTTTTTCCCTCGTGGTTTGTTTCTAAAATATTATTTTACTGTATACTGCAGGGGTGCCCAATGCGTCGATCGCAATCGACTGGTCGATCGTGATCAGCGCTTTGATCGATCGCCGGCACTTCGGAAAAAAGCAGGGGGAGCCTGCGCAGAAAGGTGGGAGGAGTGCACACAGAAGGGTGGGGGGAAGGAGCGCGCGCATGCGCAGAAAGGTAGGTTGATCACGTCCCTTCTCTGTGAGCCGGAGTAGCTCACAGGGAAGGAAAGTGTGGGCACGCCTGGTATACTGTGTCCATAACAATTATATAGGATCATTTAGATTGGAAATATCCACCAATTTTAGATAGTGTATATATACTTGAATGCTCTAACTTTTCTATACCCTGAAGATATGAGAAGTTTCAGCAATACCAAATTATATTCGGAAAAATTGGTTTGCAATGTGTGTGCCTTCAAAAGTGCTGGACCAGGACATGGGATTTTGTGAATAACTTCATTTTACTTAAGTGATGACTAAGCTTTCTACTGACCCTGTGCACAAGAATGAGTTTCAGTACCTTCAAACCACAGATTCATACATATATATGAGAAGCATCAAAGAAGTCAACAGGTAGATGAATACCCTTTCTGAATAATAAAGAAAAGGAGACAGAATTTGCATTTCATAGAATTAAGAATTCCAGCTGCTTCAAAGTGGAGAATTCATGGTTATTATAGCTTATCGTGAAAATAAGAGACAGGAATAAAATTGTTTAAATGGCTTTGTACATGTAAAAGCCAATGGGGAGCAAATATGAGTGTTGTAACATTTAGCTATCAACTGAGGGAATATGTAATCAGTCCGCATGCCTGAACATATCAAGGGTAATGTCCTTGCCACCAAGATTCACTTTCTTTTTATTATATCAATATAAAAGGATTTTAGTTGTAGCAAAAAAAAGGGTGGGGGGAGTAGTTTGGCTGCATATAAATTTAGTGTTTCACCTTCAAAGTATATACTTTGAAAATTGTATGTTATAAAGTTCCTGTGATGAAAACACAACTGAATGGTACTATAATATAGTTAAGGCTAAGAACCAAGGGAGTATTCCTATTGTCTTCTCCCAGTGACAAGGTATGCTGGGGGTTTTGATGATGATGATGATCTCTGTTGATGTCTTTGAATATAAGAAGCTCTAGATGGCCTAAGTTATTTGGTGGCCATTAAAAGGCAGCATGATCAAAACTGACTATGGCTACTGGCCTTCAATAAGCTCATGGGAGGTCACTCAGATATAATACAAGGGTGTCTTTATGATTATCAGATTATTGATGTAGTTCAGGAGTATTTATACAATAGGAATTTTGATAATGTAGAAGATTCTCACAGAGAAAAGGGCAAGGACTGGGCTCACAAGTTATGTGTTTAATTACTTACTAATCAAATTATATGGCCACCTATTTCTGGAAGGTGAAAAACGATCAGATAAAGACAACAAATAGAAAAAAAATATACAATGTATAATCCATATTAAGAAACATCACAAAAGCTAGAAATGCAAACTCTTGGCAAGAGAGGATAACAATGGCCATCTCATCAGTGCAGTCCCTGCCTAAGAAGCCCAGGGAGCCTGAGAACATAGGCAGGTTTCAAGGGTTTTTTGAATTAACAAAAAGGATGGAGCCAATCTTATTTTGGGAGGAAGAATATTCCATAAAGCAAGCACCGTGGCAGGAAAGATACATCTCCTAGGACCTACCAAATGAAAGTCCCTGTTAGTACCTGCAACATACATACTCTGCAAGATCTCATGTTATATTTGCTTTGTCAAGATTTCCTAAATCTTAGCTTCAGTGGCAAGGCTTCACACAACCTAACTGACTGACTGACTGATTGATTGATTATGTGCCATCATTGTCAACTCTTAGAAAATATATAAATTATCTGCGTGACAATTTGTTCCCAAAAGCATCTTACATGATAATGAAAAGACTGAAGATTTTCATGGTGAAGAGAGGGGAATGCCATGTTTAATTGTGTCGCAAAAGAACATATAATGCACAAAAATGCATCAATGACCAGATGTTTTGTTTTTTAAAATCTGCAGCATTTTGCAGATATTCAAAGCTGAGTTTTTACAATTTAGACTTGAGTCAAATATTCAACAATCAGTTTAATCAATTACATTTTTCAGAAGCTTGTCTTGGTGTTATTTGAATTGTCTTTATAGACATCTTAACATTTTAATAAATTCCTCACTAGTTTTTTTTATTTTAATACAATTTTACATTCAGTCCTCTATACATGCCATATTATTATAAATAGTATTTCTTTTAAGGCAGTTAATAATTAATAAATAAAACAAATAAAAATCATTGAGCCTTGTCTTAATGAAAATATTATATTTTGAGGAGAGCCACATGAAAACTATTTCCAAAGAAAATTATTTATTTTCTTTATGATATACATTGCAGATATTGTTTCTGTGTTCAGTATCACTATATATTCTGTTCACTGTGTGTAGGAAATTATACATTGCAACCATTGATGAAATATAATGGCATTCTAGAATATTAAAAAAAGTCATGAATGAAACAAAAATACGTAGCAATAAAAAGTATTAATATTTACAAAAATAATATCTAATATTTCTAACCAAAACATCATCATTCTAAGATACCACAATCTACTAAAATGAAATGCAATTCTCATTCTATCCTCCACCCCAACACACAAAAGTAACTCACTGGAGACTTTTGAGAACTTTTAAAAATAATTCATGGTAACAATAGTGGTCAGCATATGCATTTATCTCAAATAAGCTGGCTGATTTTTTTTGTGTGGAAAACTCACATGCCTATTTATTTTGCAAGAATAAAATTGGCACAGCAAACCAAGCCACTGTGATTTAATGATTTAAGATCAGTCATTGTGGGACTTGGGTTTTCTTCCTAATTTTCCAATTTCATACCAGCTTCTCCTGGCAAAAGTTGTCACCATCAAAGCCCTATATGGCTAAAGGCTTTATTTTCCGAGGGACCACTATTTTCTGCATTAATTGCAACCAGAATGAATAGAATCAATTTTCTTCAAGTCCCATGTCAATCTTCCTAGATAAACCAGAAGAAACATGACTAGATGAGCTAATTCTACTTTATTATAAGGCTACATTAATGGAATCGTGCAAGTCTGAAGGTACAAATCTCCCACCATCAGTTTTAACTTCCTGATCCATTATGGTGAGTCCTTTCTATATTTCTTTTTCCAACTGTTAAGCTACTGGAGGCTTCCCCTTGTCAAGCATCTGTTCCCATTGTCGGTCAAGGTCATTTTCACATACATTACAAACAGAGCTTTGAAAGTAGGTTTTGTCAGTAGTGATCCCCACAGTTTGGAATTCCTATCCTATGGAGATTTGATCAGTTTCACTCCTCCTGGGCTTTAGAAAAGACCCACTTCTTTCACTGAACACAAAAAGGAGGGGATGCTCCAATGGAAGTAGAATTGCAACCACAAAATTATATCAATGACTTTATTTTTAAAAATGAATACATTTCGAATTTCTTTTTGTTTTTCTTCTTTTTTAATATTGTATTATTTTATTGGATGGAGAGAACTTTGGTGATTGGATGGGGTATGAATAGAATAGATAGATAGATGATGGATGATGGATGATGGATGGATGGATGGATGGATGGATAGATAGATAGATAGATAGATAGATAGATAGATAGATAGATAGATAGATA
>JAOYMU010000292.1:44244824-44255437 GCA_025802295.1 Psammodynastes pulverulentus | reverse complement strand
GTCATCTCTCTCTATATATATATCTCTCTTTTTCTCTCTCATCTCTCTCTCTATATATCTCTCTCTCTCATCTCTCTCTGTGTCTCTCATCTCTCTCTGTATCTCTCTCAT
Organism: Psammodynastes pulverulentus; assembly: GCA_025802295.1. Lineage (NCBI taxonomy): Eukaryota > Metazoa > Chordata > Lepidosauria > Squamata > Psammodynastidae > Psammodynastes > Psammodynastes pulverulentus. The sequence goes on along the minus strand of JAOYMU010000292.1, from coordinate 44,255,326 downwards.
CTTTCTTTTTCTCTCTCTCATCTCTGTATCTCTCTTGCTCTCTCTCATCTCTCACTCTCATCTCTCTCTGTATCTCTCTCTCTCTTTCACTCTCTCTTTCTTTTCTCCCTCTTCCAGAGCTCTAGTCACAGGACTGGCCCATTGGGTGCACTGCGGACCACCAAAATTTTCTCACGAACCACCAGTGGTCCCCGGACCACTGGTTGGAGACCTCTGTTTTAAACTGCCTGTTAACCTGTTTTACTCTTTACAAAAGATTAACTCCGGATCTGGGTTTGCACAGTACCCTAAATCATAAACTACACCTAAAGGTTGATTCATACAACACATTAAATTACCAACCTTGTCCCAAAAACTAAACTATCAAGGTTAAAATTACAGCATGTTGTGCAAATAAGGCCTTCAACTGACCTAAATGTGAACCCAACCAGAGTAAAGTGAAGCCAGGTTGCTACAGTGGGGCTGAACAACATTTTAATTTCTAGGCGGTTAGCCAGGAATACTATATGAAAATGTAAATGGGATTTGCAAGCTAGGTTAGAATATCTCCTCACTGTATCTAAACCATACTATTAGAGGATTTGTGTTTCGCCACCTGGCAGGGAGCCAGGTTAAAAAAGCAGCTTTACTATTTATCAAGACAAATCTCTTGCAAGGTAGAGGAATAAGAGTGGGGGGGGGGATTGTAAAATTGGGCATTTTAACAACCTACATTTAGTTTTATACAATGCATCCTTTATAATAGAGGTGCATATTTTGTTTTGGTTCAAAGTTTTCTCTTGATCTTTGAGGATCCTGCCAAGGGCTACACTCCAAAAACTGAAGTGGTTTCTTTGCCTTTTAATATTGAAATAAAATGTAATTTATACAGTGTCTTATTTCCAGTCTCATTGTGCTATGAACCCACTGCAATGTGGACTGAAATTTTTGAAGCTGGCTTAAGAGAAGGCCAAGAGCATTATGAAAGACAAGCAAATTAGGCTGCAGGTCGGAACTGTTCTCAGCCTGATTGCACAACTGATCATCATGGTATCTCCCAAACAACACTGAGATTGTCCCTGTTTTGGAATGAGTGGACCATATTCTTAGGATGACCAGTAAAAAAGAAATGTCAGATTGGAGGGCTTGGGGGAGGGAAGTGTTTGGAATTGTTTCTGATGAAATAATTCAGTGACAGACCTTCATATTCCTATTTGTATGTGTTATTCTGGTTTACACAAACTATGAAGTCAAATAAAGACCTAGCAGCTTTGCACAATATGTTAATTTGGAAATAATTATCTTAGGTTACATTTCTGTGGTATAGTGTGTGTCCTGTAACCCCAACCCATTTGGCTAACTAATAGTTCATTTCCATGTATGGCGTAAATCCAGAAAATTCAGTAAGGATGTTAAGTGCATTATGAAAACACAGCCAGTTTGTGGTTTATTTGATGCAATTCTAGCTTCTGTGTTTAAAAGTCCATAATTTATGACTTAGGGGGTAGTGCAAAACAATCCAATTTTAATGTATTCAATAAATTAAGTTTAAATAAAACATGTCCTAACAAGTTGAAGCCATGAGGGGAGATGTAACTTATCAGCATTTGCTTTATATATGGAACATTCCAAATTCAATCCAGGACATCACTAGTTAAAATCACGTGGTGGTGATGCAAAGGATGTCTGACTTTTTAGATATCTACAGCAAAGTAGACATCCCAGCAAAATGGACTAATGACTGTTCCTTAGAACAGAACAGAACAGAACAGAACAGAACAGAACAGAACAGAACAGAACAGAACAGAACAGAACAGAACAGCCTTGATAAGACTACACTTGGAATATTACATTTTGGTCACCATAATATAAAAAAGATGTTGAGACTCTAGAAACGGTGCAGAGAAAAGCAACAAAGATTATTAGCGAATTGGGGGCTAAAGCATACAAAGAACAGTTGCAGGAATTGGATATTTCCAGTTTAAAGACAAAAAGGAATAGGGGTGATATAATAGCAGTGTTCCAATATCTAAGGGGCTGCCACAAAGAAGTAATCAATGTATTTTCCAAAGCACTTGAAGGCAGAACAAGAAGCAATGGATGGAAACTAATCAAGGAGAAAACCAACCTAGAACTAAGAAGAAATTTCCTGATGATTATGACAATTAAATAATGGAACAATTTGCCTGCAGAAGTTTAGGTGCACCAACACTGGAGATTTTTAAGAAGAGATTGGACAACCATTTGTCTGAAATGATACAGGGTTTCCTGCTTGAGCAGAGGGTTGGACTAGAAGATCTCCAAGGTCCCTTCAGGGTCTATTTTTCTGTTCCTCATGGCCAATCCTGTGTGTTTCACCCAACATTGTAATGCCCGCAACCCCCACAGTAAACCTTTCCTGCGTCTCAATAATGAGGCTGAGCAATGTTGCTTCCCTTGACAGATTTTTTTTCTTAATGAAAGACAATTCCAGGGCAATGATTACCCAACTTCCTTTCCCCTCCCGTCTATTATCACCACCCAATAAAACTTACCAATAACTCTCCAGAACATGTGGGCTATGGGACTTTCTGTGCTCCTCCTGAATAGCCAGTCATTTCTTCTTTTATTGGGTTTCATTTCAGCAGTGCCATGGAGGAAAATAAAAAAAAAGAAGCAAACCAACAAACACACACACATTTATCATCCACCTCACTCCTACTCATCTTGAACAACCCACCAACTGATCAGACAATAAAAAATATTTTCATAAGACCATTGCTTGGCCATTGATTCAAGAGATTTCATTTGTCTGAAACAATATAGGGTTTCCTAATTGAGCAGGGAGTCCAAGATCCTTTCCAACTCTCTTAATTCTGTTAAATTCTGTTAATTATCTTGATCTTCACATCCCTGTTCCATGAATAAGCATGTGCATTTTTTTAATTTTGTTTTGTTGTTGTTTTGTTTTTTGCTGAGAAGCTAGCAAGAAAACCTGTATTCTCTACCATCTATTTTGTTCTTCCTAAACTGCAGAATGGGAATAAGGCAGAGGTGGTATTCAGCAGGTTCTGACCAGTTCTAGAGAACTGGTAGCGGAAATTTTGAGTAGTTCGGAGAACCGGTGGTAATCTTCCCCCAGGAGTGGGAGGGAATGGAGATTTTACAGTATCCTTCCTCTGGAGTGGGGTGAGAATGGAGATTTTACAGTAAATTTCTCCTGCCACACCCACCAAGCCACGCCCACAGAACTGGTAGTAAAAAAAATTGATTCCCACCACTGGTAACCATCTCCAGATTTGTATGCCATTCAGAGACTCCTGTATCATTTGGCAAAGCCAGACCTTTCCAAAGGGCAGGAGATACTTAAATAAACAAAGGCAGCTTTGATTTGCTAAAGAATCATTGGCTCTGAGGAGGGATGAGGCAAGATTTCTGATATGGAACTGGGTAAGATCTGGAGATGGTCCACTGAAGAAGGAAGAACAAGGGCAAACAGAGGACATGATTTTTCAGCTCAAATGGCTTACAAAGGAAGTTGAATTAGAGTGAAAAAAAAATCCTACTAACCTGAGGAAAAAGGCTAGCCACCCCATATAATTAATCCCCTACTAAGTCTAAGTGTAAACAAAGTGAGCGGGGCTGCAAGCACCAGTACCCGCCATTTCTGCAAATGGAGCTGTGTGCAAGCATGTGCGCACTGACCCACCAGTCACACAGCCCAATTGTAAATAAACCACAGCCTGGTATTGGGCCACAACCCACAGATTGCCCTAGAGAGGTAGTTAACTTTAAAATGCTTGACTATACAAACATTAATGAAGTCTGTGGTTTATTGTTTTACTGCTATTTCACTGCCGCTTATCCAAAAACCTAGAGCAAAATGGCAGAGTGTAAAAGAAATCCAGTTTTGTTAACTGTTGTTCTGCCACTTTCATATTAGGGATGTGTGACAGCATGGGTTCAGATAAATGTATCCCAAGGCAGGCAACTGTGGATAAAGCATACAAAATTTAGCACTAAGAATGGTGGCCTAGAGGTGGAGCTCTCACCTTGCAATCAGGAGGCTGTGAGTTCAATCCTAGGTCGAGGCTAATATTTGGAAAAATGCTCCTGCTTGAGCAGGGGTTTGGACTAGATGACTTTCCAACTCTGTTATTCTCTGACTCTAATATATTCAAGAAGGTGAAAGAGTGTGTCCAATGTGTGGGACTCAAATCAACAAAGGAAGTCCTTTGGCACTTCAAAATGTCACACAGTCATGGAACTCAACTAAAAGGGATTTAGGAAAAGAACGTTTATCACTTACAAATATGGCCAGAGGCAAAGATGCAAAGAATACTGTCTACTGACTTGAGATTTGACTCTGCATATGATGGCTTTGTGATCTGAACATTCACCTTCCATAGTTTCCTCCTGCTCATATTTCCCCACAGAAATATAATGGTGGCACAATGGTGGCAGGCTAATTCTGCTGACTGCCAGCAGTTCGATCTTCACCAGCTCAAGGTTGACTCAGCTTTCCATCCTTTCGAGGTCAATAAAAGGAGGATCCAAGCGGAACAATATGCTGACTCTGTAAAATCACTTAGAGAGGGCTGTAAAGCACTATGAAGTGGTATATAAGTCTACGTGCTATTGCTATTGCTATTTCTGCTATCAGAATGTACTTTGCCTCAGTTTTGTGTTTCCCCAGCTTTCAGATTCTACCACTGTTATGAACCTTCACTGCAATTATAGGCAAAAAAGGAAACATAGTTTGAACAGAGACACTGGCTTTGGATAGATATTTGTAAGGCAGGATTGTATCATTTTATTATACTTTCTAAATCTTACAAAGCTTCTAGGGTTAGTTTGCTCAGCAGTATAGTACTGCAGCATTTATTCCTTGTAAACGATAGATTGCTCCACTCTTTGTATTATGATTTGGGGTTTTTTTTCTTGTTTTTTGGAGGAGTTTTGGCAATCTTTTTCTTCTCCTATGCTTTACTACTGTGAAAGAAAAAAATATGGTGACATATAATTAATTTATATGGATAGTACACCATGAATGGTCTCCAATGTAAATGGATTCCATTTTAAACAATAATGAGGAGAAAAACACAGCCGTGTAAAGCTTGGAGTCAGTATTGGACTATGAATTAGACATGCTTTTCTCAGAGGTAGGAAAAAATACACTTTGAAACAACAAACAGATGGTTCTGTTCAAGCAGAAAATAAATTTACCACTAGCTACTAATCTTTATATTTGACAGCTGCTTTGAGGCACATGTTGGTGACAACTGACCTAATATCATTGTCTGATTCCTTTTTAACATTAAATACAGATTTAAAAAAATGAATTACCCTATTGTTCTTTTTTCAGGAATTCCTGGCAATATGGGCTTTTTTTTAATGAAGATCTTGGGATACATTTTCATAAATTTTTGATGAGCTTCTTCAGTGTAGCATAAATTCTCTCTTAAAAAAGAAATATGAAAAAAGCAATAAGACTGTGTTTCAGATATATTCCAAGAAATATTATTGCTAATCGCAGAATGGTTTCAGTTGCGCAGCCTTCTTCAGCCTGCTGATCTTAGGATGAGATAACCCAGCAATTTTTAAGATTTTTCAGCCAATACTGACCACTTAGAGAAATATTTTAAAACCTTTGCATAGTAATCAAAAGTAGTATAGGAATTGTGTTTTCTTTGAAAGTACCTTGACCCAGGAAAAGAAAATCCAGTGCTGAAAAGATAGAATTATAATAGGAAAATATAATGTTGTTGTTGGTGGTCGCGAAGTCTTGTCCGACCCATCACAACCCCATGGACAGTGTTCCTCCAGGCTTTCCTGTCCTTTACCATCCCCCAGAGTCCATTTAAGCTCACACCAACTGCTTCAGTGACTCCATACAGCCACCTCATTCTCTGTTGTCCTCTTCTTCCTTTGCCCTCAATCTTTCCCAGTATTAGGCTCTTCTCCAGTGAGTCTTACCTTGTCATTATATTATAAAATGTAAAATAAGAACTATAAATACAGGAAAACTCAACACAATGAAAGTTGAAATGAAACAACTAAAACCTGTCTTCTTAGGCATCAGCAAATTGAGAACACTTGAGGCACAAATAACCAGGCTCAAATCATCTTACTTTGGACACATTGTGCAAAGACCTAGTTCTTTGGGGAAGGGTCTAATACTGGGGTAAGCAGAAGGAAAGAGAAGAAGAGGAAGACCATCCACAAGGTAGACAGATTCAGTTGCAGTGATGATGAGTGCACCATTTATGTCTTGAAAGACAAAAATACGGACAGATCATCAGGGAGAAATCCTATCTATGTAACTAGAAGTCAAAAATGACTTTCTGTGTATAAAAAGTTCTTGCCCATGATATATAAATTTTTAGAATGACTAGATCTGTATATATCAAAATTATTATCAATACGATGAATCAGAAACTTTGAATCAGATATTTGATATTTACTTTGTTTGTTAAATCATCTTTCCCAAAATATGTCTTTCCTTCAAGTATATTAAAATGACAATTTCAGTAAGAGATCATTTGCTTTAGGAAGATCAAGCAAAGTTTTCATTTTGTAACATCCCGCTCTTGCTCTCCAAATGGGGTCACCTCTGATGGCCCCCTTCAGCTTATATAAAAAAAGTAGACAATTCAACTATATTTTGAACATCAGAGCCAAAGAAGTTAAAGAAAACCCAAGCTATTCTACTTTACTATTATATTTCAAGGCAGAATTTCATAGCTAGCATCTATAAGTACATTTTAGTAACTAAATTAGATAAAGTTATATATAATCAAATTTAAGCATAAAGCAACTTAGGAAAAAGCATGAAAAGAATCAGAAAGATGTGTAAGAGTGTTGTTAAGCAGGAAAGTAAATGTAAAGAGAGAAAGGAAAATGAATGAATATATGCATACATACATTCATACATGAGAGAGTTGAGAGCAAGGGCTAAATATTAATATTTAGCTCAATGGTTCTTAACCTGTGGTCCACGGATGCCTGGGGGAGAGGCACAATTTCATTACAGAGGGTGAAAAGACTTGAAGAAATGATTTAAATCTTGAGTTAAGTCTTGAAGGTCCATGGCCAAGATCCATGGCCACAAAAGATATTTAAAGGGGGTCCATGATGAAGAAAAGGTTGAGAATCATTGCTTTATATTCCATAACTTTGTTATATATTAAAACAGAATGAGATCAATTTCAGAAATATGTCAGAGGTGGCTTAGCAGACTGAAGACTTTTAAGCTGTTCATTTATCTGGCTGCTATAAGGTTCATTTGGCATGGTAATAGTGCTCATAGTGAACATTTTAACTTTTGATTATTTTTTTCCAGATTGGAGAGAAATGTAAATTTATAACTTTCATATTGAAAATCTGCAGGTGCGGTTTGAGATGCATTTAACTAATTTCATCATCATCTGACTAAAATTTCTTCTTAAATTATATACCATCTTGAAGAAAATTGTCCTTAATTATGCATAAGTATATTTTTGAAATGTTCTGTATTTAAAGGTTACAACACCCAAAAAAAAAATATTCAAGCTCATATCATTCAGCTCACTATTTTATTTTCCTTATTTCACAGATTTTTTAACAAATTCATTCCATAATCCATGGAAGAAATATATTGACTGCTAATCCCTTGCTGAACAGTTGAGCAATGATTGATCAATGCATAGATTCAAATAAACACTTAAGTTTCCTGGTTTGTTTATAATGACATACTAAATTTAAGGTTAGGTTCACATCTAATTAAGTGGTTATCTGCTTAATGTTTTAACTGCTTCACTGTTTAATTGGTAAACATAAAACTAACCAGTGGCCCCTTTCACTTGATTTCTTATGGAACCAAAATCAAAAAGACAGAGAAAACAACAGACTCTGCTTCCACTGTTACTTGCCTGTGGGAGAAAAGATTTCTGAACTGGCATTAGACCAGCTAAGAGACTTTTGGTTGAGTTTAGTTCACATTAAGCTTGAAAAAAAACTGTTGTGGTCTGCCGGTGGCCTGTGGAGCTGGCAGCAGAATCTGACAGTGAAGAGGTGAGGGAGGCTGAGGAAGGCTCAAGTGAGGGCTTTGCACCTGACGCAGAGATGGAGCCAGGGCCATCTGGGAGTTATGTGCAGATTCCAGAGCCTCTAGATTCGGATATGAGTGGGGCAGAGGAACAGGTTCCCCGTTGTCAGTGCGCGCATGTGCAGAGCCGCCAAGTCAAGAACAGTTGGGGTTGAAAGGGCGACTTGGGAGTAAGGTTCAGAGATGATTGGCCCCTCCCATAAGACTTATAAGGAGGGTCACTGGGTCAGATGCTCTTTGCAGGGAGCAACTTGGTTCATGCTCAGTTGGATTCATCTTTGCAGCTCCGTGTCAACTTTTGTTCTGCTTGACTTTTCACTGCAACTGGAAATTAAGTTATTGGCAGCCTTTCAAGGGAGATAAGGTGGGTGCTTATCAGCCTTCTCCCAAAAGACTGTAACAGGCTTCTGTTGGACTTTTCTTTATCTGTTTTGAACTCATTAGGGCTGTGAATGAGCAGAATTAACAGCCATTAAAATAAAAGAGACTTTTTTGGGACTCATTTTGTGTTATTTGCTGGCTCAGGAAGCCTTGGTCAGAACAGAAATGAGCTTCTCTGTATATGAAAAGTTCTTGCCTACTGTGTACAAATTTTTAGAATGACTAGATCTGTATCTCACTAAGTAAAAACCCAGAAAGATAATAATATAATACTAAAGACAAAAGGAACAAAAGATGGGAAAATTAGGCAACAACAGTAGACATACTTATACAATGCATAAAGCACTTCAATCACCCTAGCTAAAGACGTGTTCAAAGAGCCAAGTTTCAAAAACCCTCTGAAATACCAGGAGAATGGAAGCCATTCAGGAAGTTCCTTGTTCCAGAGGGGAATGTGGTGCAGAGACAACATGCTTCTGGGACCCTTATAGGCATTGTTGAAATGTCTGGAAATGTGCCAACCTTGTTGCATTGAATAGACTGGGCAGATACTAGAGGACAGGGGGCCCCAACCCCTGGGTCATGAACAGGTACCAGTCTGTGACCTTTTAGGAACCAGTCCACACAGCTGAAGATGAGCAGTGAACAAACTAAATAAACCAAAATCATTCCCCCCCCCCCCCGAGTCCATGGAAAAATGGTCTTCTACAAAACCGATCCCTGGTGCTAAAAATGTTGGGGACTGCTGCTATAGGAGATAATGGATTTAACCAAGAACTATGCACTATGCCACCATAAATTTAAAAAATGGTAGAGTTGAAATGTCTCATGATTGATTCACATGGTAATCATTGACAAACATAGTAATAATATTATTTAATTGATTCCAAGAAATATATTCTAGTTTTGCATAAGAGATTAGGGGTGAAATTCTCTAACTACATGCAGATTTGACAGTAAAGCTTGTTGAATCGAATGGGGTTAAGATCTGAACTCAGTAGAGGAGAAGAGGTCACCTACTCCATTGTGACAGATGTTTACCCCTCAGTATCACAATCCATACTGAACTGATAGTCCATACTGTCATTTTGGTAAAGGCAATAATTCCTTATAACTCCAGTAATTCCAACAAAAGAAAACCAAGTTTCCATTTTAAAAAATAGCAAGTGGTAAAAATCACTATAAAGAAAAAATTAATCCCTATTTATATAGGCTAGGTGTGATGCCTTACTAGTAAATCTAAAAAGGTGTATTAATTTGTATAGAGAGTTACCATTGTTAATAAATGCATGTTGATGTTAATGTATAAAAGAACTGCATAATCATATATGAAGAAAAGGGATGCTTCTGCTGATCAAAATCCCTTCTGACTGTTTTTTGTTTTTGGCAACTTAGTTGTGGCAGCAGCTCAAGGAAAAAAATAGCTCCTTGGGCTTTTATAGTTTCAAGCTAACTGTCAGTTTTTTTATTTGTAGCCTGAGGGAAACCTGTGTCAGATCAAAGCAATAAAATATATACTTTATAAGTAAATTAATTCCATCAGTCTTGTTTCTGTTGCCTTGATTGATTCAACTGGAAATATTAAGGCCTTTCCATTCCTGTTTACATGCCTTACAAATCTATGTATGAAGCCAAGTTCTTAAAACTGGCAGTGTAGTTTTAAACCATGACAACCCAGAAGCAGTAATTCTGAATTCATATGGATGATATTCTTGGTACATTGTCAGGAAACGTTCCAAAATGTTTTGTCTCTGGCCAAGGCAGAGGCGATGTCTGATTTTTAAAAAATTTAGCAAAGAGTAGCCACATAAGATTCCAGTTCAGATGAGAATCACAGCAGCAGCAGTGAAAGATGGATGAATTTTTTTATTGAATTTATATCCCAATGCTATTAAAGCAAGACTCTCAGCAACTCACAATAAAACTTTCTTCCCATAGTGTTTTCGAATATACTTTGATTGGCTGTACTGAGATATTATGTTTGCATAATGGATCATTTAAGATTAGTTAGTTAGTTCACTTTATTGTCATTGTACCTCGTACAACGAAATTAAATACCTTCTTCAGTGTACATGAA
>JAOYMU010000292.1:44126647-44142504 GCA_025802295.1 Psammodynastes pulverulentus | reverse complement strand
GACAGCATTAAGGTGAATAAAGCTAGATTGGATCTATTTTATTTATTTTGCAATAAAATAAACAACAAATGGAAGTGGCATATAAATTAGAACAATATACCAAGAAGGTAATTAGAGACCAGTAATAGGTTCTTATTCACATTGATATACTTTTAATTCCAATTATCTTACCCTTTTACCTTCTTTCAAATGTCTTATCTTAATGAGACCAGATTGTGATGCCTTCCCAATAGACCAAACGTAAATTGCCTTTCATGTAAAGTGGTTTCACATGCAAGAATAAAGAACTACCAGGATTAATTTAGATTTGTGATCACAAATAATTCAAGCTTGATCTAATACTTTCAAAAATGATTTTTTTTCACTCTTAACATTCCACTAACAAAAGTGAACTTTGAATAGCCCTGATTTATATGAATTATAAAGATTAAGGAAAGGAGACATTTTTAACTCTTGGCTTCTCTGAATGCTGTTACCTTTTCTCTCTTGCTATGCATGTCTCATACGGTGCTTTACTTGAATGATGGATACTTTATATGTATTAATTTTATTTCATTCAAGCAAAAGAGAGTGAAAGTGGTTTCCTACCAACTACTGGTTGCTGCTGATAGTGGCAGCTAGCCTCCAAAAAAGATTGTCTACTCCAAAGAATGCTAGCCTTCTGCTTCCCACCACTGAATGCTAAATTCAAGGCTAGAAATAGCTCAGGTTAAACCCTGATGAATTGCTCATGTGAAGAACATCAGACAGAATTGGAACAGAGAAGATCCCATTTGAGGATACAGCATTTTGTTTCATTTTTATTTTACTCAAAATAATAAACGACAAACTCAAAAAGAAAATACAAAGACTATACAAAAAGTGCATAAAATAATAAATAAAATAAATAAAAAACCAAAGCAGACATATGTATAAACTGTCCCCCTAGTCAAATACTGATAAATATATTTCAAAGATAATAATTCCTCCCCCCTTGCAAAGCAGACACACAATTTATAAATTTCTAGAATTTATCCAAGTCAGCCTGATATTTATCCACTATATGGAAACATAGTTAATAAATAAAACCAACAGCTAAATTAAACTAAAATCATCTATTAAAAGCATCTATTAACAGTCTTGTTACTTGTCCCAGCTTCTGCCAACCTAGCAGTTCGAAAGCAAGTAAAAAATGCAAGTAGAAAAATAGGGACCACCTTTGGTGGGAAGGTAACAGCATTCTGTGTGCCTTTGGTCTGCTGTCCACATGACCATGATGACATCTTCGGACAGCGCTGGCTTTGAAACGGAGATGAGCACCTCCCCCTAGAGTTGGGAACAACTAGTACATATGTGCAAGGGAAACCTTTATCTTTACCTTTATTATACTAAGGGCTTTGGTGGCGCAGAGGATAGAGTGCAGTAATTGCAGGCTACTTCTGCTTACAGCCAGCTACTTGCAATTTGGCAGATCGAATCTCACCAGGCTCAAGGTTGACTCAGCCTTCCATTCTTCCGAGATGGGTAAAATGAAAACCCAGATTGTGGGGGCAATATCTGATTCTGTAAACCGCTTAGAGAGGGCTGTAAAAAGCACTATAAAGCAGTATATTAGTCTGTGCTATTGCTATTACAGTCTATTTATTGTTTTCAGACATAGAAGTTTCACAATGGCTTCTGGTCTACCATAAGTCACCACAGTCATTGTCTCTGGTCCATCCAGGATCAAATATTCTCAATTAGTTCTTAATAATGAGGCTTTTCCTTAAGACATTGATGAAGATTTTTCCTAACAATTGGATTTTATCCCCCCAAAGTCATACGTTCCTATTGTGTATATCTCCACAGAATTTGTTGTACAAAAAAGTCTCCTGTAAATTGTAACATCTCTTAACATTTGTTTTCTGACTGGGTGTGACAAATCCATTCCCCAGTTCTCTTCCATCTTCTTGAAAAAGTCAAGTCTATCAACTTTGGTCAAGTCCATCTGGTCAAAGTCTATCATACCTGGTCAAGTCTATCCACTTTGAGTCTTTAAAATACAAACCTTTCTCAGAGTCCTCTAGCCAACTTGCATATTCAACTCCAGCTCATCTTTCAGGTCTGCCGAAGAAAATTACATTCCAATCCATTAGATTGTAAATCTTGTCCTGCTGTTACTTGCATCTGGTTACCATTTTCTGAGTTGGTTTAAAATTTTATCAAGCTTTTTATTCAAATTTTCAGGTTCGATTTGTAAGTTAAAAAGTATTCTGTTTTCCCAACTTTCTCAATAAGTCTATTTTGAGCAATATATTCAAAGTGTAGGAGACGCGGCTTATAGGATGGCTAACTAGGAACAGAGGCATGACTATTTCTTTTGTCCTTTCAGCCTATTAGCAGCCAGTGGAGGAAATCGGCGAACTGCGAATGTGGTTGCTCATGGATTTGCCAATCTTTTTATTCTTGACAAGAAGACACTGAATGAAATCCTGGTGCACTATCCTGAATCTGAAAGGCACTTGAGAAAGAAGGGAAAGTATGTCTTTTTTAGGTCTATGTGTAGAAAAAATATTGCTATGCTAAGTGCTATGATAGATTACTGTATCTTAGTAATGATGTTCGTATTATAGTCATAGTATTTTAAAGAAGAGGCATGATTATTGCTGGAAGAGAGACAATTCAAAATCAATATGCTAAAAGCTATAGGTCTAAACCTAGTTCTTCAAAGTTGATAAGTTTAAAGTCGTGTAGACTTCAACTCCCAAAATTCCACAACCAAAATGCTGCTGGGGAATTCTAAGAGTTGAAGTCCGTATATCTTAAAATTGCCAAGTTAAAAAAAAAACCAGCAAAATTTAAAATTACTGTTTATGTAAATACTACATGGGCCAACTTAGACATTCTTACTGCAAAGTAGCAACATAATCTGAGTAATATTAAGAAACTCCCTTTTGACACATATCACTTCAAAATATAGTCTTAGAACAAGAGAGATTATACTTCTTGCTAATGGTAGATATTTCAGGTTTTCTTTTACTACTTCTAGTCTGTTTCAAATATGCTAATTTTATTTATTTATTGCAGTTTCATATTGCCTAAGAACTTCATTTTTCTGGATGGTATAGAATTTTTAAAAAATATAAATTTAAGTCAAACTAAATTGATTATTTCCAAGCTCCAGTAATAATGCACAAATTGTCTACCTACCATGCACATATGAATCTATGCAAAATCCCTGTTAATAAAGTATAAAATAGAAAATTATTAGGTTTATTTATTTATTTAGCATATGGCATACAATGTCACAAAAATCCACATATGCTAGATACATAATGCACTCCTGACAGCCTAGAATGCTAGTTCATTCTGTTCAGAATGTACATGCCTATCCTTGGCGCACCATGGTGGGCGGAGGGACGAACTAGCTTTATACCAACTAACTAGTGCTGCTTGGATTGCTGGCTCTTCTGGGTTCCCGCTGGTCTTGCCTTGCCTTGCCTCACCTCGCCTCCCCTCGTATAGCGATGCTCCACATCTAGTCAGGTCCAGCACTGGCTTCCGGTCTCCACACACACAAATGCAGCTAGGTTTTTCCCACTGAAGTGGTACCTATTTATCTACTCCAGTATTGCATTCTTTCGAACTTCTGGGTGGGCAGGAGCTAGAGATGAAGCCAGGTTCAAACTGCAGACCATTTCTGATCAGCAGTTCCAGCTTCATTAAGCCTCTGCAACAACACATTCCATGTCAAAATAAAATTGGGTGAAGAATATGGTGGGGTTTTTTTTGTCAAACAAGATGGAAAGTAAATTATTAGGTTGACTGATCACTATGATGAATATATACAAGACACAGGGTACTGGAATAAATGAACCGCAGATGATTTAGCAAATCTTTTCTTTGGTTTGATACAGATTCTACAAGACATCTACCCTAAGCTATTTCTGTACTGATTTAGGAGGAGACAATTATACATTTAGTGTCTGTGGAATTTTATTCAGATTAACACCTTTAAAGGGGCTAAAGGCCACCAAGAAATCAATTCTTTCTATTCTCCTTAGAGTAGACTAGATGCTACATGATTCATCCATTCATGATATGCATTAAAGTTCTTTCAAGGAATTTCTTGCTTTTTTGTGAACTAAAAAAATCAATGGAAATTGAGGTGGAAAGTGCTTAGAAGTTAAAGGAAAAAAATACAATTCGGTACAGAATATGTTTGGGTTTTTGTTTTGTTTTTTGTCAACTGAAATGGAAATTACCCATACACAAGCAAAGCAGAATTGTTTATTTAATTAATAACAATATTAACAACAATGGTGTATTGGAAGATCTACAAGAAATGCTATTTACCTATAAGTAAGAACTGGGTGGAATCACAAAACAGAGAAAGTATTAGAAAACGAAGATGATAAAATGCTCTGGGACTTTAGAATTCAAACAAAGAAACATCTGCCATATAACATCCCAGACTTAACAATTGTCAATAATAAAAGACCAAAAAAAAAGTTTGGATTGTGGCTGTACCAGTACCTGGCAACAGCAGAGTAGAATAGAAAGCACTGGAAAAGATAACAAAATATGAAGACCCACAAATAGAAATAGAATGACAATGGGACAAGAAAGTAAAAATAGTACCAATAGTAATAAGTGCCTTGACTACAATTCCAAAATGTCTGGAACACCACTTGAATATGATCAGCATTGACAAAATCTCCATTGATCAATTGCAAAAGGCAGCTTAATCTGGAATAGCTGACATCCTGTGATAATACCTTTAACACCATGAAAAAGAAACATCTGTCTATCCCCCGGTCCTTAGGAAGGACTTGATAGGTATGCAAACATGCCCAATCCAGTCTAAACCATCTAGCTAACTATGTGATGAACTGTCATGACAACAACTGAGAATGGAAAAAGAAGAAGACAACCATATACGGTACTCTTCACTTGGAAACAAGGGAGAGATAAAATAAAATTTTAAATGTTAAAAATAATGGAAACAAAGATAGGGCATAAGATGAGGCCCAACTGTCCAGCAGAAGTTGCTGTATTTCATTGACTAATTAGGAAAATAGGATTGGAAGACTTAACGGATATTAGAATAATCATTAAGAAGCATTTGATGCTACATTTGATTGCTTTTCCCCACCCTCTTCTTTTTCTACAATTTAGAGCACTTACGAAGAAGGCAGGAAAACCTACTGGACCACCACCACCATCTGTAAAAGGCCTAGCTCTCCTTATGACTAAAACGGAAGCACCTAAGATGCTCAAAGCATTAACTGGTGGCAAAGGAGGTATTTTAGCCGTAATTAACAGGATAAAGAAAGAGAACGAGGCCCTGGTATGTATCTTCCATGGTGCTAACCCAATGTAAAACAAAAAAAGCAGAAAATGGATCAAATTAAAGAAATACCTGAAATTCAGGACACTAGCAATTAGTAAAAATGATTTCAGAAATTAATTTTGCAACTTTCTTTATGGCAGGGGTGTCAAACTCAACACCCAGGGGGTGGATTTGGCCCACAGGTGCTTAGATCTGGCCCATGGGGCCACTCTAAAAGCAGTGAACGACCAGCCCACAGTGCCCCTGTCAGCGAAAACAGAGTTTGGGAGAGCTGTGTGTGGCCCTCCCAAACTCCATTTTCACTAGCAGGAGGTTGCAGGAGGCCATCATAGCCCAAACAGAGCTTGGGAGCCCATTTGTGCTGGCAGTCCACTTGGGCCACCACAGACACCCCCGACCCAAGTGACATCGAGCTGGCCATGCCCACCCCAGCCTCCCAAGGTCAAACACAACCCTGACACGGCCCTCAATGAAATCAAATTTGACAGCCCTGTTTTACAGGTTAAAGAGCACTTTTCATACACAACACTTGAAACTTGCTTTGAATATAAAACTTATTGGGTGGTCTGCAAGACAAGATTCTGAAAAAGGTTGATTTGAGTGTAAAATTATTTTTAGATAGTATACCTTACTGATGCTATAGAAGGCATGCGATCTTTTAATTCTACCAGTGAAAAATGTTTAAATAGACATATATCAGGTATTCACATAAGGTTTAAAGATATTGGGAAATGCACAAATGGTTATATAAGAGACTGGTTTTAAAAAGTAATTTAAAAATTATTCTGGTAGAAATAAATGATATATTAGACATGTTCATGGTCAAACTCACTTTTGGGAAATGCTAAGACTGTTTATGTAGCAACCTCTTGTCTTAGTAGTTAGCAGAACTTGTGAAGGAGTCCAGGTGCTACATCAATCAGTCAATCATTTACAGTACTCTTATGACTAGAAAACCACTTTGAGGTGAGAATGGGTAGTCTACTGTGTTTGGAAAACTGTGTTCCTCTGGTCACTATGGACAAAGCTGTGAGATTACACTTAGATTCAATTAAGCATTCTCATTTAATATATTTAGTCTATGTTTAGAGGGAAAATGTGGAGGAGGAATAAACAGGAAAAAGGAGCAAAAAACATGGAAAGATGATAGAAAAAGATACGTCAATATTTAATCTTTTTTTTTTTTTTAGAAAGAAAAGGAAGCCAAGGAAGAAAAGGCAAAAAAAGAGAATGAAGAAAAAGAAAAGGCAGAAAAAAAGAAGACAGAAAATGTCAAGCCAAATCCACAGGGGGAAAAACCAGCTGAAGAGTCCAAGACTAAAGTCCAAGAAACCAAAGCTGAATCAAATCCTCCTAAAGAATTGGCAGTCACAAACCCTGCACCACAACCATCACTGCTCTCAGGCATCAATAAAGAGTCCCTTGTTATTAGCATGACTCCTTCAAATGTATCAGGGGAAGGAGAGATCCTTACTGTTGAAGTCAAAGACAAAAAGGCAGAATAACCAGTGGATGTTTTTACTGTATATATGTGACCTCTCAAGCATTGTGCAGCTCTCAGGTTATCTTATTTTCTGGTTCAAAAGTGTAGATAAAGCCTCCTTGTAATATTCAGAAAATATATGATGATAAGAGGAGTTAGATTTTGCCATGCATGATCGATGACGTTTTTGCTCCTCCTTATCCTGGAAACAGGAAAACGACATTTGTACTCAAGAATTTTGGCTTTGAATATTTTAGATTATAAACTGCCACATTATTGTGTACTTTTGCTTGTCTAACTCCATGAGGACATTGACAGTAATTTGTAAGTAGCAACAATAAGGATCAATGTGTGTTGGTTTGTAACTCAACAAACACTGTAAAAGTTCTTTGAAAAGGATATCTGGAAAGAAAAATGGTTCTTTCTAATGGTATCTCAAGTGTAAATTCTTTAGAAGGTGGTAAAACATAGTGTTACCATTTAAACAATTGTTAGCTTCCATGATTATAATTTATTTTATTTTTAAAAGTGCTGGACAATTGGGTTAACGTTGTGTGTATTAATAAAATGCTTTCTTTTCAGAATTATTTTAACTTGGACATTGTAACAGTGGTTATCTGTTGATTTTTGCTTCAGAATTAATGGAGAAGCTAGCAGTAAATTCGCAAATAAGGTCTCACTTAATCACCATGGTAGAAGTGAAGTTCTAAGTCCATCATGCTCATGTGATATCTTGCCTAATGACTACATCATTTAGTAAGGGAACTGCTAGACACAATTGTGGGTTATTAAGCAAGGACTAGTTGTATATATGACTTCTCATAGTTTGACAGAAACATCTCTCTTTCAGCATTCAGTAAAGACATTTGCTCTACTTGCACAGGACATAGTTTTAAACTTACAGAATTTAAACATACATACACACCAGGTTTCCCTGAAAATAGGACCTACCCCCAAAATAAGCCCTAGTGAAGGGAGATGGGCATGGCCAGCATAGGAGGCGCCAAGCATGTGTGGGCCAATGGTGTCTGGCAGTAGCCGCAGCCCTTGCAGTACATGTGAGTACCTATGCAAGCAGCAGGCGGAAGCAGAAGTGGTGGGGCAGGTGATCCGGATGTAACACATGGCCTGCTGGAAAGCTGAGTGTCAGTGGGCTGGAATGCAGGGGGCCATGGAAGACTTGTCTTCACATCTCTCGGCTTGCCTACAGCCCGTGTGGCACATCAGAATCGCCTGCCTTCTGTTTGGTGCCTTGCACTCTGTGCAGCCCTAGAGTGTGCCGACCAAGGGACTTGCAAGCTGCAGCTGCTGTCATATACCATCAGTTCCCACACATTTTTCCATTCTTGTGTGTGTGCTGGGGGGTGGGCGCCCAGCTGGGCTGATCACCCTGAAATCATGTTTCCCTGAAGATAAGCCCTAGTGCTTATTTTGAGGCCCAAACGAAAATAAGATTAGAGGTGACATGATAGCAGTGTTCCAATATCTCAGGGGCTGCCTCAAAGAATTAAGTCAAGCTGGGAAAGAAAAGGGAGTTAAGCTCTTCTCCAAAGCACCTGAGGGCAGAACAAGAAGCAATGGGTGGGAACTGATCAAAGAGAAGTAACCTAAAATTAAGGAAAAGTTTCCTGACAGAACAATTAATCAGAATAACTTGCTTCCAGTTTTTAAGAAGAGATTGGATAACCATTTGTCTGAAATGGTATAGGGTTCCCTGCCTAAACAGGGGGTTGGACTAGAAGACCTCCAAGATCTCTTCCAACTCTGTTATTCTATTCTGTTCTGTTCTGTTCTAATTCTATTCTATTCTATTGATGCTACTAGTCTTTACAGAATGGTAATGGAACAATAGGGGTGGCAGAGTAGTGTGACTCTCATTTTAAATATAGGGCTGTTAAACGTTCTGTAACACAATTGACCTTTGCTTCCAAATAATTCCTGTGAAGGTTGTTGCTTACCTCACAACATGAAATTGAAAACCAACAGGAGAGGCCATCCATGAAATTAACAAAAATTAAGGTCTTTTTTATTATTAAAACTAAGCAAATGAGAGCAATCCTACCGTTTTTATTGGACTATCAAGATAACAGAAATACCAGGACTTCTAAAGCCATGTCTCTGCAATCTTGATAAGATTAAAAATATACTTCCAATTTTTTTCCCTACCGGGAACTACTAGTGTTAAAGCTAAAGTGAAGTATAATGGCTAATACTTTAAAAAACATTTGACGGAGAGCAGTCACTGAACCATGCAATATACTGTATAACCATGCAACAGAAGAAATAACAGAACCATGCAACAGAAACTTTTCACTTTCTTGATATTTTTCCTACTTGCCAGAAAAATTGCTTTGGATGTCTGCATAATCCTTGAAAAGGAATGACTTGTGAATGAGAAATAATAGATTTCTTCACCGGACTTCCTCTGTTGTAGCCATCCATCGTGTTCTGCTGTTTCATTCATAACAAGCTTCCAGGGAAATACTCCATTTTGGTTAATAAAGCAGTTGGCAGAAAGGTCAGCTTCTGCTGTACCGAGCTATTCTAAAGCCATTCTGATGTTTTATGACCCTTTTTTGTTCTTATGTTATCAGATTAAGGATAGAATTGCAAACTTCTGTAGCCTTGAGCCTTTGCATTCTTTATATAGTGGCTCTAAGGATTAAAAGGTCTGCAGCAGGTTTTAAAACTCAAAGGTGATTGCTCCAGGGCCATTAGTAGAATAAACAATGATGGAATTGAGCCAAGAATAAAGAATGCAATTGTACATGGTTGCTCTTACTCCCAATAAAATACCTATATGAATCTTGATTGAGAAGTTGCCTTCACCAAATGTGTTCTTTGTAGAATATTTAAACAATATTAAATATTTAATATTTAAACATATTAAAACAAAGACAGGTGTTACTCAACTCTGAAAGTGATGTGATGCGAATTGCTTACCTTAGACCAGAGGTCTCCAAACTTGGCAACTTTAAGACTTGTGGACTTCAACTCCCAGAATTCTCCAGCCAGCATAGACTAAACTGGCTCTCTGGGTTTATTTACTTAATTTGAATGATTTTTTCTTTAGTTACAAAATGTCTTGACCGTGTTGTTTTGACAAATCTGATATTCTTTAGGATTCTGCTGTATGCCAGCTTGGTTTGTTTGCAGATGTGGTGAAAGACTGGTAAACATTAAAACAAAGACAGCAGAACTACCAAGAATGCTGTGTCCAGTTCAAGTTGTTTTGTATTTTAATATCTACCGTAATTGCAAATCAGCCTTATTAAGTAAATGCTTAAATAAAGTTAATGTTTAATATTAAGTAAATGTTTGGAAAGGCAAACATAACAAAAAAAAAACAAGACTTAAACTGGACTTAAAGCAATTTATCCTAGTCTTCATTTAAAGAGAGTCCAATAGAAATCTTGAGGTGAATAAATAAAGCCATCTCTTCATTTATTCAGAAAAAAATATATACATTCTGCCAACAGGTGTTTTTTTCTATTACTGAGCTGTTTAAAACAGCTGATACTTCCTCCTTTACACTCCTAACTTCATACCCTGCTTGGAAATAACCTTGTGTCAGTTTGCCCTTTCGTGCTCATTATAATTAGTTATGTGGATTATCACTCAGCCTAAATACAGTCTAGGGCAGGCTCTTGCTAGCAGGCATATGGTCAGGTCAGACAATCTTGAGAGATTGTATTTTAGTTTCTGTAGTAGTGACGAAGGGAGAGAAGAGGAAAAGAGGATTGTTTTCAAATGTGTCATAGCATTTCATGGATATTCCTAATAATCATTTTTATGTCCATCATCTGGCTTCAGTTATTTCTGGCAAGTTCTTAATGGCTCCCCATGGGTTTTTTTTTCCTTTTATGAATGTATGCATGGCTTTGAGTACTGAATGTTAAAAGCTATTGTGTATGCATCAAATCTTTGCTCAGTTATTTAAAGATCACAGGAGGAATTCACAGGAAATATCACCACATAAGACATAAGACTGGCTTCAGAAGTACAGCAGAGACTGCAAAACAAATAACTTCATCCTTTAACCCAGTATTAGCATTTAGCAATAGCATTTAGACTTGTATACCACTTCACAGTGCTTTACAGCCCTCTCTAAGTAGTTTACAGAGTCAGCATATTGCCCCCAACAATCTAGGCCCTTATTTTACCAACCTCGGAAGGATGGAAGGCTGAGCAACCTTGAGCCAGTGAGAACCGAACTGCCAAACTACTGGCAACCAGCAGTCACACTGCAGTACTGCATTCTAACCACTGCACCACCATGGCTCTTTCTCAACCTTAGCAACATTTTAAGTTGTGTGGACTTCAACTAATATGCTGGTTGATGAATTCTGGAACTTGAAGTCCACACAGCTTAAAATTGCCAAGTTGGAGAAACATTGCTTTAACCTAATACAGTGGTGCCTCGGTACTCATTAATTGGTTCTGGGAGGTGCAATGCGTATCAAAAGCGAGTACCAAACAAATGTTTCCCATAAGGTATATCAGTCACAAGGCAGCTGACACGAACAACTTCTAGCTTGTGCATTGAGTACCAAATAAATGTTGAATACTGGGAAAAAAATTTCGTGTCAAATTATGTTGAGTACGAAATTTGATGAGTTTCAAAAGTACCACTGTATATTTCTCCTTTACATACTTTGAGCTAAACATTAAATCTAAAATGTTTCCCTAAGCTTAACTTAGTCCTTCAGCATATGTTTTCTGTTTGTAAATAAACTCTATACTGTTACTTGCTTTTACTAAGTCCAAAGAATGAATAAAAACTACTAGTAAAACTACTATCTGCATTCAAGATCAGACAGTTTACCAAGGGTAGTGGTAGCTACAGGTACTAGCATTTTCCTATAAAAAATTAGTTACTGAATTCCTCATCACCATAGAGTTCTAAATATGAAAGAAGAGGAAATAGAACAGATTATTAATTTGGAACAACCTTTCAGCCCTTGCATTAATTTTTACGTATATCTGTTAAGCATATTTTGCAAGTGAGCATGTGATCCTTTCTAACAGCACTGCATTATTCATCTTCCATGGCCATGACAACAGGGTCAATAGAAGCAATGTACTAAGTGCATTATACCATCTATTAAGATCTTGCTAAGGGTCAATTCCAGATTTGGAAACAGATGCTTGCTTTCAGAGATACCAGAGATACCGTAGACTGCCCCGAGTCTACAGAGAGGGGCGGTATAGAAATTAAACTAATAAATAAATAAATAAATAAATATATGGTGCCTAGAATTATCTCCTACCCAGTGCTGTTATTATAGTCATTCAAAAGTGTTTTTAGGCACTCTTGCATCCATCTGAAAACAGCTTCAGCCATTATAATCTATGTAATCTTTTCTAAAGAGTGTATATCAGGCAATCTCTCTCATTTGTTATCATGCCTGTTCTCTAAACAAACACTCCCTTAGTATGTCTGGTTGTTTTTCTTCCTTCAAGAAGTTGTTGAAGCTCTTTGTTTTCCCATAGACTCCATTTTGCACAAATAGATCATTTGATATTTGTAAAAGTGTTGCTAAATTGCTTTATTGATATTAGTAGATTTATTTTCACATTGCAGCTTCTTCATTTTGAGTTCTTTCTATATCACAAGTTCTGTTATTGAACAGAAGTAGAGGTGCCTATGTTCAGATCTTTGGCTTTTTATTTAAAAGTTTCCTTTGCTGCTGGGAAAGTCCCACGTCTGCTATGCCACTAATCACAATACATTTCTTATTTAGTTGGATGCCTTAGTTTATTATTCAGCTCTCCCCAAACTGGTATTTTCCAGAGGAGGAAACAAGTCCCCAAATTTCTAGCCAATGGGGTTGAACAGCAGAGAGTTAGTCTGAAAGGCATATCCGAAGGGCCCCAGCTAGTCTCTCTCAAAGAAATCCTGTATATTTCCTGGAACACTGCCGGCTGAAGTTGCTTTGTCATCAGCTTTAAGTTGATATTCAAATTATTTGAAAGAAGAATTGAATAAAATGTAAATGAAGCGCAAATGGTATGGTCATTTCTATATTAGTGCTATTTTCATACCCCGATCTTCCCAAAGCAGTTTGAAATGGATTTCCAATTGACTTCATGTTGCCAACACTGAAATGCAGGGAACATGCTGCCAATGAGTCATGAGTTAATTACTACTGTTTCCCCCCTACTGGGAAATACAAAACATTAGTTCAGTTAATGCCCTGGGCTTTGTTCTTTCACAAGTCAAAAGGATACAGAAATCCCTATTCCATGAAAAAAAAATGGTGGTAGGAAATTAATTACTAGTGTATATCCACCCTCATCAACACCCCATGCATGGCAGATAAGATCAGAAGTTTTAGAAAGGAAGATAGTTTGCTTCAAGACAATAAAAAAAGAAAATTTAAGTCAGCTTTCTGTCATTGTTTCGCATAAAAAAAAACTGAAGATATAATAATATACAGATAGTTCTTCACTTATGACCACAATTGAGCCCAAAATTTCTCTTGCAAGCAAGGTAATTATTCTGTATTGCCACAGTTGTTAAGTGAATCTCTGTAGTTGTTATGTTAGTTACACAGTTTTTAACTGAATCTGGCTTCCCTGCTGATTTTGCTTGTCAGAAGGTTGCAAAAGATGATCACATGACCCCAGGACACTGCAATCATCATGAATGCATGCCAATTGTCAAGTATCTGAATTTTGATCACATGACCACAGGGATGCTGCAACAGTTGTTAAGTGTGAAAAATGGCCATAAGTCACTTTTTTCCAATGCCATTGTATCTTTGAAGAGTTACTAAACAGTTGGTTGTAAATTGGGGACTACCTTGTAGCATCATAAGTTCTGCCACCAATTTTTCCTCAGTGTCTTGAAGCATGTTTACATGCTGCTGTAGTAGCTTGAGTGGGGCTTAGGATAAGTCCATAAACAAAGCAGAGATTTTAAAGAAGTCTGTTTTGACTATTTATGACTTCCCTTCCTTTCTGTTTCATAAATACTGAATGCAGTGAATGAAATTTTCAAACAGCAACAGAATATAAAAAAATTTAAAGCTTCAAATAAAAAATAGCTTTTAAATAGGAATTATTAGCATTTAACTTAAACATCTGGCAAAAGAGGTATTTTGGCTGGTTTACAAATTCTCAGGGCTGAGAAAATCTAAGCTCTTCAGAGGATGCACATTCCATAACCATGTAGAAATACAAGAAGACAGACTGTTGTCTGCAGGGGCATCTTTAAAAGGGCCTTTCTTGCAATTCTTTAACAGCTGTACAGTTTTCTAACTGGACTGCCCACACGTTTTCACATTGCAAAAAGAAAAGACTTACCCTGATTTCAAATAAACCAACACAGTGAAGAAAAAAAGCTGGCTCTTTCAAAAGGAGCCAGTGTCATCAGATATGCCTGGACCTGATTTTGAACTAGCTCAAAGTCCGTAGGTCAGGAGTGTCAAACTCGCGTTGTCATGGCGTCATCACGGTGTCATCAGGTGACGTATCGGGATTTCCCCCCCTTTGCTAAACTGGGCAAGGGCGAGGTCAGCATGTGATGCATCCAGCCCGCAGACTGTGAGTTTGACCCCCTGATGTACACCTCAGCTTTGTGTATTTTTTATCTCTGCTCTCAGTAATAACTAGCTCAGCTAAGCAGTTAACACAATAACATGTGGTCAAAGTCAAGGTATTTTCCCACTTGCATCTATTCCCAGGTGAGATGCTGTCTTCCAAGTCTGAAATGGATCGAGAAAACCTGATTGAGCTCATTTCTCATTGTGATGATTTCCACTAACAAGAATCATTTTACTGAAAGCAGCCTTTTATACTCAGACTTTTAATAATTGTGTTTGAAGTCTGGGTTGCCGAGTAACCATTGAGAAAATTAAAAACAGAGTTGTTGCATTTAGTCTTCCTTTTATGTATTAGTATGTGTGTGTTATTAAATCATGGATACAGCAGCAAGATATACTGAATTGTCTGCTTGGCTCCTCAGTGACTCCTTTCTATTTATTAAGCCAACTTGAGAAATTCTGCAATTGGTGTCCCACTATTCCTCTCAAGGATTGTTTTATTCTTATTACTTTCTCTGTTTTCTTGTACTTTCCCAAATATGTACATACAAAGATACCCAAGCCCACTCTGTCCTCCGCAGTAAAACATCATTTGCTTTGACATGAATGCAGTCATAGCTCTGATGCTACAACAATGAAAGCAATAGGAATAAATTGTTTTGCTTCTATCGTCCATGGAATCTTTGCAGCAATGAAGAATTGACTGTTTTGGTTCAAAGGAACAATATAGTTACAAGGAAAGCGAAGAAGGGAAGGGAAGGGAAAGGAAAGATCTTGCAGTATGGTGGGGCTTGAGAAACAAGGGGAACGTGTTTCACCTAGCCTAAGAAAAAAATTGGAAGGTCCTCACTGGAAGATATAAGAGTTGAATGGAACATCAGCTTTTAGGGTTGACAATACTATACTACTACATTTATTTAATGGACCATTGTGGCAATATCTCTCTCTGCTGACCAGCAGAGAACATAGCCATCTTCAGCCCAGGATAAAATGGCTGCACAGGGGAGTGATCCTGGAGAAAAGCGGGTATGCCAGGCACTGCAGCCAGTCAGAGATGGGACTGCTAGAATGGAATGAAGTGCTGGAGACTATCTTGTGAACGGCTTAAGATGGCTCAGTCAGAAAATCGTTTTCAAATGAAGCTAGAAAACACAGGCATAAAGTGCATTTGTAATGAGCTGGAAATGAGAGGAAGATGACGTTATCTGTTCCAGCACTCAGGATCAAACTGGCTATGGGCCAAGGAGAAAGTGCAGATCTGCTCTCCAAAACATCTACCGATAGAGTTTTGAAAGTGAGAGAGAATTAAAAGCAGATTTCTCCTGAGCAGCAGCCAAACCCAACATCTGCAAGATAGATGCTATCAATAAATCTCAAACACATCTAAAAATTCTCCTCTGTTTAACCCTTTTACTGCTTTCCTTCGCTACAAATCAACTAAGTTAGTTAGTTCACTTTATTGTCATTGTACCTCGTACAACGAAATTAAATACCTTTTTCAGTGTACATGAATATA
>JAOYMU010000292.1:44085252-44099162 GCA_025802295.1 Psammodynastes pulverulentus | reverse complement strand
ACAGCTGAGTATCGTCAGCGTACAGATGGTATTCCACCCCGAACCCACGGATGATCTCACCCAGCGGCTTCACATAATTATATTATATTTTAAGAAATGTCCAGAACCTGTTTGCACGTACCTGTCCCAGTGTGCATTCAAATTCTCCTAAGAAGTCGTCATCATTCAGCTGAACAGTTTTATTGTCAATGTCAAAAACCCCAAATTTGAGTTTCTGAACTAGTTCAAAATAGTAATCAATCTGGAATTTCTTGGAAAATTTAGGGTTCAAACTGTTTTTGATCCTTTCTGTGCGATCCACCTGCAATACAGTACAGTGGTTCATCACAATTTTTTTTTATTTCTCAAACTTCTGTTTAAGCATTCTGCAAAATGCGCTCTCTCCAAGAAAATTAAAGAAAATAGGAGTAAATATGCAATCCCATACCCATTTATACTAGTATGGAGGAAGGAGTAATAAATATATTTGCCTCCTTTAATTATTTATAAAGTAATAAAGCAGGGATAAAATAATAAATAAGATGATATGCATAAATCTCAGCAAGTATAAATAGATTTGCCCAGGATTATGCTGAAACTTTTGTAAAGTATAAACAGTACATTTTAGGCATGAAGAAATCTTTAAAAAAAATCTTTACAATGATAGAATGCTGATAGATTTTTCTTCGCAGATTGCTAACACGTATAGTTTACCCCCCAAAAAACCTTTATTAATCGAATAAATGAAAGTTAATAAAGTAACACAGTAATACATAATACAAATATAATTTTATATTACATCAATAATTAAATGCCAATTGTTTATTTTGACCAAACTTACTTTCAAATAAATATGAAACAAATATTATAATACCACTGTTTTTTCCTATTTTTCAGAAGCATTTGAAATATTATACAAAGTCTTTTAACACAAAATGCGATTTTAGAAAAACCAGAAAATATGTACTTTTAAACTGACATTTTTTTAATTCTTTACCCAAGAAAAGCTATCAAGGAACACCCTATTCATTTACAAAAAAATCCTCAATTTATAACCATTCATTCAGCAGCGGTTTGAAATTGTGGCAGTCATTTTGGCCCACGGTATGTTGTGTTTTATGACCACATAGCTTCCCAATTGTAGTCATAGGTCAAGGGCTATTTGTAATGGGACTTCCTTCATACTTCTCCTTTAACTATGTATCATGCACATTCCATCTCCTGAAAAGACACTCAATCTTCCGGAAAAGATTTGTAAGACACCTGGCATAAGAACTAATATTCTGTTTTTGTCTCAGACTGGAAAAGTGGGATGCAATCCTATATGTGAACATTTAAAGAGCAAAATGAATTTTCTAATAAAAGGAAAAAGAAACAGAGCTCTTCTTACAGTGCTTGAATGTGTAGAAGCTGTCATTTGAAATGGTTAATTTTTGATTAAGAACAAAGTAGTCCTAATACCTAAGGCAAAGTCAAAAGAGAAGTTCCTGAACTTACTATTTCTCAATAACAAGGCAATTAGACTATATTAATAGCAATAGCGCTAAGACTTATATACCGCTTCACAATGCTTTCCAGCCCTCTCTAAGCAGTTTAGTCAGCATATTCCCCCCAACAATCTGGGACCTCATTTCACCGACCTCCCAATGGCCATTATAACATACCTCGTACCACTGCTGTCCACTTGTGTATTGAAGCAGCACACAAAGTGGGTCTGACTTGGAGCTAATATCTCTATCCAGGAGATTGTTACAAGAAACAGTCAGTTCCACCTTTGTTACACACTGCGCCGCCATCTACAATGTGAGATGGGAAAAGCAATTATCATGTGTACCATGCATATATCAATAATCTTAGCTTATTTAGCAAGTTGTACCCATATGCAATTTTTGAAACTACTGTATATCCCTCCAGCTGTTACTGTACTTAATGTCACTTAATTAACCATTTATTTATTTAGACTTTAATATATCATCCAATGTTATCCACTGCTTTCTTATATTGTCTAAATATTTACTCTTGCTTTCAATCAAGCACCTTGTGCAAATATTAAAACAGATATGGTTAATATATGAATTTTATATTTTCAGAAACAAGGGATCAACTGATATACACATCTTTGCTTTAGATGTAACTTGAACATCACACATTTTATGCAATGTAATCTAATCTAGTAAAGTTTGCTATCTAGTGTCACAATCCTTAAGAATGTTATCAAACTCATACGTTCCGTAGTTTTAATGTTTAGCCAACTATTCCTTATCCTGCTTTGAACCATTTCCAATTATTTATCAAATCTACATCCTATCAAATTTTAAGTATCTCATAGAGAATCCTCCATAACAATGTGTCAGATAGAAAAAAGAAACACACCATGAATACAACCAGTACAAGTGACTGGAAACCTCTTACAGACTTTTTACATAAAATTTAAAAAAATTAAATTGACATATGGTTTTGATAATTAGGAAAAAAAGATTATAGAAAAAATGTAAACTTTGTAATTGAGAGCAAATTTGGTGTAATGGTTATGGTGCTGGCCTAGAAACCAGGAGACTGAGTTTTACTCCAGGCATAGGGATGAAAGCTATGAGGATGATGGTTTGAGCCAGTCATCCTCTCCCGGCCTAATTCACTTTGCAAGGTTGTTGTAAAATAGAAGGAGGAAGGACTATTATACATGTTTGCTACTTTGAGTTACTTCTAGAGCAGGGGTCGGCATCCTTAAAAAAAACTACCGGGAGCCCCAAAACCTGGGTGGGCATGGCCAACTCAATGTCACTCATTCCCACCCAGTCACATGACCCTCCCCAGCATGCCTACCCAGGTTTTGTAGCTCCCCGTGTTTTCTATGGGAAATAGGTATTTCCCTCTCTCTTGTCTCTCTCCCTCTCCCATCTCTGTGTGCGTGTGTCTCTCTCTCTATGGCTCTCCCCCCATCTCTATATATCTCTTTCTCTGCCCCTCTGCCTATCTTCCACTCTCTCTCCCCGTGTGTGTGTGTGTGTGTGTGTGTCTGTCTGTCTGTCTGTCTGTCTGTCTGTCTGTCTCTCTCTCTCTCTCAAAGCCGGGGCTGGGCCAAGCCAGCAAGCTATCCTTGGCGTTCTTCTTTCATTTCTTCTTTTTGGAATCCAGATTGGCTAAAGAACTATAGCCACAGTGGAGGCTTCCCCTTCTCCTCCTCCCCCTCTCGCGACCGGCGACTGTGGCATGGCCGGGAGGGTGCACGCACACAGGGAGACGCTCAAGTGAGCTGCCAGCCACCCC
The DNA here is from genome assembly GCA_025802295.1 of Psammodynastes pulverulentus. NCBI lineage: Eukaryota > Metazoa > Chordata > Lepidosauria > Squamata > Psammodynastidae > Psammodynastes > Psammodynastes pulverulentus. Next base: position 44,095,916 of record JAOYMU010000292.1, on the reverse strand, counting down.
ACACCCACCTTTGCTGTGCTTTGGCTCTCGCTTGAGAAGCATCTCCCTGCACGTGCACACCCTCCCAGTCCCGCCACTGGTCGCAAGAGGGGCAGGAGAAGAAGGAGAAGGGTCACCCGAAGGGGAAGCCTCCACCACGGCTATAGTTCTTTAGCCAGTCTGGATTCCCAAAAGAAGAAATGAAAGAAGAGCACCAAGGGGAGCTTGCTGGCTTGGACCAGCCGTGGCTTTGAGAGAAAGAGAGGGGGGGGAGATAGGAAGAGGGGCAGAGAGAGAGAGACACACACACAGAGATGGGGAGAGAGAGGGGAAGATATGGACCTGGTCGCTTCTCTATCCCCCATCGCCCTTACTTTCTCAGGCCAGATGAGGGAGGGGAGGGCGAGCGGCAGGGCCAGCCAGTGATGGGACAGGGAGCCGCACGAGAGGAGCGAGAGAGCCACATGCGGCTCATGGGCTGCCGACACCCGTTCTACAGCAATAAAGGCATGATGAATATCTGCATAAAGTCCTGTAATAGGTAAATATGATAATAGTTAACCCTACTAAATGTAAGACTAAGGAAAAAATACCATATTGCACCAGCACATTAGTGCAAAGATAACACTGGGTCCCATAAAGTCATGTGATGATCTAAACCAAAGATTCTCAATTGGTGGTAAAGAGATGACTCACCAGCAGCATAGATGGGACCCATGAAAAACTTTTTTTAAATAGAAAATTACAAATGTAAGACAATATCTGTAAGCATAATATCCTTTTCAGAAAAAAATGCAACCTTGTACTTCTGAGGAAGCCAGTTTGGTGTAGTGGTTAAGGCATCAAGCTAGAAACCCAGAGCTTTAGTCTTGCCCTAAGCAGCAAGCCAGCTAGGTGACTTTGGACCAGCCACTCCCTCTCGGCCCTAGGAAGCAGGCAATGGCAAACCAATTCCCAAATATTGGTAAGAAAATTGCAGTGTCCTGTCCAGGCAATCACCAGGAGTCAACACAGATTTGAAGGCACATGTGCACCCACAAACCTCTGAACGAAAGAGAAAATAGCCAAATAGGTTTTTGCTTCTAACAGTGGGGTCCAACTTCTTAAAATAAATCAGCAGGATCTGAACAGTGCTAAACCTTCTTCTCACCCTTTATCTTGCCACAGCCTACGCAGGTTGTGTGCAGACTAAGGTTGTGTGCAGACTAGCATATCATTCATTGCCTTTGATTCCTCAACACACCCAATATGTCCCAGGAGCCACACCTTATTGGCAGCTTTTTTTTCCAAAATAATCTACAAGACAGATACTAATTCGCCCACAAATTGTCTCCGGCCTGTAATCTACCACAGTATTACTGATATTAAGGATCAATAACAACCAACCTATTTATATAAACTTTCTTTCTCTGCAGTTATTCTCCCACTCATCCAAACGAACCTTTTCTGTCTTTTTATCCCTCTGCCCCCCTGCTCCGGGCTCCACTTCCTTCTATCTCGAGTAGCGTTGCTCAAACTGATAGATACCCTTCAAGGTCCACCATCCCCCGGCCAGCCCGACCGAAAAGGATGCAGTTCGACCCATCTGGAAGGAATACTCGCCGCTGTACCGACCTCGAGAGATCACACCAGCCTCCGTAAGCAGCGATCCTTCTTCTCCGACCTCGCCCAGTTTCTGTTCCACGAAGCAAGGCAATATAATGCAACGCAATGCAATGCAAGCTGCAGCGGTAAGGCCGCTCAGGTATTTAAAGGGGTGGCGCTTCTACTCACCCCCCCCCCGCCCCTTCCTCGCTCCCAATTGTGTAATTCGAGCAGTTTTCCCAACGTGGTAAAACAGCCAGTTGTTGGCACCTAAAGGCGCATGCGCTCTGCTTTGCGTCTGTAAACCACCGCAAAGGTGGTTGGTTGTTGTTGTTGTTTAAGATTCCTAGACTAACCAAAATTTTGTGGGATGCTCCTCTTCTCCTTGAAAATGATTGGATCACGTGATAGAACTCTCGCAACTTGGCTTCTCCGCGCGTGAGAAGTCAATGCAATGAAGTCTTTTTCAAACTGGATAACTTTAAGATTTGTAGACTTCAACTCCCAGAATTCCCCTGCCAGTTGGAAAAAAAAAACACACCACCAAGTACGCAGGGAAGAGGCAAGAGTGGCGGCAGGATGCTTGAGAAATTACGGTTGTGACAGCGGTTGCCAAGGAAAAGCGGAATGAATGCAACTCGGATCTTGTTCCCTCCGGACTTTTTCAGAAGGGAACATGGGTTTTTTTCCGGTGTAGATCACGGACGGGTGAAAAGACTGTGAAGGAGTTGAACAGGCAGTTCCTGTTTCCGGCATATGCGAGGAAAGGGTGGTTTTGGGGGGGTTCGGAAAAAAACAAATAGCAAGGAAAGGTTTTTGTCATGACGCTGGGGAAGGTGGCGGTGCGACATTGGCTTCGAAGTTGCTCTTTCCTGGAGACCCGTTTCTTTTGCGGGGCTCTAAGAATAAAATCCGGTTGCAGCCGTCAATTTTCTTTAGGCCATGGAGGAAAAAGGGGAGTCGAGGTATGACTGGGTTATAGGCGCATCCCTTTTTATCCTACGGTTTTTCTTTGCGAAAAATGTATGACGTTTTGGGAATGTCTGTGGAGATTCTCAGTCCTCCAGGTAATGGTTGTCTCAAAGGTGCTTTTTCAAGAGGCAACTGGACTTACTAGTTTTCTTTGAAGACGTTTGAGAACCGAAGAAGCTTCTTGCCTGAGAAGCGAAATGTCTTCAAAGAAAAACCAGAGAACCCAGTTGCTTCTTGAAAAAGCAACTTCGGGCCTTTGGGGAGTGTTTGATTTACTGACAAAGCAGATCAGAAAGAGACATAAAAATAATTCTTACTGACATGGTGCTTCCAAGTTGTTCTTAATGTCTGTTTGATTCTTGTAGTATTTTGTTCTTGGACAAATATCTCCTTCCCCTGAGGGAGGGAGGGAGAATCATTGTCCAAACAAACGTGGAGGGTTTCATGGTTTTATTGTTTTATGCCTTCAAGTCAGTTTTGACTCCTGGCAACTGGCAGGCTAGTCCTGCACTTTTGTTGACAAGATTTCCAGAAGTGATTTCCCATTGCCTCCTTCCTAGGACTGAGGGAGAGATTAAGAGGGAATGACTTGAAGAACTCTGTTGGCTTTGTGCCTAAGGCAGAACTATTAAACTAGTAAATTCAGATACACTTTGACTACCTTATATGTGTATGTGCTTGTACACAGGTTTTCCAAGTTGAGTGCAATAGAAAGAATCAGAATCCATATTCTAAAATAAATTCTGAAATATACAGTTTATCAACAGATTGAACTAAGGAGTTGTGACGTACAATAGGTAGCTTTTGACATACTTAGATAAATAAAATTGATATCAGATTTGTAAATAGCTCTGTTATTTTTTTTTTTATTAGGTGTTTGAAAAATCCAGAATTTTCAGAAGAGGGTTTATATTCTCAGCATTGTCTTACCTGGGATACAACACTTATCTAGTAATTTCTCAGTCTGCTATGGTTCATGCTGATGTGAAAAGTAAGAAAAAAAATCTAGAAATGTATAGTTGTCAAATCCAATCCTCCATCCCTAAAATATATTAGAGGAAGGACTAAGTATGGCTGCTTATACAGCTTATACAGCTTGTTTTCTCTCTGTGTTATTCATTTATAAATTACACAACTCACTAGAACTCTAGTGACATACAGATTATATAATACAATACAGTACAAAACAAATAATGTGATAACCAGGGAAACAACATACCCCAGTAGAAAACATATTCCGGTGATGCCTACTCCACCTTACCTAAGGCCTGGAGGAAAAGCCCAATAAAAGGATAGCAAGGTCAAAGTTATGTGATCCTATGGGGAATATAAAGTGGGAGAGAGTGTTGGATGATTCTGAGGTCTAGCACTGAGGTGACTCAATGAAAAAAAATCCATATATTCAGCCTTGCAAATATTTAGATACTGATTTTGTTTTCTAAAATGAAAAAAGGGAATTTCAGTCTGATATTTCATTCTTTCAATAGCATTTTAAAACCCTGAAGGTTTAAGGCAGGGGTCAGCAACCTGCGGCTCTGGAGCCGCATGTGGCTCTTTCATCCCTCTGCTACTGCTCCGTCACTCAAAATATGCATCGCAACTGCCAATGTGCGACACCCACTGGCATGTGATTTATTGAGCTTTTTGACCCCCGGTAGGCCAACCATGGATAAATCAAAAAAATGAAGTTTCAGAAGGGAACAGAACATTTACTGAATTTTTCTGACTATAAGATGCACCGGAGTATAAGACGTACCTTAGTTTTGGGGGAGGAAAACAAGAAAAAAAAATCTTACCTCAGCTTCTGCCTCGGAGCAATTTGCCTCCTTGCAGCAAGCAGAAACAGACTGTTTCAGTTTCAGTTTCACTTTCCCAGCATAGCCTAATTAGCATGTGGCTCTGCCATTTCAGGTTGCAGGGATTGCTATAGCCTAATGGCAATCCCTGCAGTCTGAAACAGCTGATGTTTGGAGCCTGATCCAAAGGACCATTAGCTGCTTATGCTAATTAGGCTGTGCTGAAGCTGCAACAGGCTTTTTGCTGCTAGCTAAAAGGAGGCAAATTGCTGGTGGGCGGGGCTTCTGCAACATTCGGGGTATAAGACGTATCCAAATTTTCACCCAGTTTTGGGGGTAGAAAAATTGTGTCTTATATTCCGAAAAGTACAATATATCTTCTGTCTTCTCCAATGATATTCCTTTAGTTTTCTAAATTGTTCAGTGAGAGGCTTTTCTCAGTTCTCTTCATATCTCTTGATTGGCAAATCTGCCACCTTGAAAAATTGGTGCAGCATCTACAGCCAATCGTTTTTCTCATTAAAAAAACACCATAGTGATAAAGGAGTATTACTCAGCAGTTAAAAACCTTGAGAAGTGCAATGATTAAATCTCCTGGCCACACAGAAACAACAGTGATATTTCCTTTTATCTCTGGAAAGATCATAAAAGAGACATGGGCCTACTGACTGGTGAAAAATATACAACATGCTATTAAAATAGCATATACAACATGCTATTTTTAATTTTTAATAATGGTATGTGTATCCCTGGCAATGCGAAGGAGGCTGGTAACATACTGGAATGGATGTAAGTGCTTATGTTTTAAAAAAGATGTTATCAGTCTGCCATTAAAGTTAATATTACACTTCTAAAAAAACAAGCAACCCAGCTTTAATAGGCTACACCAAGGTTTAAAACAGGGTTTTCCTACTGCAATATACCACCCTTGGGTATGTAGACTCCAGGGAAGGCTTGAAGAATCCTTTAGTTGTACATTTTAAAAATAAATCCACCTTTCCCTAAGTTTAATTGTATTGTTTTTATTGTTCATTTGTGTTCATTTTGGTGTTTGAATTTTTTTAGGGGAGGTGTGTATACATTAAGAATACATTCAAGGGAGATGATTGCAAAAAGTATAGGAACCCCTGTTTTTTAAAAAAATAGTACAGTATTAGGTTGTCCCAAAATTAACATATTGAGAAATAAAAAACAGCAGGTTCGTACCTGATTTTAAAAAGGTGTAAATCTGGATCTAAAATCTGCATGTAATGTTAAACGAAGCCAAACTGGTAGCAAAAAAGATCGACACCTGGCTTTTAAGTAAAGGTGCTACCAGCCTGCTCTACCGCTGGCGTTTTGCTATATGTATCCATGTCGTAAAAGAACATGGTTTTTGTGCTACTGCTGCTGCTGCTGCTGCTGCAGCCACTGGAGGTGGCGGTGGGGGAGCGGCGTATATACGACGGCTTCAACTTGGCGCACGGCCTGAAATTCACTCAGAAGTGGGCGGCTGGTCCGCCGGTTCCTGGCACGGCGGAGGAAGGCGAGCGGGCGGAGGAAGCCGCCGGGGTCAAAAAGGGCCTCCTCGCCTGGCCCGGTGCCAATCGAGGGCACTCGGGCGGTTCCGGGCTCGGCATCGCGGCTCCGCCTCGGGCCTGGATTGGCGAGAGGCCTCGGCGGAGGCTCCTCCCCGCCGAGTTGGGGCCGAGCGAGGGAAGGGGCAAGAGGAGACGTCGGCAAAGGGAACCGCGGCGGGAGACGGTGGAGGCCCTTGGAGCTTGCCGCTCGCTTCGCCTCCTCGTTAGGTAAGGCACCCGCAGCAGGCCCCTTTAGAAACAGCCGGCGCCGTAGTCGCCTGGACCTAGCTGCCTCTTTTCCCGTTCTGGTGGGCCCGGGGTCCCCTTTCTCCACGCCTGATGCCCGCGAGAGGCTTCCCGGCCATCATTCAAGGACGCATTTCGGAAGAAGCAGCCTCGGAGACCTGCTCCCTCCTTCCTTCCCCGGGTCTATTTGGGAGAATGGCCGTGCGGTTTGTCCAATAATCTAAGAGGCTGGAGGGGGAAATGATGAGGTTAGGAGCAGGACCCTCTCCACTCCGGTGTGGGGAAATTTGGGGTGGGGACTCCTTTCCTTGTCTATCATTAAGAGTTAGGGATTTGAATTTTCCCCCCATACCCGAAGGTTGTAGAAGGGGTGAAGTGGAAAGGAAAGGAAAGGAAGGAAAATAATATTCCGACTATATAAAATTGAGATCGGTTTTTTGAGTTCCTGCTTCTGAAAGAGACCTTCTCTCTGGATGAGAGATGGAGATCCTCCATGTTTAGATTTTGGTTTAAGATGTTGGCTGCATTTGCTTTCACAGTTAAAAAAGGCGGCTCAACCTTCTGGTGTTTTTTTTTATACCCAAAGGGGTCTTTTATCATGCAGGAGGAAGTGGGGACGCTGCTCATGCTTGCAAGATTTGGAGGTATCATTTGATATTGGGAAATACTGATGTGAGGGATCTGTGACCGGGATTTGGAATAACAATTCATTTCAACTATAATTAAGATTTTCCCAAACCTTACAATCAAAATTTAGCTAGAGCAGACTGTTATCTGCTCCACTGCAATAATTACAAGACATACCATTTACCTCATGCAAGGTTGGAATCCCAGACAAATGAATTTGTAAAATATAGCAAAATGATCAGCTAGCTGTATTATAAGGACTTCTGTCCCCGATTTTTGAACTTACAGTATTATTATTTTTCTGTGTCTGTGTTTCCATAATGTGGAAGAAATTGGTGCAACTTTGCACCTTAGGGAACGGCTTCAGTGTGTAGGAGAGATGCACTTATGTAGGCACTCTCTTAGGCCTACAGGTAAAATCAAATACATGATGTGTCATTAATTTCATTCCAAATGGAAGCCTTAAGAATTGATTTTTTTGATCTCAGTTCAACTTTCCTACTTGTTGGATTTCTACCTCCCCCCATCTTTTAGCTGAATTTATATCAACTATGTAAAAAATCAGCTTTAAACCAGAATTATAATTGAATGTGGTGGTTGAGGAGAAATGGGAATTATAAGTCAATCTAAAAGTCTGGTGGTTGTATTTTGGGTACATTAATGTGTGCTCTTGTCCTTAATAGTGGCAGCTCTTATGTTTGATTGAGTTTATACGCATGAATAATGCTATGATGCTAGAACCAGTTCCTTGATTCTTCTGAATGAATGACTTTCTCATTTCCTGTGTGGTTGCAAGATTTATAAGATTGCTTTTAGATTTTACTTATACATTTGTTTACACAGGAATGGATCACATGTGGCTCTAGGGTAGCATTCAAGTCTTGGTTTAATTCCAAAAGTCCTCTAAAATAGAATTGGTCAGACTTCTGATAAGAGCTGTTAGTTCCTTCTCTGCAACCTGTTGTTTGAGAGAGAAAGGATATTAAAAAGAAAAAAAATGAAAAAAAAACCCAAAGAGGTGTCAGAGGGGTGCTTCTATTTTGGATTGTGGCTTCTATATTGCTTCCTTCAATATTTCCCATAACATGGTTCCCTGTAGAGTTTTTGTGTAATGCAGCCCTTGACAGAAAAAAGTAGCTTAGCTTTAAAGCCCTGCTTTAAAGCTATATAAATGCAAACCTTCAGGAAAGCTTAGCGTGCAGTGAAAAATTTATCTGAAACATTTCTGCTTCTGTTGAGGAAACTTCAGCCATTCATCCTTTAAAATGCTCCAGCTATTACTGCTATTGCTTACTTTAAAATACAGTTCTTTCTTCAAGCAATGATAGGACAGTTTTCTTGTCTGTTTCTTTTCTGTGATAAGAGTACTAGTATTTATATCACTTCTTTTTTACTGGGAAGCAGTGAAGAAAATCTGGTGAAATTGACAAGTAGTATCAATTAGATATTATGGTCAATTACAGTTTCAGCTTCCCCTTCTTGAATCTGTATCGTAACCTTCTTTAGTGCCCTTCAGATATATTGGACTGCAGCTTCTCTAAGTGCAATTCAGCATGGTAATTAATAGACAATGGGAATGAGATATTTGATATTAAAACAGTCTTTGGAAATCCTACAGTAGTAAAGAGTAAAAATCTGCAACCATCACATTCTATATAAACCACTCTAATAACATCAAGTTTCTTTCCATTTTGAGATAGGGAGAATAGAAAATATTTAACATAATAAAAGATCTAACACTGTTAAAAAATAAATTAGGGATCTTTTTTCTCATGCCCCAGTTCACTTGTAGGAAATAATTTCATCCGCTGTGCCTTCAGCTTCCCCTCCCAATTTTTAAGAGTCGACCCTGCCAATTCTGCCATAAGTTCAGAGTCATCTTGGTAATGAAGTGGTTACTATTATGTACCATCATGGAGATATATCTCAAGGTGACACCAAAACAACTGAAAAAGTCAAAAGCCCTTAATAAAATACCTTAAAAAATCCTAAGCAGATCTTTCTGGTTGTTCTTCATGTAAACAACAACAACAACAACAGTATAACAAACATGCAATATCTGCAGTGCCATCATCCAGATTAAGCTTCAGTATTTCATTTTGCTGAGTGTCTAAACTTTGTTATGCATGTTTAGACATCTATAAACTATTTAGTTCCACCTAACTTTGGAATGATGATGTGTAGCGATTGGTGGTGGTATGGTGCCTCTATGACTTGGGAACCATAGTTTATAGATAAGCAATGTTTTCTTTAAATGCAATATATTAATGCAACATATATTAAAAATGGTTCGTGGGTTTTCCCTGATTTTGTGAGTGTTTTGTTGCCTTCCTTTCCTCTGTCTCACTGTTGTACAATGACAGTTACATAAAGAGGCTATTGTGAAATTGGATTGGACAAAATGTTGTAATATGCAGAGCAGCACTTCTCAATATACTAATATTGCATATTAATGAGCTCAAAAGAGTGCGTAATGAATGAGATAGCATCATATTTAAAATATTGAGCAAGATAGTGTCTCTGAAACCAATAGTGATATGTTCAATAGCCTGGTTAAATATGTTCATATTTTTCTCTTTTTAAAGCAAAATCAATAATGATGGTAACTTTGGTGATGCTTTACAGATTTGTATTTACCAAATGTTTACAGATGCACTTTCAGCAACGCTATTAGATTACCAGCCTGAGCCTTTTATTAACAAATGGAAAGAACATCACTCTGGATTAGTAGATTAAAAATATAGACAGAAAGAATCAAACTTCACCTTTTCTTACTTGGTCTTATTTTTCATCAAACCAATATGTTCCTATAGGCAGAATAATCAGAAAGTATAATTATGGTTAGATTTAATCTGTGTTGCATCTTCTAAAAGACAACATATATAAGATTGCCTTTTTTTTAATCCCATCACATTCTTGTCTGTAGCATGCCTTGATCCATACCTACTGACCATAGATTACAAGTCTTTATCAAATGCAGTTTGATTCCCTTGATAAGAAAGTATAGAATTCTATCTTCCAAGTCTGGCCAGAATACATGGATTCCATTCAGACTGGAAAGGAAGAAAGAATTTGATTTCTTCATCACTTGCTCTTTCATTGTGTAGCTAAAATATTGATTGGTTGAAAGTGTTAATATTGCTGTCTTAATATCTTCTTATGTTTCCCCCTTGTTTGTGTGCCAGAAGTAGTTGTTTCCTAGTAATTTGGAAGGCAGAGAATTTTATGAATTTAGAGGCTTTAAACTTAAATCAGCCTTGCTAATTTGCCATGTGTGAAATCACAATTGAATATTTATATTCTTATTTTGAAGACAGAGGTCCTCCGATGACTTTTAAAGATAGGCACACAATCTCTTCGATTTAAACTTAAGGAGCTGAAGTGCTGCTGGTTTGAGATGGTTTGGAGTACCGTATACTGTTTAATACCAAATAATCCATCTTCTGTTTTTTAAAGAGTTTGAGGCTTATAAGAGTGAGTTTGTTGACTATTTTATTTTTAAAAATGACATGGCTGACTTATATGTAGATGTGGGAATATACTTTTATCTTGGCTGCATGTTACAGTCATCATTTCATGAATAGTCATGCTTATAGCATATCATGTGAACTGCCAAGAGCTGTATGTGGCTGTGTTGAGGTTAAATAAATAAAAAAAATACTTAGCATTAAAAATTCTGAAGCTTACCTGAAAAGAAAGGGAGAAATCTGGTCAGGGATCCTGTTGGCAAATACTGATCATATTCAAGAAACTGTGGTCAGGGAACTGATATACAAATTGTGTCACACTTAATCAAGAGAAGTACCCTCAAAGTAGAATATTTGTACCCTGTTTTCCCGAAAATAAGCCCTACCCCGAAAATAAGCCCTATCTTGATTATCAGGACGGGCTGTAATATAAG
>JAOYMU010000292.1:44072013-44085152 GCA_025802295.1 Psammodynastes pulverulentus | reverse complement strand
CAAAGGACCATCAGCTGCTTATAATTAAGCTGTGCTGAACCTGAAACAGGCTTTTTGCTGCTTGCTGCAAGGAGGCAAATTGCTGGTGGGTGGGACTTCTGCAACATTCAGTGTATAAGATGCACCCAAATTTTCATCCACGGGGGTAGAAAAAGTGCGTCTTATACTCTGAAAAGTATGGTAATTCAACTACATATGCTAGTTTTGTGGCCGCTCAGGAAATGGGCATGGGAAAAGTTTTGTGGCTCCCGGTGTTTTCTGTGGGAAATGGGTCCAGGTTGCCTACCCCTGGTTTAAGGAATCCATTTCACCCCTCGTACCATATACAGACGAGGATAGTTGGAAAATATTGGACCCATCTTCGGGAGATCTTGGAAACTGCAAATAAGGTTGCGGACTATAATTTTGTATGCTTTCTATGAGAGCTCTTAACCTTGAAGCTCAGGAAATGTTATGTATTTAAAGTAATCAAATAGAAGGACTTTACTTAGAAAAATATTGATGAGATGGAAGCTCAGCCATAAAATAATTATTGAGATGAAGATTGGCACAGGTATCTATATTGTATGAAGAATTTTCTGCTGATAGATATAAAGTGGATTTTGCATATTTTATTTGTTTACAAAATTCATATTTTTGTAAGTATATAAAATCATATTTAACATATTAATATATTTCTTATCTGGCTGACTGTCCTTTTTTATATCATCTAATACTTATATGACATATATCCTTTGGGTTGTTTGTGCCAGTAAAACTGTTGACTCGAGACTCGTCTAACTTATTTAACAGGAGGTAAATTGGGAAAGATTAGACTAGATCGGTGTTTTATATTGTAATCTTATATCTCTTTGACACTGGCTGAAAAAGAGGGGTAGTTGTTGGAAACACGTCCTGTTAATAGACTCAGCCCAACAGTACCTGATAGAGTTGTTGATAGAAAGAAATGTGCTTTGACTATCATCATGCTACTTCTATTAAAACTGTCTTCTATTCCTGACTTATAATATTAGTATGTCTGTATGCAATTACATGAATTATTTTTCTATTAAATAATACCTGCTTCACAGATGAGCAGATTCATTATTTTATTCTTGTTTTATTATATCATAAGTTGATGAAATCATACATCAAGCAGATTATCTCTATGGAAGTGGAGAAACCGAAAAGCTTTATCAGTTGCTGAGTGAACACAAGAACAGGTACACTATGATATTTCGGCATGCTCTAATGGGCTGAGGTTGGCATAGAACGCACAGTGATGATACAAAATCACTAGATACATGGAAGGGTTGAAATCAGAAGTTTAGAATATAGTGGACCTTTTGAGTTCTTTTATTCTCATTTAAAAATAACTTTTTCTTCTAATTGATTTCAATGGAAAACACTCAAAATGAAATAACACAATAGTACATGACACAATAATAATTATAATCAGTAATAAAACAGTTTGAAGTTCTAAGATCATTTTTTAAAATGCATTTAGGAGATTGGGGATGTACGGTTCATAAAAACTTTCTCTGTTGGGTAAATTTGAATATCCCCAAAGTTTAATTTCTGGCGTTGATTATATTTGTAGAGTTCCTCTACTCTCACCAGATACACAGTTTGTTGCAAAATACTAAATTAAAATTATTACAGTCTCATGCAGTGATGGGTTATTATTAAGCTGTCTTTATATTGTTTTATATAAAGTTCTCCCACAGAACTATTGTTTAGTAGTTAAAAGTAGAATAAGTATGTCTTTACATTGATACCTTACTATGGTACATCATAATCAATCTATCCTATTATATATGTTAATATGTAGTGAAAATGCACAAGTGTTGTGGCGTCTGGCACGAGCTTTACGAGACCTTGCTCAGCTTAGTCAAACTTCAGCAGAAAAAAAGAAGCAGCTGGCTTATGAAGCCCTTGATTATGCAAAGAAGGCACTAGAGAAGGACAGCAATTGTTACTGCGTACACAAGGTCAGACAAATAATTTACATTTTGTAGTGGCTCATTTCTGAGTTTAAGAATTTGAAAGGAATATTGCAACAATTCCTTCATATCTTAAATGGCAAATTCATATTCAGTTCATTTAATTAGTATACACTACAGCAATTATAATTTCAAACCAGCCTACCAAATGAATTGAGATCAGAAAGTTCCAGAAACTGTAGCTGCAATAATATTTCTACTGACTTGATTGCTTTAAAGTAGATACAATATTGAAAATATTGAAACTAGCAATACATACCAGGGTATATTTAAAGGCAAAACAACGCAGAGGTAGCTGCATGATCGCAAATAAAGATTGAGTTGCTTTAAACGACAAAGATACATATAACTTAGGTGTCCCTGCATGCTCTGGAGCACTCTTTTGCTTTTAGAACACAAGTGTTGCATAGTGTAAGATAACTCATAGAAGTGTAATTGAACTAAGTTATTGCCAGTTAGTTTTGAGTTCAAATTTTAATTTTAAAAGCCTAGAATGGCTTAAACAGTTAAAGCTAGTCATGTCCTGTTTGACTATAACCTGTCTAGACATTAACATAGAATTTCTTTTAAATGTCTATTTTTTCAGAGCCCTGTCTGAATATAGGATGTGGGAAAGGTTCTTCACTCTTCCAAAATTATTCTCTCAGGACTTTTATGTACTCTCAACTTGGTTTAAAACCTCTTTCAGCTTGACCTTGTAAGAAATTGCATGCCATTCATTTAGTTTTAACTATAGTTCATTTTAGACAGTTAATCACCTAGCATTCCCTGTTGACTGAAGCTTAAAATAACAAATCTTTGTGTAGTATGGTTAGAAATGTATTTATTGACAATATGATAATTTAATCCCTAAATATTTCATATTGCTAAATAATCTATTTCATTTTTTTTATTAGTGGTATGCAATATGCCTCAGTGATGTGGGAGAGTATGAAGGAATAAAGAACAAAATCTCCAGTGCTTTTGTTATTAAGGAACATTTTCAGGTATTTAAAAGTATTAACTTTTGTGTTAACCTTGTGTCCTCGCCACACAAACCTGAACATGAGGGAAGAGCAATTTATGATGAAGAATGAGAGTTCTTTATGTTTCAGAAGTCTTGCCATTCTTTTTTCAGAAGTAGTAATTTATGTTTGCTGCATGCTTGTTGAGGGACAGTTCTTATCCCAGGAACTTGAAGACTTCTGTACTCTACCATGTTGGATTTTACATTTTTATCCTTTTCTGTGTAGTTAATAAACTTTTGTTTAAGAGTGCGTTGAAATAATAAACATAAAGAGCAGTTTAAACTTTTCTGTCATTATATGAAGTAGGAAATTAACATTTATTTAATTAACTTCTAAAATACAGAGCAGAAAAGGCAAACTAACTCATCTCAATTTATTTCATCTTATTTGGCCATTTTTTCCTTCTTTAATCCATGCTTTAAATGTTGTTCTTGTATGGTTTGCATTCTGTTCACTGTAGTTTGGCCATATTACACATTCACTATTTGTAATGGTCTTGACCCTTTCCTGCATTGTTAGAAAACTTTTGTGGTCCATTTCTCTTGAAATACATAATAGTTAAAGTAAACTCCATGAGATAGGAAATTACCTGCATCCTTGTTTATAAGCTCCTCCGATATGGATAAATAAGTTAGGTACAAAATGGAGCAGTTTCTCTCAATTTTCAATCCTGGAGGTGATTTTTGATATTCTGGTGGTACCAAGAATATAATAAATCACATTCTCGTTTTAGAAGATGTATTTCTGAGAGTATACAAACCACTCTGAAATACTTGAATTAGGTTGGTGAAGAGTCAGATATAAATCCTAGAGAGCACTTGTTGAATGTTGCATATCCTTGATTATAATTTCTTCAGAATTTCCTTTTTCCTTCAACTACATGTTTCAGATATTTATGTTTTCAAATATAGTTTTGTAAGCTTGAACAGAATAAGTGGATGCTACCAGACTTAGCTTTCAACCATCAGGATGTAAATCTGATCCATACAAGCCACAGGCATGTGGACTAAATATTAAGGATATTTCTCCCTAAACCATATGAAGTTCATTACTTTTTTCAGACAAAAATATGCAATGATGTAATTTCATTGTTGCTAGGGATTAGGTAAGCGGGAAGGGAGTTATGGAGGTAAATATTAAGCAATGATAAAGAAATGCTTTTATTTTGTTTTTTAACAGAAAGCAATTGATCTGAATCCAAAGGATGCTACTTCACTTCATCTTATGGGCATTTGGTAAGGCAATCTTTCTAAACAAAATTATATTTGAAATGTCAACATTTTTGCCTGATACGTGGAATGTGAAGTAATTGCATAATGCTTTTAATATTTAGCAATAAGTTTCTGAACAAATGAACTACCCTATCAGCATTGTCTTATATAACATTATATATAAATTTTAGCAATATGTCTCCACTGGTTGTGTTTTAAAAACATTGTACTTGCATTTGATCTATTGTCATTTCCTTCTAATTAAACACCAAACTTACCCCTCCCCACTCTACTCTGTTAAGCATATTAATTTTAGTGGTTTCTCAGTTTCTCACTCATTATTTAAAAGTTATGACGAGAAATTTACTTTTTGTATATCTGATCCCTGAATAATTTAATTCAAGGATAAGCAACATATGGCTCTTTTGATATTTTATTGATTATGTGTTCTCAAGTCAGTGACAATTCTTAACAACCACATAGATTTTCTCCATGACAATCTCCCTCACTTGGTCCTTCAGGTCTTAACGGTACATTCATTCCCACTGTAACTTGGTCCATTGATCATGCCTTCAGTGATTACTAAATCTAAACTTTTGTTAGCCCTAACTAACATGACAATCATAAGAGATCAGGGACTTGTATATGATACCATAGTATTTGAAGGGTCACATATTTCCCTATTCCTGTTTTTGCTTAATGGTTAAAGATTGCAATTATGATTCATTAATATTTACTTTCTTGATCAACTATCGTAAGTCTTGTCTCTCATGATAAGTTATTGACTGATTTATATCCTAGGTGGCAACATTTTACTGAAACCTTTTTTTTTAAAGGCCTTTTCTTTCCTAATGTTGAGATCCTCCAAACTAGGTAACACCACATCTTAAAAGATTTGCAAACACAATGATGAATATTCTTGTCTTAAACAAAGGGCCAAATAACACACAATGACAGAGATACAGGCTTAGACATGTTAGTCACACTATTGCAATGTCAGTATTGGCCAAGCCTTATCTGAGTAAATTAAAACTTTTACATTTCAGTTTCAACATTCTTCATGAATGAATCTCCCCCAACTTCTCTAAGCATAGTCCTGCACACTTCAGGTACTTTTCCCTAGACTTGCATTTATTCTCAAAGCATTCTTAGTAAGTAGAACTTAAATTTATTTATTCAATTTCTATAGCTGTCCATCTCTATTCAGTTGACTCCAGGGAGCCAATTGTATCACAATTATTAAAGCCATAAAAACAAAAATAGTTACAAATTGTGTATTTGTTCCTCTTTGGCACATTTCTTCAGCAATTCTTGAATGCTTTGATAAGTCTTATCCTAATCTCACCCAGCATCCCATAAATTTTAATTAACTCTTCAATCCATCAACTAGCCACTTTTAATCTGGACAGAATAATTATTCTCCTTCAATTATTATTCAAATGGCTAGTATGTTTTAGCCGCTGTTGTATGTTAACTGCCAACTTGATCTTTCATTGATCAGTTTCTTCTCTCTAATCTTGACATGTTGTCCCGGAAGTTTCTAACACTTTATGCCACCTTTGAAGTTGCCCTTCCTCTTCTACTGAGCTGAACTAAGTCCTTTTCTTATAACTTACCAACCAAGCATAGTATAGACATAGAAGAAAATGTGTTTGACTTACTCTTCCTACTCTCAAAATCACTTCAGAGTAAATATTTATATATTTATCTGACTAGACAAGTCATAATACGTTTGAGAATCAAAAACTAGTTTTCGTGCTAGCCATTGAGACCTTTCTACATTTAAGTGCCATTTCACTTATAGCCTTCTCTAGTTGTTCTTTGGCAGTTCTTTGGAAGTATAATAGTCGGGCATATATCTTTCTAGAGTTGGGTTAAAGTTAGACTTCACTGGCCTCCCCTAGTTATGTGATTTTAAATATTGTGATCTTAGGAGACATACTTAATAAATACATTTTCCGTATGTTACAGGTGTTACACATTTGCTGATATGCCATGGTATCAGAGGAACATAGCTGCTATTTTATTCTCGACACCACCCAGCTCTACCTATGAAGAAGTATGTGTCCTATTCGTATTTTCTATAACTTTTGGGTGTATTATCCATTAAAACATTGAAAAAAGGGAGATTGAAAGGTCAGTCTTTATAAGCTATGAGGCTATAGTGTCAGGCACTATATTTTTGGATAAAACTTGAGATTCTGAAAAATAAATATGCCATCTACTAAATGACTACTTATTGATAGTATCAATAATATACCAGCTATTTCATAAAATACATAAGATTAATTACATTTGTAAATAAATATATCCTCTTGAATATAAATTATAAAGCATATAGCATTGCCTTTTGTGTTTTCCCTTAGAAAACACAAGTTACATTGCAGTTATTGAAGTATTTTAATTTTTACTGGAAGATTTGAATTACTTTAATGGTATTCTTCTAATCCTAATGCTAATGTCTTCTAGGCATTACAGTACTTTCAAAAGGCTGAAAATGGTAAGTTAAGTAAGAAAGCATATTGCATGACAACTTAATTTTGAAATCAAAATTAAAATGTGCTAGATACTATATGAAAGTGTAAATTATTTATAGCAGAGTTCCCAGTTTCTGGCTTTGCGGGGTGGTGGGGGTGGGGGAATGATTCACACAAGTGGTTGGCAAACATGTGTGAATGCAATTCCATTTCTGCAAGCAGCATGCATTTGCACCTGCCATTCACACAAATGGAGCACGCTCACGCAAGGATGGCGGGGATGCCCTTGCTAGTCGATTCCATGGCCTAGGTGCAAACCTTCCACAAACCCTTTACTAGTGGACCACGACCCACAGGTTGGGGACCCCGATTTATAGTATTATGAATTTTGAAACAAGGATATAGATAAATGAAAGTTCTTAAAATTCCCTTCAGCTGTATCTAATGATATGCCTACTGAGGTATCAATGTAGAATGAAAAAAATAGCATCTCAAGTCATTAGAGAGATACCCAAATTATAAAGTAGAAAATCCATAGTGTTTCAGAGTACTGAAACTGAGTACTGAATATGTTGCATATGTTTTAATTATACTATTTAATACACTATTTAATATTCTTTCAATAGGGATGCTAAAGGAATTGTATGTTAAAATCAGCTCGAAAGCATGTTACGAGTTTGTTATGTTAGAACAAGTGTTTCTTCATTTATTAAAATGTTTCTATTGATCATGAGATTAAAATTAACACCACTTATTTATGCATTGTGTTTCTCTGAAGAAAATGTGAAATGTTTTAGTCATAAACGAACTTGCATCAGAATTTGCATTATAAAAATGTATATTGAAGTAATTTTTATATTGAACAGAAGGAAAGTAATTTCCATCTTAAATTTAATATAAATCAGATATATAGATTGAATACAGAATGTAGATACAGGGATAATGAAATAAAAACATTACAGTGCAGATAAAACCAAACATCCAATGCCCCCAGCAAAAAGTACCCCATTATCTCTTTTCTATATATGTACTAAGATTATGCTTAATTTTTTAAAATATTAGAAGCAAATAAGCTTTACATTATAAATTAAAAACTAGAAGTTTTTTGTTTGTTTTTATTTTTGTGTAGTTGAACCAAATTTCTACAGTAAAAACTTGCTGTTCTTGGGAAAGACATACATGAAATTAAATAATAAAAAGATGGCCCTTCTCTGGCTAACAAAAGCTAGAGATCGGCTACCACATACAGAGGAAGATAAGCAGGTAAGTTACTTTCACAGCCAGATATGTATATAGATATAGAAAAGACATTTTCAAGTATTCTTGTGCTAGAACACATAATGAACGGACATCAGTGCTTTCATTAGCCTCACATTGTGGCCTAAAGCTATGTTTCGCGATCTTGGTAATATATTGTTTCGCTTTCAGAAATAACCAGCCAACATGATCTTTGCTGAGAGTAATCATCTCAGAGTCATTGTGAACTGGACAGCATCTAAATTTAATAAATTATTAATCTAAAGTAATCTTGGAAACGTATATTGAGATAAGTCATTATTTTGTTATGAAACGTTAGATGCTAACAGACTATCAAATGATTATAGAAATGTTCAATCTGGCATATGAACATTGTTATTAAGCATTGTCAATGTTTTTCATCAAAACTAAGTTTAAAAATAGATGGTTGGAATAGAGGAATTTCCTGTACTGAATTATCCAGTTTTTTCACCGTAGTCCTCTATTTTCTTAAAAAACAATCAAAGGCAAATTAGCAGACCAGAGTGCATTAACATAACTATTTTTACATGATTTACCTGCTGTGCCAATTGATATTTTTTCACTTCTATTGTTCCAGGTACAAAAAGAAGCTTTGGAACTACTAAATTCTATATGACACGATTACCCAAAATATATGAACTGATGAAACTAAACAAAGCTAAACAGTTATACTGTGGTTCATATGGTATATGAAGAAAAGAATTTTTAGAGAATAATAAATTCCAGATTTTGCTTATATTTCCATCTACATCTATTAATCCATCTATATACATATACATGTCCAGAATGGAGGGGAAAAAATCAGGAAACAATTATGAAATTGACACGTATTCAGAAAAAAAATAGCTTTTAATTTTAATTCCTACTTTTCTTGTTTAAACTGTTCTTTCAATTATTTTCTGGCATATGGAAAGATGATTTTAGATACTTCATTTGGATATAACTACACTGTTTTTGTTTTGGAGAATTCAGCAGGACAGTATGCTTGCTTTTAAATGTCAGGATAATTTAAGATATTGTTACAGTAAGAGGTGTGGTGGCACAGTGGTTATAATGCAGCCAGGAGTTCAGTCCTGATGGGCTCAAGGTTACTCAGCCTTCCATCCTTTCAAGGTTGGTAAAATAAGGACACAGATTGTTTGGGCCAATATACTGACTCTCTAAATCATCTAGAGAGGGCTGCAAAGCACTATGAAGCGTATGTAAGTGAGTACTGTTGCTAATGCTATTGTTTACTCTTAGCATCTAAAGATATTTTTAAGCACTATAGTGCTCATCTTACATTTTGTCTTGCAACCAATATATGAATAATTTTTTGAACTTTTTGGTTTCTGGCAAGGTTTAATTACCGATTCCTTGGTGCCTTTCACATCTTAATTATATAGCTCCATAGAGGTATAATCTGTTTGCTGCTTTAAACAATACCCTTCTTTTGCAACAAGTTTCTTTTAAAATAAAAAGTATTTATATATTAAAAAGACACCAAAAAAGCCTATAAACAAATATAAACATGAGAGAAAGAAAAATTCAAAAAAATACAGTCTTGAAACGCAACATTAAACCAATGTAGATTGGTATCTCTTTTTGTTAGGTCAAGTTATAAGCAGAGAGCAAATCTGCTCAAGAATTTAAAACTAGGATGACATATCCTTTTAACTATAAAAGTAAGATCATGCTTATACTTCAATGTGAAGAATTCTAAATCATGCAAATAACTAAAGTTATCTTTATTTTTTTTATGAAAAACTTTGTAGATTTGGAATCGCCTAGTCCTGAGATTATGTCAAGAATTTTGGGTGCTGTTAATGTATCTGCATCAAATAGTGAAAGGTTTTTCTAAAAAATTGAATATATTTTTATAACAGAAGAGCTGACCCTATAGTAAAAAGCTGAATGTTTCAAGCTCCTATCCCCAAAGTCTCTGTGCCTATACACTTAGCTGTGCTTTTTATATTGAGTTTTGATAGTTACCACCTAACTCTCATGGGCAATCTTCTCTCACACCTTTCTTAAATCCCAACGTGTATATGAGAAAAGGAGCTTTTAACCATCTGTTTCTGGCAAATTACGGTATAAGGGGGGGAAAAGAGGAACAGCATGGCCATGTAGTGATTTGGAAAATAGCCTCTATCTTCCTTTGCAGGAAAGTAAATCAACATCATAATTGATATAGAAATTGCCTTTGTTGAAAGAATTAGGAAAATGCCTTTTTACTTTTAAGCACCTACATGTAAAACTCTGCTAAAGAAATAAACATATAGAACTGTTCAAATCACTAACTGCATCTTAGAAGACATTCCAGTAGAAAAATATATACAAAAAAGGCTGTTCTTATTTAGAAGCAACTTTTTATCAAAAGAAATTAAACACTGGTTAGCTTTTCCCTATTCTAGAAAATACCTTGGTACCTGAATGCCAATTTATTAGCTGAGAAATCCTTCCTGCAAATTCTAAATTTATTTTAAGCTTGGAGGAGCATCTGTTTTCTCTATTTCCTCTTCCCCTCCCCGTTTTAGCACACAGGTTCTTGTCTGTCTCTCTCCTACCAGAGAAATGAGTGCAGTTACTAAAGGAATAAATGTTTTTCCGCCTATAGAATGAAGGGTCAGAAAATTATGTGAACCTTTTGAAATGCTATCTATTGCGGTAGGGGGGAGTATTGTTTGTATATTGTTTTTTTTATTTTTGTAAGCTGTCCAGAATCACTGAGAATGAGTGGACAGCCATATAATTTTTTTAAATAAATAAATTACATTTTTAATCAAGTTTCAAAAAGTTCCAATGCATAATTGGAAGATATTGTTACATAGTTCGTTATTCATAGAAAGCCTTATTTTTTAGAATATTGCAGCAGCAAAACCATTGAATCATTTGCTCATTAAAACCAGCAAGGTACATTTTGGTTATCCCATTAAATTTGAGTATCATCTTTCTCAGGAATCAGTTACTTTTTTCCCCTATAAAACTGCTTGGGGAAGTAAAAGCATCTTTTTGAGCCTTCGTATTAGAGAGAGATGGAGACAGAGATGGAGAGATGCACAAAAACATACTGATACAACACATGGGAATCTGGGCCCATTCTCAATTTTCCACATAAATTCTAATGAGTACTGTTGCTTTCTGGAAGAGTGAATCTTTTCTTAAATCCTGAAATCTTTAGGTATATCTTTCTTTTACAAAAATATAAACAAACTGTGGCCAATCTGGTGGAGCTGGAAGATATATTTTTGAGATCACTACCATAAGCGGTTGAATACCTATCTATTTGGATTTCCTAATTGAACTTGATTGGTTTTAATAGTTCATTGTAATGAAAGAAACATTGTAAAATGTAATTTGTCTATCTCCCTTGGCAGACAGTTTCTTTGCTATTGGGAAATCATATAAGAAATCACATAGTATGATTTCTTTCCTTTAATAGTGAATCAAGGTCTGCTGACTTGTGGAAAAATGTAAGATATTCTGTAAAAAAATGTATATTATATAATATAATATAATAAAAGTGCAACCCATACCTTGCACTTAAGTAAATTTCATTGCAGTCATTGAAACCTAAACTCCAGCTGGGGTTACTGCTCATGGAAATCATTCATTGATAAACTTAGAATACATGCACCTGCCCAGCATGGGAAAATGGCCAACTCTCTTTGACATGCACTTTTGGAGGGGTGGTGGTGGTGGTGGTGTTTGAAATGTTACTTGTTTCCTCTGATATTCTAGACATAGAAAAATATTGTTAACTAAATACCTTTTTTCTTCATAGTCCATAAATCAATGTTTATGAACCTAAATATTTGAATATCAAATACTGTAATTCTTAATTTCAGTAGTTTTCATGATTGGAATTGGATTAAATATCCCTTTCATAACTGCACATATAAGGAGCACAGTGACTCACGAAGTTAGAACACTGGGCTGATGATCAGCAGCGCTTGCATTTGAGATCTGTCGCTGCTATGGGGCGGGGTGAGCTCCTGTCACATGCTCCAGCTCCTGCTGAACCAGCAATTCAAAAGAGGATGACAGCGAATAGATTAATGGGTACCACTTCAGTGAGCAACTTCATGGGCACACGAAAGGAGCTCCCAACTGGGCATCCCTCAAGCAATGGTGATGTCATTGGCAAAACCTTTGGTGCTTCCAACACGGAAAATATCACTGCTATTAGCAGCAATTAGCTGAAGGATGCATAATTTAAAAAGAATGAACTGAACCAAGCCAAAAATCTGCATTTATTAATTTACCAGAAAAAAAATGGAAAATATAAAATGGAAGAGAAACAATACTTAAGCATAGTCACTATCATTTACCTTTACTTACCTAGAACTCCCCTTGTTTAGCTCTCCTAAATTCCAATAAAACTGGCTTTGGAGTTTTGTTTTCCTGTTTGCCCTAAATAAACTTATACAAGCATTTCATGTGTATTCTTTTCTCTTTTTGCAAAATGTCCTCTGAATAATTAACCACATAAAAATAAACAGTATACTTTGTGATGCACTGTGTTCTTTATTGTTAATTACTGATTTACATGATTAACTTTGCAATGGTTCAGTCATTCAATAGTGCAAATAATAGTGTTTCTGTTGTTCTGAATGTAGAATTTAGGTAAACAATTTCTTTCTTTGGATACTTTTTGAAGTTTTTTTCTTTATAAACTAGATAATTCAGGTGACTCCAAATACAATTTTCTCCAAATCTTAGGGCATTTTTATTTTAAGGCGCCTATGTATATTGTGAGAGGGAATTATGACATCAAAAACATTGATAGAGGGAAATTATATAACAAGATAGACTGAAGGCCCATTAATTCAGTGCTTTTATCAAAGCATTCTCAGGTTAATATCCATGAATAATAAAGTGTAACAATATGTAGAAAAATAAGGTTTTGGTAGAATTCAACTGCTATATTGAGAAAATGAAAAACAGCAGAATCATACTGCATTTACAGATTTTTTGCAGTTTGATATGTTACAGAAATGTTAATTCTAGGAAATTTATTTTGTGTGTGTACAAAACTGTAAGTTTAATGGAATTTACAATGAGTAATGAATGCATGATACAATGGTAATTTAAAATGTTACTCTATTAAGGAAGCACAGTTTGCTAAAAGTAGCATTTGATATAATTCACATCAATGTTGTAGAATTTATCATACATTTGCAAATAGCAAATGCCCTCAATACT
>JAOYMU010000292.1:44057893-44068840 GCA_025802295.1 Psammodynastes pulverulentus | reverse complement strand
GCCAGCTTCTTTTCCCGAAGCCGGCCTTTCGCGACTCTCGGGACAGCTGATTTGCGCTGTCCCTTCGCGATTACGGAGAGAGGAAAACGGAGCTTCAAAGGAAGCCCCTTCGAAGGGCTGCGGAGCCGCCGGAAGTCCTTATATAAGTTATTTTCTGTTGAGAGTGTTATTTTATCTAAAATGAAGACGTTGAACTAAAATTATAACTTAAAGCTAAATTGAAATAATGTAACACCTATTTAGCTATATATACTTATTTAATGTTGTTCAAAAGTTAGCCAGTTACATTGTATTGAGAGATAAAATTAAGATTTGATTTTGTTGGTTACATAGTAGAATTTGTCACCATTTAGAAAAGTAGAATGTTTTATTAGAAAGCAGAGTTTGTATGTAGAAAATATCAGAATGACTTGGGCATTTTATCAGATACAAGGGGAAATAAAATAAATTTCAACATCTGTATTAAAAAAAGCAATATTGTAAAATGTAGGCAATAGATTCTGTAGTGCCTGTATCACACATACATAGTCAAGTAGCATATATATCTCACCAGGCTAAATATACAAGACTGGCTGCTTAGGAAAACATTAGCAATAGAGAGGGTGTTCTTGTATTTCCACATCCAGAACTTGTGTTAGAATTCTATTGGTCTTTTCTTATCCCAAAGGAAGAAGAGCCTCTTTTGAAAACTCATAAAAGTACATTTTATCAAGAAGCTATCACTTTCACATGGCTCTAAAATTGTCTGCTTATGTCTGGAAGGTCAATCCTTTAGGGGAGAAAAATTAACCTTAGCAGTACTTGAGGATTAGCCAGATTTTTTTAACTCTGTCTAATTGATCTTGCTTCACAGCAGAGGATAACATTAGAGAGCCAGCATGGTACTCGTAGGATATTTCTTAAGAATTTGGATTGCACAATTTCTAATTTTAACAATTACCATAAGGGCCAAGCTGTACTCTGTACAAAAACTGGCCACATACTTTGTAAGTAGCTTATGACAGCTCTAATACAAAGGTATTTCTGTTCTGTAAAAAGTTTCAGTTGCTGAGGCTGATCTTTGGATCCCACCTGAAGCCTGAAATTCAATTCCAAGGCATCTGAAAAACTTTGTCTTATTGAGTTTGTGCCCATTTTATTGTCACCTATAATTTTGGAGGTACTTAGCAAATAGTAGGATTGTTTTCATTACGTATTGTTACTTCACAATCTGTTCAGTGGGTGGTGAGTAATCTTGCCTAGACCAGTGTTGGACAGAATGACTTTATCATCTGCATAAAGTAGCATTGGGATATATGTCTGTGTGCTAGCTTTGTTGGAAAAAAATCAGAAGTGTTCTGACAACCACTGGAGTTATGTCAGGCTTGAATAACACGAGACCAGAATGCAGTGGAATTGTTGCAAAAAAACTAAATAGCAGAGAGAACAGAAGCTAAGACTGGAAGTAGCACTTTGTGTTGTTGTGAATAATTTGAGCAGTTAAAAGTTCATTTTTGGGATTTGAGATGATTAATCAGGTGTTATATTATTGTGTATTTTTCCGTTAGCTTGTGTTCTATAGTTTGCCCTTCTCTTTTACTTTTAAATAGTTGTTAATTATTTTATTCTATACTGGTATTTGGCAATACTAAACTTTGACTCACTGACAAAGACTCAAACTGAGCTTGATTTTGGTAACTATAGTCTACCCATATAGTTTTCTTGTATACAGAAGTTGTATACTATTGTCTTCCTCTGGATATTTGTTGTTCACCTTCCAGAGTGGCCTATAACACTTGAATTTCCTCTTTCCTCACTAGAGAACTAACACTTCTGGGCAAGGAGACAAGAGATCATCTGTAGCTGGCTAGATGCCACCAATTGCTATAACATTCTTGTTGTGATTGTTACTACTAAAAGATTTATTTAACATACTGGGAAGTAAACATCTCATTCACTTGTCTTTCTTTATTACATCCTTGCAACAAAAAAAGTTTTCATTACAGATAATATAACATAATGTTACTCAGTTGGGTACATCCAACTTTCTAAAATTCTGTTTTGAGATGTTCTTTATTTTTATTACTTATGACTCATCTATCTTGATTGTTTATCAGAAATACTGTATATTCTGCCTCTAATGAAGAAAAAAACAGTCCCTAAACAATTACGCTGGTGCAATTAGCACATGCTTAAAAGAATTAACCATTGTCAGTTAATTATGTTACTGCACTTATGCTAACTACTCTAATTGGAAAAAAAGAATATTAGCATTTGAAGATACTATTTTACAGTTACTTTGGAGACTGATGTTAAGTAATATTATGGAAAAGAAAACTATTGGCTTCCAGAAAATAATGCAAAACAAACATTTTAGAATAATTTAAGAATCATTTGCATCATAAAATGCATAATAACCAGAGATTAAAATAAATGTTTTTTGCATTCTCAGAGTCCATTTGAAATGTAAATGTGATAGTAAATCTTTGTTGTTTTCCTACATATAGTACACCCAGGAAACCTTGAAGAAAGAATTACAATTCTTTATTGCCTAGCATCAAATTAGGAGGAAAATACATTTTTAAATACTTCTTAATAACTGATGGCCTACAAGCAAAAAAATGGGGACAGAGTTCCTTGCATAGCATAGCAAATATCTCACCTCTTACTTGTTTTTATAAATGGAACAAATGGTTATTTCTAAGAGAGTAAATAAGGAAGTATATAGTTATTCTTCCAATGCAAAAATTAAAATGTGTGAATAATAAAAAGAAAAATCAAGGTGTGTGAATAATAAATTTTAAGTTGAAGTTAATTATTTAGGAGTTCCATGCTACTTCTTTATAATCAAAGTGTTTTACTGCAGATTATATCATCTGATAGTGAAACTGAAGATCTGCCAAAGGATGAATTGTTTGCAGGGTGTGTTTTAATGAAAAAAGGTAATGTTGATGTTGAATTCTGAATTTCTAGCATGTGGATTAAAGCTAACAATCTTTACTTCCAGATATTGTTTTACGTTTCAAATGCACTGAAGGGGGAAGAGGGTTATTGGATGAAAGATTGCAGAACTTGTGAATTTTCAGTTTTTTTGTTTCATTGCTAATATATGCTCTTTGAGTAAAAGGTAAAAGAATTGAAGTACTAGGATACTATATAATCAAAACATCAAAATGGCGATTAGAATGTGTTTACTGAATGAACTGCAAAGAACTCTTTATGCCTATATTGTAGATGGCAACCACAATTATAATATATATGGTATTATAGGCATATTCTAATATGATATGCATTCATTTAAAATAGTATTGCTGTATGGTATTGTAGGGTCCCAGAAGTTTCCCCGAGCCACTGAGAGTGAGACTCGAGACGAGGCTTGCAAAAAATCAGCTTTTTATTCTTTCGCCAAAGTAAAAACTCTGGGTGAACATTATGTTCAAAACATACAGACAAAATGCATGTAAGGAATAGCTACGCCCTGCGAGAGTGGCTCAGAGCATTATATACATTTTACACCGATAGAAACAAAGCTTATCCAATCAGAGACAAAAGTTCATTATTCAATGTGGGCAATGCCCTGCCCATGCATCCCCCCACCTTTATCCATGGAACATTCTTTGTTCAGACAGGCCCCTGTCTCTGTCCCTTGTCTGGCTCGTTCGTGCTCCTAGGCAGCCGCCCCCCCAACTATGGAGCAGAATGTTCTAGGAACTGTCTTCCAAGGATATGCCTAACTCTGAAGCAAAATGCAGAACCGAAAAACCAGATAGAAAAGGATACAATTCTTTTACAGAATGAATTCCTAACAAATGATTCCCATCCTTAGCAAAATAGTACAAGCAACTTCTTTAACAGAAGCAAAGAGCAAAGCTTAGATTGATTCATGTCAATATGTCCTTTCGGTATTAAAGGAGGAAGAAAAAGATTTTCTTGCTATCTAATAACGCTGAGTGATCAGGAATGAAAGACATCTCTGCCCTGTAGCACTTAGACAACTGCAGTTAGACACTGCTATTCTCATTGTTTTTTTACACATTCTGTAACTATGGAATCTCTTTCAAAATGTGAACTTCCACATTTTCATGTTCTAAATAACTGGAAATCATAATGAGCTCGTGTTGGTCAAGCCAT
Organism: Psammodynastes pulverulentus; assembly: GCA_025802295.1. Classification (NCBI taxonomy): domain Eukaryota; kingdom Metazoa; phylum Chordata; class Lepidosauria; order Squamata; family Psammodynastidae; genus Psammodynastes; species Psammodynastes pulverulentus. The sequence goes on along the minus strand of JAOYMU010000292.1, from coordinate 44,064,730 downwards.
GACCAAGTTCAAATTCTTGTACCATTTATCGGCTAATATAACCAATTAACACATAACTATATTTTCCACTCATTGTTTCAAAACCCCAGCTTCCAGGAAGTTCTCCAGTTTTCTTATCCTGCCCATCTGGTTAAATCCATGATTAATAACTTTGTTTATTATTGTCTTAAATGTTTAAACCACATGAAGAAAAACAGAAACAGTGTGAAGAAACAGTTGACGGTTTCCTTGGTCTAAACAAGCATGGAAAATCTAAAAAAAGGTATATGCTATCAGAAGACTCAAAAAGGTGAGTGTACTGGAACACTTGGTAAACAAATTCTGGATTTCTGCTATTAGCACTGTTTAATGTTAGCCTAGGATTCAGGAGAATAAATCAAGTCCAACTTGGCCACAGGACTGCGCTACATGGCTTTGACTGGGTTACTCAGCCCAATCTACTGAACAGAGGGGATTGTTTTGGGAAAAAAAATATAGGAGAATGTAGTGAAATGTATGTAATTTCAAAATACTAGAGGAAAGGCAGGATATGAAATTAATGAATAAGTGAAATACATACTCTATATAACATTGTAATATCTTTAATGACAACAAAGTGAAGATACTTTTTTAATTCCATATAATAAACATGGTTATAATAATTAATTTGCTTAACATTGGTAAATACATAAAGTAACATATACGTGTATATTAGAAAAGCATCAATCTAAATAATATTAATTCTGCTAGATCAGAGGTAACCATGCTTTGAAATGTAAGGATTCAAGCAGATATTTCCATTGTTATTTCTGTTTGTACAAAGCAAATGCTACTGCAAAGAAAAGTCATGATTAATTATTAATTAGAATTGTGATTAATTTTAAAAATTAGATACAAACATATAATAAATTAGTATATGATTCATATTAAATTATTTAAAAACTGATAATGTTTTATCTTGATGCATGTTAATTCTCAGTGCAGTTAAAGTTTTATTTGTTGAAAGCATCGCTAACCTTGCATGTTCATAAGCAGTTTCTTTGGAAGTCATGCATGAATGCTATGGCTGGTCCCACATCCTAAGAGTTAGTTTCCTATATACATTTGAGCATGTTTTCCTCCTAAAAAAATAAAAAGGGATAATAGAATAGAAAGGTTAAGCACTCCGCTTTTCCAGGAGATCTACAGCAACAAGTTGTTATTCAAGTATTTCCAAATCTTTGTCTTATTATAAAACTTAAGAAGATATTATATATATAAAACTCCAAAAAGTTAAACGTGAATTGAGAGAATCTTTACTGAAGATGTATAAAAAATATCTAAGCTACAGTCAGGTCCATAAATATTGGGACATCGACACAATTCTAACATCTTTGGCTCTATATATCACCACAATGGAGTTGGAATGAAACAAAACACAATGTGCTTTAACTGCAGACTGTCAGCTTTAATTTGAGGGTATGTACATCCAACTCAGGTGAACGGTGTAGGACTTACAGCAGTTTGCATTTGTTAAGGGATTGCTGTCAGTTAAAGGAAGACTAAGGAGAAAGCTTCCAAATTTGGCTGCAAAAATCTGGAGTGTCAGTAGATGGGCAGCAAAGGTTTTCAGCCTTTGTCAAGATACTTGCAGCACTAAAAACTCAAAGAGCCATTTGGACCCGTTTCCCACAGAAAAGAAAACACCGGGAACTACAAAACCCTTCCCGTGCCTGATTATTTCCTGAGCAGCCACAAAACTAGCATATGTAGTTGAATTAAAGATTCTGTTTTCTTCTGAAACTTTTCTCTTCTTGGATTTATCCATAGTTGGCCTACCAGGGGTTGAAAAGCTCAATCAATCATGTGCCAGTCGGGTGTCGCACATTGGCAGTTTGATGCATACTTTGAGAGACAGAGCCGCAGCAGAGGGATGAAAGAGCCACATGCGGCTCCAGAGATGCAGGTTGCTGACCCTTGATCTAGTGTTTCACAAAGCCAAATACCCTAATGCTGTTTTGGTTTAGGATATGAGATTAGTACAAAATGGCTCAGGAAACATTTCAAATTTGAAAAAAAAATACAGGTATGCATGTATACATGTATTCTCCTAATTTCTTGCAAGTGCTTTAAATATACATTCTACTTCTGAATGTTCCTGAGGTAGAATGATATTAATCCTTATATCAAAAATCTCTTTATAGTTGAAAGGTATAGCCAAGGTATTTTTAAAAGATGTCAAGATGACCCTAGAGAAAGCTTTAATTGGGTCATTGGATTCACATCCCAAGTGAAAGTTTTCAACATTTTTGGAACAGATTAGCAAACATATTCACATGTTCTTAAGTACAAATAAAATTATTGCTCTGTCCAAATGCTTTCATGTTTGATATCTTCACTTTGAAAAGAAATTAACATTCAATTCCATCACTACAAAACAGGGTTGGAAGCTTGAAGAAATCCCTTGGCAGTCTTTTCACTATGAAACCCAGGAGACAGTAAATCGAGAATACAAGATTATTTCAGTATATAGGAAAATGGGAAATATCAATTACATTGAACAAACTCACCTAAATCTTTTGGATTTCTGCAAATTACTATAGTAATCATACATGATGTACATACGCAAAATTCCTGCAGATATCAGGAACTTAAAAATTTTGGTTTATTTCAGAATTGCTTTTTTAAAAATCACATGGTCACCCACTTTGTTTGCTGAACAAATAAAGTATTATACCTGCCAGAACCACATTATTTGTTTGCTATTTCTTGTATAATGGCGATAAACAGTGTTTCTTTGCCAGTCTGCCATATCAACCTCTTGCATACCACAAAGCATAACCTAGAAAAGTTCACAAAATTTAAGATATTAGCTTGAGTTTTTTGAAATATAAATTAAAATATTTTTCAATATACCATTTTATAGGACTTCAAGATATATCTGCTTTGCTTTTTTACTGAATAAGGATATAGCTATTTACTTGTATTAATTCTCATTGTAATATTTTAATTTAGAAGAATTTTATCCACTACAGCTGAAAAACCTCACCTCCAATTCTTTTTCATCAAAATACTGTAGCCATTGAAGAGGAACAACTTCATTGAATCCATCCAAGAAAGCTTTGGTTTGCTCTTGTACTCCTCGTGAAAACCGCCACTCTGCCATTAAACTAAAACAGAAGAAATGTTATAACTCTGAAAATAACATTCTTTAGTTTAAAGCATATAATGTATAACAATTTGAACAAACCCAAAAGACTCCAGAATTATTTTTTTAAAGACTGCATTCATAGCATTACTGATTATATGTCATCAAGAGGGGGTTGATTATTAGCAAGCACAGAAAAGAGATTTTCTTCATTGAAGTTTGTCCCTAACCTGGTCCTTCAGGTCTTCCAACAGTGTGCTATCATTCCAACATATTCTATATTAATATTAGTTCATTGCTCAACATAATCTGAACATTAATTATAAAAATTTGTAGCCTAAGCTCTAGCTATAAAAACAGAATTCAGGGCACCATGAAAAACTGAGCTACTCAATTTGTATATATTACATACGTATACAGAATGACTGTACAGAAGAGCTGCACTCGTATATTTGGGGTTATTCTATATTTTGGGCAATTCCTTTTTTACAAAGTCTTGGGATAAAGAAAATCCTTTTTGTCCTCACATATGGTTCTTAAAGTCCATCATACTTTGGCATTGAAAAAATGCCAAAAATTATACAAAATGTTATATTTTAAAATATAGAATACTATGTATAAAAACAAATCTATCGTCCTTTATTTTACTCTATTCCCCCTACCCAATATATTCTTCTTTGTTTTCTTCAGTGACAAGTAAATTTGATCCTCCTGATTTCAGCTCATGTGATGTAACCTTTCCTAGCAGCTCCATGTCAACACAGAAGTACATTTCTAAATTACATTCTTCTATATTGTTGTCCCTAAGAGAGAAAGGTTGAAAAAAAAGAGATTAACCAAATATGTTCACTTTATTTTGGCACAAAAAACTGTGAACATCCGAAAAGATTTACAAACCTTATCCAAATTAGAGAATTATAAAACTCAGTGTCAATAGATTCCAAATCTTTTATTGTGAGTTTCTTATTTAGCATGCGCTTGTAGAATGGCAGGGAAAACCCAGTATCAATGAATTTGCCATGAAACAATGCCTGTTGAAGATTTAAAAAGTCAGTGTAGTATTTGATATAAACAGTTTTAACTATTAACTAGAAAACTTTTATAGAAAATAGTACATCTGATAAAAACAGTGTACTGTTAACTCAAAATGGATTCTTTCTAGTTGAAGGTAGAATGACATATGGATTGTGTGTGGAAGAAAGCTTAAGCAGAATAGGAAACAAGAACACTATCCATACTAAAGGAAGCTTTGAAAAACAATTACCCTGGCAAGTGATATTTCACATGTAGCTTCAGAAGATAGCCATATAGCCAGTGTCATGAATGCAACAGAATAGCAGCCATGAATAATAATAGCCAGCAACACTCTGCATAATAATGCTCTAAACATACATCTGGTTAAATACCAATAACATTAAAAGAGAAATCTAACCAAAAGAAAATAACCTATAGCAGGTAGGAGGAACTAAAGAAGTCATTTTAAATAAAGTATACTTAAATGTGGTTAAGGGATCTACTCAACCTCTATCCTAACTTTAGAATATATATACATATCTTTGTTTACCCAGAGGACCTATCTAAATCCAATTGTTCCAGTCTGTATTAATAAATCTTGGTCCTGTTCCAACAAATAAGTGATTTTTATCTCTTAGGGTGGGGGAATAGGGCAACTTTCCTAAATTTATTTATTAGACATATATCATCTCTCTCCGTCAGGAGCTCAAGGCAGTGCCCCTTTCTCCTATTTCCTCTTACAATAACCACCCTCTGAAGTAGACCAACCTGAAAGAGAAGGGCTTGGATTCACTTAGAGAGCTTCCATGAATGAGAGTACACTAAAACCTGCATGTCTTCACTTTAACATTTTCCCCTAATTCATCCACTGTTGTATGCACATTTTAAATTGGAAATACCCTGAAGAATGTGAAGAACTGTCTTTATATCAGACATAGCAGTCCAATTAGTGTGAAAGTCATCTCAGTTATAAATGATCAAAAAATATTAACTTATTTTCTGTACTAAGTATATATGGAACCATGCAGATTAGAACATAATTCCCAGTATGTTGCAAATAAAAGCAGAGCACATATATTTCCATAATCAGATACTTTGCCTGGATCTTTCTAATAATTTAAGGCATAATAAAGTGTTAAAACATTTAGCATGTTACATTGTTAAAACTTATTGTCATGTTTATGTTAAATACTTATTTACATTTATATTGGTATTGGTAATAATATATACATAATACATAAAACTTGAATACACAAAATCATTATTTTCCCCAAATACATACAGATTAATATGTAGTTATGAATACATAAACATGCATGATCAAATACATCAGAGGAAAAATGTTTACATCTTTGATAATTGGATTTATTTACTGTTAGAAAGTAACACTCAGCTAGATACAATTTTTTTGTTAACTTATGTCAACAACAAAGGATTTAGATACTTGAAATAAACTTTAATATTTAAACTAAGATTTCTCTTCTCAAGGAAAACATACTATATTTTTCGGACTATAAGATGCCCTTCCCCCACCCAAAAAAAGTGGGTGAAAACATCTGTGTGTCTTATAGAGCAAATATTGCAGCAGGTGTGTGTGTGTGCAGTGTCGATCAGCTGTTCTAGGCAGTGCTGATGGAAGTGAATGGGCCGCAGCGAACGGGCTGCGGGGAAAGGGCTGTGGTGAATAGGCTGCGGTGATCCCCACTGCCTAGAACAGCTGATCAGCAGTATTCCAGGAGGCAAATCCAATCACCAATCAGCTGCTTGGCAGTGAAGGCTCCAGTGTTCCTGGCAACGGCAGCTAGTTCAGCTCAGTTGACCAGTGGTGGGCACAATGGAGCGGAGCTCTGACTAGCCATGTGCTGGGGCTGTGATAACGTGCTGAAGCTGACCAGGCTGTTTGCTGCAAAGATGCTAGCCAGATGAATGCTGGGAGGCAGAGACAGATTTTTTTTTCTTGTTTTCTTCCTCTAAAGCTCTGGTATGAATATTTACCATGTGTATCATAATTTTTCCATTTTAGCATAGTTTTCTTAATTGTCAGTGTAATTGCCTGCTTTTCAAATTATTTCAAAGTTTGTAATAATCACAGCATATCCTCCTCAGATTTTTAACACTATAATTTTATGGAATCTGCTGTTTCTTTCACTGTCGTTTCAATATGTGATGTGAAATGATTGTATATTTTTAAAGATGGGGTTTTTAGCTCTGAACATAGCTCTGAATTTTATCCTCTTTCCCTTTGCCAATATGTCTTTATGTCAAAGCTGCAATTCTAAATTCTTACATCAGAATCAATATCACTGAATGAATAGAAGATACAGTAGTTCTGACTAGATTGCAATTACATTCACCCCATGTAATTAAAACCATTTGTGAAGAAAAACAACCATACTCAGAAGTAGGGCTGTGCAAATCCTTTGAAAAGAGTACTTTGGTACATGTGGGAATACTATAAAACCATTTTTAAAAACAATTATTAAAGCAGCTAAATCTTTTTGGATTTATGTGGTGCTTTAACAGTTATTTCTAGTTGTCTCTACATGCACAGAGTTCAGAGATGGCCAGAAATAGCTGCCAAAAAACCGTATAAACGTAGAAAAAGATATGATCATTTTAACAAGTCTAAGACATTTTTCGAACATGTTCTAGCATATTATAAGCATCTCCTTTGAAGAATCTGCACAGCCACACTACTCATCAGTCATAATCTCTTT
>JAOYMU010000292.1:44041900-44055515 GCA_025802295.1 Psammodynastes pulverulentus | reverse complement strand
GTATGATTAGAAAGAATGTAAGATATATTAATGTATATACTATATATATTATATATAACAAAAAATTTGAATTATTTAGTACACAGTTAAATGAACGGTAAATTTAATCACGACTGTTAAGTTTGAATCATTAGACTTTTTAATTGTTTCTTCTACGTTTGTTCTTAGTTTGTTTTTTGAGTGTTATGTTTGTATTTTTCTGCGTTTTATGTATGTCATGTGTCGTTTTTTAAATAAAAAATTAATAAAATTTATTAAAAAAAAAAAAGAATTGAACAGGGGGCTTCCGGTTAGGACCTTTATGGCTCTTTGAGTGTTTAAGGTTGCCGATCCCTGGCCTAGTCACCTCACAGCTTAATTATTGCAATGTACTCTATGTGGGTCTGCCTTTAAGCACCACTTAGAAGTTTCAACTGGTTCAGAATGCAGTGGCACAGCCAATAAGGGGCATGCCTTGATATGCCCATATAACATTTCTGCTTCTTAAATTGCACTGGTTGCCCCTTTACTTCCAGGAGTGATTCAAGGTGCTGCTTGCTACTTATACAGCCTTACATGGGATAGGGTTTTAAGGGATTATCAATCTCTGCCCAGCCAATCTAATCTTGCAGGGTTGATTCACACAGGTTCCTTTAATTAAACAATGCTATTAATTAAGACTCTAGCAGTATACTTTCTCTGTAGCAGCACTTGCTCTCTGGAATAAGGTTCCCCCCCAAGATTCAAATGGCCCCTACTGTACTGATGTTTCCAAGGACCTTTCAGACCTGTCTCTTTATCCAGGCTTTTGTTAAGGGAATTTAACCCCCTGTAGATCATGTTTTTCTTTGTTCTCATACAGTTGCAATTCTTATCATTACTCTTAATTTTGTCTTTTGTTGTTTCCTTCTTTCTGATGTTTTAAACAATTCATAAACCAATCAATGTCACTGGGAATTAGTTAGCATATACAAGTAATAAACTATTATGTTTTGACAAATTATTATTAATGTATTTAAATAGCTTGACAAACGTAATGAGATTTCAAGAAGCACTGTTACCTGGCTAAACCTCCATAATCCAACCCTTCCTCTCCTCTGAATATGACATACAATCTTCTCCTTAAGTCATAAGGCTTTAAAGCCATGATCTGTAAATAAAATAATAAATCAAGCAAAAAGTACCACTGGATATTAGAAGGTAAAATATAGAAAAACATAAAACATATATTACAATATATAAGCATTATAACCAACTGTTATTCTTCAAATAGACCTGCATTCTATCTCTAGAAATTAAAATGTTAACATGTTTTAATGCTTCAAAGATAGTTTGTACTTTTGTTTTTAATTCATGTAGCCACCACCTACTACTTTTCTATAGTATTTACTCCCACTTAGGGCAATCAGAGTAAGTTATCCATCATGTGATTATTGAAAAGATGTAACCGTAAAGCTACATTCAGCATACAGCACTGCCATCAAGAGCAAATAGGCCACAGCATTTATCAAGGAATAGTAAACGCACATCTTTACTGAAGGAATTATGTAACATTCCCAGACTTAGAACACTTTACTGGATACTAGTCTCTTCTATTTCTATAAAAAAAATGTATCTCCACTGTCAGATCCTTCCTAATGATCTTCCTACTCTGTGAAGAAACAATAACCTACTCCTAAAGCATATAAAAGGGGAAAAATGGAAATATTGGTAATCTTTTTTCTAAATATTATGGTCAAGTACTTCTTCCTTTTTTCATACATGAATGACTAGAAATTTCTAGCAGGACTACCAGATTCTGTAACAGCTTTGTTCCTTATGCCATTCATCTGGTAAACTTGCAAGATTTGTTTTTCTCGCCATGTACATGTATACATCCAAACTAGACTGGTGTTCTCTGTGTCATATGTGGGTATATACAAAATTTCATTTTAATGTATGCCGATTAAGTCTTCTAAATTCTATAAAATTCAATAAAAGTTGGCTTGGAGCCGCAATAGGGAAACAGCACAGTGGAAATGGTTGATCAAGTAACAACAAAAAACCCCACCCCCCACCCCACGCCACTCTTCCACATGTCTTTAGATTTTAATGTTTGGTTTTAATTAATGTATGTTTTAATGTATTTATATAGAGAGAGATTTTGGCTGTAAACCACCCAGAGTTACCCTATGGTAAGATGCGTGGCCAATAAATTTTATAAATAAAATAATGAATAAAAATAAATAAAATAAAAAGATAAAAAGTGGCATGGGCATGCTGTGTAATGCTGACATGACACTGCACCACAGTTCTGCAAGCTATTGTGTTTGTTTTTTTCCTTCTGGATGACAATTTCTTTATTTGTTTAAGTGTTCCTGATTTTAAAGTGTAAGCTGCCCATAAATGTTTGGAATTAGGCAGTCTTTTAAAAAAAGCTAAACAAAAATACAAACAACAAAAGGTTGCTTACTAATGTATAAAGATTTGATAGGCTACATTTTTTCTTCTGGAACTTCTGAATAAATAAATACCTTCAAACGTTTTTAATTAGGGTAAGATTTTCTTTCCTACGTACAGATCTAAGTCATTTTAAATATATTATTTTTTGCAATGTTGTGTGTTAGTTTCCATACTTTATGATATTAACAGTATTTTACCTGTTGGAAGGAATCTTCAAACAAAGTTTGTCTGGATACATTGATCTTCACATGGCTTGGTAGAGCATTTGACTATAGAGAGAAAGTAAATGATTAATACAAACAGAAACATAAAAGTTATAAAGCAAAAATTAAAGTTTAAATTTAGATAGTATTATAGTACCTGACATAAGTAGCGGAAATGAGCTAGCTTCCACCTAAAGCTGCGTTCATAAGCAATTTGTGGTCCTTTATTTCTATACAAAAGACATATATAAATTTATTAAATACAACACAATTAAAATTTCTCAGCAATTTCATTTGGTCTAACAAATGATATAACAGCTAATGTATGTAAACTTCCATTCTAGATTAATTTTATGATCTTATCTTCTAACAAGGTGGTGCAATTCCAAAAGAAATAAACAAAAATGTTTTGGTCCTTATGGAAGTATAGTACAGGTGTCAACAAAAGGGAACATGTGTTTTGCTTTGAATCCCAAAGAAACACTCTGTGGCTCAGAAGTTTAGTCAAACTGTTCTAGAAAGGTCAAAGTATGGCTAATCTAAACTCAGAACTTCTTGGTTATTCTGGGTTTTGCTAAGCCAAATTCTGGAAAAATCTTAGGAAGCAAGTAGGACAGGTATATGCATCTTACCTCATTTCCCCAATATAAAACCTGTGCATTTCTCTGCCCAGTGAAATGATTTTCCCAGTGGCCTTCCTAGATTGCTATTATCCTTAATAATTAACTTGATGCCTTCCTCTTTCTTTCAAGTCTTCCCATCAACCTCTTTTCACCACCTGTTTAGCTGCCACTACTGCCACTCTTGAATTATTACAGCATATCCAACTAGCTAGCCTGCCCCTTCCCAGTCTTCACCATGTCCTCCTTACCTACTTCTATTTAAGTGCTGTTGCTAATGGTTTGCCTTTTCCTGCTGTCTTCCGCTTAAAACTTCCTGCACAATTTATACATTTTAGACTACCTGAAATGATTCCTCATTATAAACATATGTAAACAATCCTGAAAAATAATGTCCATTCTGTAAGAATCACATTAACTTTCATGAATGGATTTCTTAATGCAGTAGAGATTTTTTCCCCCAAGCTTACAAAGAAGACTGGAAATGGCTACGTTCCTTTAATTATTTCTGTAAAGCATTCTTCCAAATAATATTTAAAAGGATGTAATCTTATCACGTAATGCTTCAGAGATCACACTGTATATAACATGTAACTCCTGCATATCCTTCATTCATATAACACCCAAACTCAGATATCTGCAGGTAGTATTAGCTTAGAAACATTTGTTTAGTGATAGTTTGAAATTATAATGGCTGGGAACAAAGGGACTTATGACTTGTGCCTGAAACTATGGCCATTACAGAGCCCCATGATCATGTAATGAAACTTCAGGCATTTGGCAGCTCACTCACCCTTATAACTGCAGGAGCACTGGAACTCCCCCCACCATCTTTGCCATTTTTCCCACCTGATGCCCTGTATTCAACACTCTAGCTGACCTTCACAACCATGTTCTTACTCTTGCTGCTGATAAGACCTGCCTGGCCTTGTTGCTGTACAGGGCTGGCTTCGCATAGCAAAAAAGGTGGCGGTGGAGAATACAGAGTTGCTTAAAGGGGCAATAGCATACCAAAATGCCACTTTTTATGGTGCCCCTAGGCCGTATGAGGTTGGGTTTGTGCTGCTTTTTTTTTCTTGGTACAAAGCCAATGCCATATGATCCAGGAGTACAGAAAAAAAAATCAATGCTTGTTGTACTCTAACCTCTTTAAAGCTTTCTGCTTTCTTTTTTCACCATGCAAAGTCAACCCCATAGGGCAAAACAGCCAGGTCAGGCACAACTCATTATCAACAGGAACAAAAAGACAGTGGTGAAAGTGAGCTGGGACAGCAGAGGGCAGGGATCTTAATTTGTAAGGTGGCAAGGGTGACTGAGACCCAGCTGGGGTGGCTGAGGTATCCCAGGGTATGATAACCAACCTCAGAACCATGCATGTGCCCTGCATGGCTGGATGCAGGGTAGCTAAAAGGGCAGAGATGGGAGGAGAAACAGGCACGTGGGAGGAACTGGAGGCTGTCCTACCTTACTGAGGCCCAGGGACTGGAAAGAATCAATTCCAGAATGGCTTGGATTGGGGATGGGTTCTTGGCTAATAACCAGTAATATCTGCTTAATGCCAACATGGACTGCAATCTCTAAGAAATGGGGTCATATGATATCTTGCTTAGCAATCACATCACTTAGCAACTAAAATTCTGGTCCCAATTATGATTTTGACTTGAGGACATAAGAGGAAGATGAATAATTGGGACCAGAATTTCATGGCAGTATGTAGGAATCATGTACTGAGCAGAAGGAGGAGGAGGAGGTACAGCATAGTCAGGACTGGAAAATTCTGTTATTAAAGCCAATCTCATTAAAAGTAGTTTCAGCCTCCCCATCAAATTAATTTCCTGCTCTGATCTACTTGGTGGGCTTGACTTCAATCTTGCCTTCTTATAATTCAATGTATTAGGAAGGTCTCTGCCTAAGCTGTTTCCAACTAGTATTTTAGTTTGGTCTTAAAATATGCTTCAGCCCTTTTTGCCTATGCAACAGTTTTTTGCTTATTTGCATCAAAGACCTCTTCCTCACCCAGTATATTTTGTACATGTAAGCAATTTTGTTTGCCTATTTATATCCTGCCTTTATTATTTTTACAAATAAATTGGTGAACATGAGTTCTTCCTATTTTCTTCACCACTTTGCACTTTAACAACAACCCTCTCTTTAAACTCTTATAAACTCTTATATAAATAAGGATTTTTAAATGCCAACAATGAAAATAATTCATTCCAGAAACCAGGGATGGTTTTATAAAAGGCTTAATTTTAACCTGCTGCCAGATGAGCCTATGGCAACAGTTGGAGAACTTCTACAGATGTCTTCAGTAAGGGAAAATAGAATTTATAGATGAGAACATTGTGGAGTTCTTACAAAATAATTCATCTAATCACTAGAGGCCAAACAGTATAAATTATGCTAGCTCTTCTATTATATATATTTAACACACTATAAATATTTTCAGAATATCCATTAACACTTTACTTACACGGATGATTTACCAGTACGAGGATCATTGAAGGTAGTTGTTCGTGTGTTATGATCAACAAAGTATCTTACACCTTCTCTGGTGTATCTAATTTCCCAGCCTTCTGGAAGGGGATCTTCATTTTGTAAGCTGAAAAAGTTAGTCAACCGGTTTTTTAAAAAAATGCAGTAATTTTAATTTTGTTTCATTTTATTTAATAAGTGAAAAAAGATTATCAACATACCCTTGAGTCCGTGGATCTTCCCACTGTGTTGTCTTTGTATTGTGATTTACAAAATATACTCTGTCATTTGAATCAACTCTCCTTTCTGTAATAAAAAAATGAGCTATGTAAACAATATAAACAATAATGCATGGATATTATTTTACATATTTATATTTCTCACCCCAGCCTGGTGGTAAAGGACCTAGTGGATCATTTTCAGCAGAAAGCATTGAAGCCTAGTAAAAAAAAAAATTGGAATTATTATTTTTTTACTATTTAACTGCACTTGCTAAAAATAAATCAAATCCTTCCATATAAACATCTAGTCAATATCAGTTCTTTGCAATCTATATAAATTTGCTAAATAAAGAAACAAACAAAAAAGAGTCTTTCTAATCAGAGAAACTGCCCAATTCCCAAACTGAGTTTATACTAACTATCTGAAAGTTAATAAAACAAAATTTCCTGTTTTTGAGCTTTTTAACATTTTAACAAATTTATTATGGCAATGTTCTTAAGGTATTTAGTCCAAGACCAAGTAGTTTATCAGCCATGGACTGGTATTAAAATATAGTCAAGCAGGACACGGCTAAATCACGGCTTCACATTATATTTCAGCTCAACCATTGTCAGGGCAATGCAAAATCATATACATATAATAATATGCATTAAATATATAAGAATGGACAAGAGAAGAATCTAAACACTTTTTTAGCTTTACCGAATAGAGGTATCGTTGGTTAAATTGTTGCATAGCTCCTTGCAATTGATTTCGTTGAGACTGCCATTGTTCAAAATTTCTGACTGATTCCATTGTTGGTCTCTGCCATGTTGTTGTTCGTGTGTTGTGGTCCACATAATAAACTCTTCCACGATCATCAACCCTTCTTTCCCAGCTAGGAAGAAATTACAATATTGGGAATCATGTTATAGCAATAAAAAACTTGTTATAGGCACTATTAATTGTATATTAATAGTTATGAAGATTTAATCTAAAACTTTTTCGGGATTAAAAGCTAGAAGCTTTTAATATGAAAACTATCACCAGGGAAATTGCTATTATAACAAAATAAATCATTCAATGACACAAAATAAAATCTATAATAAACTAGTCTGAATACAGAATAAACTAGTGGGAGCCACTCCAAAGCAATCAGAATTATGTGAATTTTAAAACTATTTTTACGTGTTACAAATTTGAAGGTTTTTATTTTGAATTTTATTAATTAGCATATTGACATAGAAGTTAATAAAAGGAACGTTCTTCCCTCTTAAATAATGTGAATTGGGAGTGAAGGGCAGTAAAACGTCTGCGAAATAGATGTTGTGCAAACTGGGGCAGACCTTTGACTACTAATACCCCCCTACTCCTCTTCTCATTGTCCAGGAAGCTCACCTCAAACTCAAAGGGCATATATAACTGAAGAACATATGCTGGAAGAAGCATCTTTATACTAGCCTAATTATAATTCAAGATCATGGATTTACTTTTAAAGATTACTAAAGGCTAGCTTTTTTAATATGTTATTTTAGCAAGCTTAAATTTCATTGTATAATTTACATACAAAGAAGTACTGTAGCAAATTCTCATCTCTACATTTAGGTAACAATTGTGTAGCCTTTATTAATATATGGAAGAGTATAACTGTTACCCTGGTGGCAAAGGTTGAGGCCTTTCCCAAGTTGTAGTTCTTGTGTTATGATCAACATAATAGGTTCTGCCATGTGGATCCTTTCTTTGTTCCCATCTTTGAAAAATACAAAAAGTAGAATTTAATGAATAGAAAACAAAAGTTCTCTCCTGAAAAGCTGAAATTTACAAAAACTGCAATAAATTTCAGAACAGTTATAGAAAATGATGCTGCGGAAAGGAAGGAATCCACTGACAATCTTCTTTCTTTCTATTACATGGTTACGTACTTAAAATAGTTAATGTAGCATTAAAAACAAGTTAGTCATCATTGCAATGCCCAATTAAATTTATTTTTGCATGCATATATATTAAATGAAATAACTTCAACTTTGATTCCGCTGGATAGATAAAATCAATAGAAAATACTAGAAATAACCTAAAGATATATTAGACATAAATGATTTCAAAAGATTAAATTCAGTTACTTTAGTATAATCCAACACATTGACAAATACCTCCCCCCTCTCCCTCTCTCTATCTATATGGTTAAAATATGTCACTAACATTTCCATATGAATCTAATCTCACATACCCTGGGGGCAAAGGTTCTATGCTGGTGTTAGCAGGTTGCTGCCTTATAGCTTCGCCAGATACATTAGCAGACTCCCTTGGTTTTGCTACTTCTGTCATTGGTGTTGCAGTGTTCTCTGTGCTAGAGGATACAGAATCTGGAGGCGTAGCAGGTTGAAGTCCTGAAAATTCATTAAAGGCAGTTGTAGATGTACTACTTTCAGCATTACTAGTAGTAGCCTCAGTTTCTATAGGAGTTTCTGAAATAGTAGTGGTATAATCTGCAGATGTAGATGGTGCTTCTGTAGAATCCATAGGTATTTCAGAGATTGAAAGATTATCAGCTTCCATTATAGATGGTTCACAACTAACTGTAATATACAAAAAGAGAATAAAATGTGAGACAAGCATTACTTTTATCTTTTGAACGTTACATCCAAAATCAAACATGAAATCAGGCTGCTTAGTCAACAATGGTAACCTGCAAACATTTATTGATTTTTAAAATATTATAGATTATTAAAGTAATATGCAGATAAAATGGCAACTACAACATGATCTGATTATGTTATGATCAACTTAATAGGTTCTTTCATTTTTGACTCCACAAGTCATTTTCAACTCCTAGTAACCACATAGATTTTCTCAACAACACACTTATCTCCAGCTTATTCTCTCAAGTCTCCCAATGATGCACACTGTAATTGAGTCCATCCATCTTACTGATGGTCATCCCCTTCTTTTCTTTTTTCCCAACTGTTCCAGTAGAATAGCCTATTCCAAGGAGTCAGGTTTTCACATGACATGCTCAGAGTATCCAATTAGGTAACAACATCAGTGCTAGAAGGGAGTAGCATTAGCTCTCTGTTTATATACTAGTCACTAGTAGTTTATACTGTCCTGTCAATGTCGGTGGCAGTATTCTTAGTGGTTCCTTGATTAGTGATTACTGCATCTGGAATGGCATTCAGCAGTCCTATTTAGTGTGACTCATAACCTCTTAGGAAAAGACAAACAGAGGAATATCTCAAAGGATAATATGCCAGTACTACTAGAAACTTCACAAATAAGATCACTTAGATCAGCTCTAAATTGAACACTGCGTGAGCAAGTCCTACTGAAATGACTGGTATCTGAGAAGAGTTAATCCTGTGAGTCTCAAGGAAGCAAATGGGGTTCTCAATGCTTTGAGCACAGCCACCTGTACGATGAACCTATGTTCCTGCTGGTTAGTCAAGGCTGTTAGGAAATATGTGTAATGGTAAGAGAGAAAGACCTTGGAAGACGAGGCAAAAAATGCTGCCTAGATGACAGATAGCATAGTCCTCAGCTGTCTAATGAGTGAGCAAGAAGCTGACGAAGGACCTTCCTTAGTTATCAGGCTGTAAAATTGGCAGCAGAAAAATTGTACGATTCTGTTTAATTAGCTTATCTGGTCATGTTTCCTGTCTGGTCTACCTGGTAAAGCTGACATCAATCTTGCATCAAGGTCCTCTTCCTTACACTCTACAGGAATAGCATTGGGCCCCAACCCTGTTGACCTTCAGGAAAGAATTAAAAAGTTTATTTTTCCTGCAGGTCTTAGGTAATTTGTAAATTATTTTAATGGTTGCTATTTGAATGTTTGTACATTCCTTAAGATGCTGCTATTATCATAGTATTTCATCTTATATTTAAACTATGTTTTAACCCATTGTATGCTAGCTAGAGTCACGTCATTGAAGTCAGCCTTTTAGATCAGATAAATAAATAATTCCACCCCACCACAAAGAAATCTGAGTTCCTTATTACATTTGTATTCCACTTACCCTCAAATAGCTTGTACTTATAAATTAAGCTGCATTAAGCTGTATACATATTCTGAATAAATGTTTACAATTTGCATTTTTCTTCTATTTCAATGAACAAATAAACAGCATTAATAAAACATCTTATCTCAAGGTGACATGCATGCCTTTTTAAATCCAAATTTTTACCTAACATTTTTTCCATATCATCCTTTAAAAGCTGCTGCAAAAGGCCAGGAGATTATTTGATGCAACAGTAAATGTATCACAACAGAGATAGTGACATTTTAATAAATACACATATTGAAGTTTCTCCTCTTATGTACCAGATTCTCAATAATCTAACTTAATAAAGCACTTCTTAGTATTAATTTAATGTTTCCTTTAAAAAAATAAGGAAGTCTAGTAAAACACCTTAGCCAACATTCTTCTTACCAATGTTATTATCTTGTTCACTTGACAGTGGATTTGGTATTGGTGAATTTTTGGATCTAGTCACAATATGAGAAGATGATGAATTGTCTCCATTGTCTCCATTAACGGCATGTATAGGGAATGAGATCTGCACTATGGAACTTGACGGTGTTTGATTATCTAATCTGTAGGAAATATCACACAGATCACAAAAAATATATATTACATTTATGTATTCTCCACTCCAGTAACCCACTACATACAAATCAAAAGTAAATGTATTTTAAATAATTTTCATATTCTTCTTCCTTTACCTGTTTAATTTCTCAGCACCATATTTAATTTGTGTATCTGTCATGTTTTCAGCCATTAGAGAAAGGAATATAGGCAGTTCTTGTCAAATGACCACTCATTCATCAATCATTTGATGGTGCTGAACAAGGGGAACTTACAAAGGGTCCTCATAATTGCATCCATCATAGCATCCCTAGGGTCACGTGATCGCAATTTGGACACTTGGCAGCTGGTGCAAAATTGTGATGTTGCAGCATGCCATGATCACCATTGTGACCTTCACTGCCAGTTTCTGACAAGGAAAGTCAATAGGGAAGCTATCCTCAAATAGTGCTCATGTGACGGCAGGATACTGCAATGATACAGGATTTGCCTGATGATAGCAACTGGGATTGTCACAACTGCCATTGAAAGTCACAACTGCCATTGTAAATCACATGCCTTTGCACTTTACAACCACATCACTTAGTAACAGAGTTGCAATCCCAATTATCATTACTAAGTGAGGACTATCTGTAGTTTGTTTATCAATAAAATTTATTGGCCACCCATCTTATCATAAGGTAACTCTGGGAGGCTTACAGACATAAAAAATACATCTACATTACTTCTGTTCTTTGTAAAAGAACCACATACCTATAGAAGAGTATAAAGAAATGATGTGTAAAATATCAATTATTCATATTATTTATTTCAATGTGTATTTGGATGTGTATTTAATGTGTTCTATAACATCTTGCCCCTTCACAAACTAGTTATAATTACTTTGTTTTCTGAATGTGCATATTATTTTAATAAGTATATAACATTTCTTATTAGATAGAAAACCAATTATTTTTGACTATAATAAATTTCCAATTTCATTACATAAAAGAACATCTTTGGCCACTAAAGATGCTAAATGATAAAATTGAATGGAAACATCCTGTCAAAAAGGGCATTGGTTCTTACCTGACACGTCTCTTCTCATAGGGTGGAGATAGCATTCAGGATGGGTTTGATCTCGTCTACTCAGCTGATTGGACCAAATCTATCAAGCTGTTAAGACACTCCCCTGTTGCCAGGGAAACCCAGCTTTTGATGAAGGATGAAATGACAGACTCTACGTGTCATGACGAAAAATAAAGTTCCCCGTGCTCCAGACCAAGGACCAAAGAGTCTTTAGGGTGGCTGTCTCCACCATATGAGAAGAGGCTTGTCAGGTAAGAACCAATGGCCTTTCTCCATAGTGGGTGGATAGCATTCAGGATGGGACATACCAAAGCTTGGCCAGTCCTATGGGTGGGCCTGCGTTTGGACCAAAGTCCCCTCTTCCTCATGGACACATTGGAGGACTCTCCTACCAAATGCTACCTCTGCTGATGCAAACATATCCAACTTATAGTTCTTGATAAAAGGGGACAGAGAGAACCATGTTGCGGCCCTACAGACCTCCTCAATGGAAGCCTGCGTTGCCCATGCTGCAGTTGTACCTGCGCTCCTTGTGGAGTGCACAGTAACTCTGGAGGGTCTGGGAAGGCCCTGTAGCTGATAGGCCTTGGCAATCGTTGACCTAAGTCAGAGTCCCACAGTAGATGGTGTGACTTGTTACCTAAGGAACCTGGTTGAAAAGAAATGAATAGGGCTTCCATCTTCCTGATGTTTGCCGTCCTCCTAACATAAACTTGGAGGGCCCTCCAGACATCTAATGTATACCACCTCTTTTCAAGAGGATGGACTGGATTAGGGCAGAAGTTGGGCAAAATCAGTTCTTGTGCCCTATGGAATCTGGTGTTAACCTTAGATATAAAAGATGGATCAAGTCATAATACAACTCTATCCTGGTGAAACACACACAAATCCTGATGAACAACAACAGACTCGTTCTAGCCACTCCTTCTCCTGTCAGTGCGCTTGCTCCTGATAACACTGAAAACAGCTGCTTTAAGCGCGATTTAGCACAAGGCTTCCGCGAGTGAATAGCAGCCACAAAAAAACGAAGCCTGATCAGAGAACTTCTGTTAGGCTAATTATTATCACCAGAAGGCAAGGCGTAGCTCCAACAGCGTACTAACAGCCAAATTCGGAGCGCAAAAGCTCCTGTAGCCATCTTTGAATCCTGCCTGTGAGGTAACTGGTGCGGAGCACAAAAGATCCCTTAGCCACAAATGCCGGTCCGTTGTTAGCGCTGTAGACAGTAGAGTGCAAAAATTCCTGGGCTGTTAGATTTTTTGATCCATGAGGAGTGTGAGACTCCTATCCAGCTGTTTAATTGCCTAAATGTTCCGATATGAGGAGTGCGAAGCTCCTAATGCTGAAATAAGGTCCAACAGACCTGGCTCCTGTCAGGAACTCCATGAGGAGAACCTGCGAGCTTAAAAAGAGTATTCAATTACTCATATAGGCTGATCTCATGTAACCCTAAGAAGAAATGTGCTAACTTTGACTCCAATTCACGATTCTTCAAAAACTGTCAAATTTAAAACGCAGCAAATTTTGACACGTCTTGTCCAACTGAAGGACTGAGTCAAAAGCTGGGTTTCCCTGGCAACAGGGGAGTGTCTTAACAGCTTGACAGACTCAGTCCAATCAGCTGAGTAGACGAGATCAAACCCATCCTGAATGCTATTTCCACCCATTATGGAGAATAACTTAGCAAAACAATTCAGTGTAACACATGTTGTGTTTCACAGTATTTTCAAAAGAAAGTACTACTGGACAGAAAAAAATGAAGAGGACAAACAAATAGGTATATTCCTTGTAAATAAAGACTATGCTGCTTTATCTCTGTAAGAAAACAAGGGACACATTAGACCTAAACAAACAAACAGAAATAGCAGAAGGTACAATGATGTTTAGTTAGATAGGGCATTGGTCCTACCTGATATGCCCATTCTCTGTGTGTGCGATGGTATCCAGATAAGTATGGGTTAACTCCATCCTTCTAGCTAAAGACAGAGTGTGCAAAACTGAGGACACACCCCTTCCTTCCCAGTTTCGGCGATGTCGTAGCAAA
>JAOYMU010000292.1:44027516-44039494 GCA_025802295.1 Psammodynastes pulverulentus | reverse complement strand
TCCTCATTTTACCCACCTCGGAAGGATGGAAGGCTGAGTCAACCTTGAACCTGGTGAGATTCGATCTGCCAAATTGCCAGATTGTAGGCAGCTGGCTGTAAGCAGAAGTAGCCTGCAATTACTGCCCTCTATCCTCTGCGCCACCAAAGCTCCTTTACATTCAATATGGGTTGCAACAATAAAATATGTAGTACAAACAGAACAAAATGAATACAATTAAAAGATAAAGAGAAGTTAAACTCATTAAAATAAATAACAATTAAAAGCTTAGAAAATAAATAAGAATTTACCATTTTCCTAAATAATGGGTAAATGGGAGCCAACTGCATCTCCTTAGGGAACCATTCAATACCTGGGAGCCACACAGAAGAATGTCCTTTACTAAATAATTGAGAGTCATGTTTTTAGCAGCAGGAGAATTTTCAGAATTGTCTCTACTGATCTAACTAGCCAGGTTCATAGTGGGAAAAATGGTTCACAGATAGTTAGGCCATAAGTCATGAAAGAGTTCTAAAGATCATGTTATATTGTGCCTACTAAGCAACCCAAAGCTCATACTGGATCACATACTTTTTTTCTTAACACCTATGGAAATTGCTTGTACCAGTTTGTATATGCATATGTCTGTGTGTGCACGCACATGTGAGCACATAAGCACACCCACCCACAGCCACATATACACATCTCCTTCAGAACAGCAAACTTCATTACACTGGATAAAGTTTCCTTCAATCCTTGGCAATAGAAGTTTTATGTAAATTTAAGGGCTTTTTTTCAAAAAACCTAATTTTGGAATAAATAGCAAAAAGTGATTAGAACATTGGCTTTCTGAAAGTTATAAATGGACTAAGGAACCAGAGTGGTTAGCAAGAATCCTTCCTGTAAATTCTTTAAAATTCTACTAAAGATGAAGAGTATGAAATTAAGTATAACAAAAATTTCCATGAGAAATGCTATTGATTAGAAAAAATATATAAGATGGAACTTTTGAAGGCTGGACACTAGAGGGAACTAAGATTATAATTAAAGGAGAGGAGACAGACTAATACAGAATAGATCAAATATTTTACCTTTGAAACAATTCAAACAAACAATTCAATTCACTGATATTTGAAAACAATGCACTCAGAAATTACTCTTAAGGTTATCTGCTATCATAAAACAGATTGAAAAGAGATTATAGAAAAATTACTAGTTTTACTGGACAAGAGAGAGACTGATTAAAAATGACAGCTTAAAATTATATGGAAAAAGATGTTACATTGAATTTACAAATGAAACCAGATGATGTCTTAATAATTAAAAGGTATACACAAATAACAAACCTGAAGACAGATAATAATTTTTTTCCTTTGGATTTACCAAAGAAACATGTTAAAGTTTTGAAGGGACAAAGAAAAAATGAAAAGAAATTAAGTTCTGGTGCTATTTAAAGGGTTTAAAGATCAAGATTGTTAAAAGCAAAAGGAAGGTGTACATGTATTTGATCAAAGTTAATATATACAGGTTGTTATTACTGTTAACTCTTAATGGATTTTTGCTCACCAGAACTGAATGACAATTAAATTTTAATTTTAATTAAAACAAATGTAAATATTTGCTTGAGGACAGGACATCATTTATGGAAAGGAGAAATCTTTTGTTGTATTTTCAGAGAAAGTGACATTACTCATATGAAAGTAAAGGAATTTAAAGTTGTTTTATTTAATTAAGGTTAAAATACATATGTTGTTATTTCTGGAAACTCTTATTGGACTTCTGTTGATTAGGGCTAAATATGTTTGTTTACAGATAAGAAATGATATATCGGAAGAAGAGATTTTTTTGTTGAAGTATCAGCGAATATGGTAAGTTTCTGAAAACGTTTCTATTTGTCGTAAAGGACAAGTCATTTCCTTATGCAACTCTTTTTTTTTTCTTTATTATATTTTTCCTTTCTTTTTAACTTTTATTCTTTCCACTTTTTTGTTTTTACTTTTATATATTTTTAAGTTTGTATTAGTATTTTATCTTTGGTATCTCTAATCATCAATAAAAATTATTATTAAAACTAGAAAAGAACAAGGACCAAAATATAGACAAGCAGTACACATCCTAACTGTTGACTATTCCTTCATTTAATTTCATTTGTGTTTTGTAAGCCTTTTATTTCTTGTTCCCTTCACAGACAATATACACATCCTACTTGTTAGGGGCTCATCCCATTAATTCTTCCACCATACTCCTTTCCTTTACTTGTTAATTTTCCCTGCCTACACTAATAAGCAATAATTCAATTAATCAGAATGGCCAAAGAATATTTTCACAATCAGTAGCTATTCATAAGATGCCCTTTTCAATGTTCACAACTATGTTCACAATTAGCTAGCACATAGTCCTTCAGAATAGAGATCTTTTCTTACAAATTTCTTATTGAACTCCACTGGCAAACTCCTGTGGGCTCTCATTGTTCATTGATCCTTAAATAATATTTAGTTCAGATTACATTTCCTAATGATTCCAACATTGTCTGTCTGTCTGTCTGTCTGTCTGTCTGTCTGTCTGTCTATCTGTAATATACTACTTATCTCATAGTGCAAGGCAACACGAACTGGCTAACAATACAATTAAAACGTAAGGAAGTAAAAACAATTTTAAATATAAAACATAAAAATATAAAACAAAGTAAAAAAACCCACAGGTTTAGAGCAGAAAGGTGGTTGTGGCTGCTATGGTATCACACAAGCCATCTCCAGCCAACAGCTTCTCCTTTAGGACTGCCTCCCCCTTCCCCCAATGCCAACTGGCATAGCCAGTTTTAAGACATTTCTTGAAGACCAGACGGGTGGAACTCACGTCCTGTGACAAGATGTTCCAAAGAGTGGGACCATGGCAAAAAAGGTTCTACTTCTGGACCTAGCCAGCCGTAATTCCTTGGCTGATGGGATCTGCAGTAGACTTCTTCTGCCAGCATGAATATAGAGGGGCAAAATGGCTCCTAAGATATCTTGGAGCTGTGCCATAAAGAGCTTTAAAGGTAATGACCAACACCTTGAATTGGACCCAGCCAGTGCAGCTTGTGTAACATTCATATGTTGAGGTTACATGTGCCACCCTAGGAGCCACTAAAACTGTATGCATGGCTGCGTTCCAAACCAACTTTAGCTTCCAAAAAATACTCCAAGGTGTAGCCCCATATAGAGAGTGTTGCAATAATCTAAATGGGGGATGACCAGGGCATGAGTGACTGAATGCAGAGCCTCACAATCCAGAAAAGGATGCAATTGGCACATGACCCAAGGTTGTACAAAAGATCTCCTAGCCACCGCTATTACCTCCTCTTCAAGCAGGAGTCACAAGTCTAGCAGAACTCCCAAGTTGCTCACCAGATCTGCCTGGGGTAATTCAGAGGGAATTATTATCACATAACATTTTGCATACCTATATTTAAAGCATAATGGGAGCATAAAGTACAGAATATTAAAAAATAAACAAGATAAATGATTCTATGCAAACTTTAACTTACATCTTCTATTGTGAACTTCCAAAGCTTGTCTAAGATCTACAGTGGCTTTTCCTAATAAAGCATCAGCTTTTAAAGTATGATGGCTCCAAACTCTAAATTCCAAAGTGGTCTGTGGAGTCACATTCCTATACAGAAACAAATTCTATTTTAAAATTGGAAATACATTACTGCACATATTTAATAATCCCCAACATGCAAACAAAAAATTACTTTATTTGAATATTGTTTTTTTGATTAGAAAGCAGTACATTTGGATAATATTACATCAACACAATTATAATACAGTTTACAGCCTGAGTTCAATACCGTAGTTCCTGGCGTATAGCGCACACCGCCATATAACGCGCACCTTACTTTTAGCGTGACGTTTAGAAAACAAAATGGCGGCCTGCTTTCCCTTGACTTTTATTTTAACACACTATTCAATATTGCCTCCTGTTTTGTTAATATAAAATGTGCTTCTGTTTATTTATGTTTCCACTTACCTGTATTTCCTTTATGGATAGAAACAAGGCCAGATTATTGATGAAAAAATTATTTTCAAAAATGGGCATTAATTTGTGTTTGTTTCTTCATCCCAATAGTAGGCAAAACAATCCTGGATGCAATCCAAAACAGTGTCTAGTACAATCTAACAGAGAAGACTACTCTCCTATTCCATCATAATACAGTGACTAACTCCATATCACCCACTGATTTTTCCTTATCTTGTCCATTAAAAAAAATAGTCTGATTAAGGGGTCTGGTACCTGCATATTTATTCTAGACATTTGGGATAGAAATAGTTAATTACAAAAATAGTCAACTTACACTGTCAATTGTTCTTCCCATTTTGGATTTGAGGAACTGCCAGACTTAGATGTTTTCTTCACTTCGTTGTCTGCTACTAGTTCTGTATAAATGGCAGCTAAACCAAAAAAGTTCTTTTTTCTTTTCAATTTGGCACTAGAAACTAAAAAAAAACCACTTCAAATTACTGGAAATAAATGGCAATTGATTACAATGTGTCTATTCAAAACTAATGAATGGGGGAGCTTATTTTTACCACTATCTAGAAAATCCAGGCCAAGTGCACATTTTGTTATTACAACAGTATTTTACTGTACATTAAAATTGCCTAGGAGTACCTCAGTACTCTAATTTAGAGCATATTGACAATTAAAAGGCTTTTGCTTTGTTTCAAGAAAAAATCCCTTGTATATATTCCAGCATGACAGTTGGGATCCAGAAACAATATCAGACTTCACACTTTCTTTTTCATCTATCTAAAAGGAGCCATGTTAAAAAAACACAAAAAAACAAAACCTGATGGATGAGTACTACTGGAAAGGTGTGATAACAAGCAGTTAAATAGATCTATTTGAAGTTGTTCTTCACACTTCTCTAGTAACAAATCAGTACACTAATATTAACTGTTCATCGCCTGAGTTATATTTTCACTGAAAATGGTTCCAGTTCCTTAAATAACCTTCTGGCATAGAATGTTTTATAGAAGTTACTATAGTAACATGTCGACAGAGGTATTATGTAACCAAACAGCAAACTTTAAAATGTACAGACATAGTTTTCAATAACCCTATCATCAAGAGCTTTTAACCATTCCTACTCTTTCTTAATCAACGTTTTGAAAGGTCTTAAAATCTAGTTTTATATAATATCACAAGAGCAAAAATGCTTACATGAAAGCTATACCTGAAGAACTGGTTTTTTATACCCAAAGACTATTATTTTGCTTACTAAAGAAGTAAAAGTACAGGTATTCCTCAACTTAGGATCACAACTGGGACTGAATCTCTGTCACGAAGCAATGTAGTTGTCACATAACCTCACTGCTTAGTGGCAGCACTTCCAGTGGTCCCAAACAAGATTAGAAATTGTAGAGAATATGCGTAGCTTGGGTTGTAGATTTAGGCAGATGTTTGTCCTTTGAGCTTGCTGCTTGGCTCCCAGACATTTTGTCACCAAACTAGGTAACATTTTCAGTGGGGAGTTTGGGTGAAGTATCTTGTTCATTTATATAGGTCCTGGGTGGTCGGTGAGTCTTGTAATTGTCATGTTACCTAGTTTGGCAACAAAATGCCTTGGAATCAAGCAGCAAACTTGGAGGACAAACCTCTGCCTAAATCAATAATGCTGTCATTAGATGAGAAGGATGGGATCCCTGCCACAACTGCATTCACTTCAGGATTTAGGAAGCATGCCTTTTCCGTGGCAGACCCTGCCCTATGGAATACCCGTTCCCTGGCATTTAAGATCTGGCTTTCTCCCAAGTGCTGGGATAGGGATGAGGTAAATGAAAGGATTTAATGAGACCTGTTTGTGAAATCTTAACTTTGGTGCCAGGTTTTTAATGTTTATGATTTTAGAAGATACTGTACAGTCATGTAAAAAAGAAAGCATACACTCTTTGAGTTCTACACTTTTACTTATCAGGACATAGTAAAAAATCATCTGGTCCTTAGCAGTGCATAAAAGTAGATAAATACAATCTCAGATGAACAACACATGATATATTATACCATGTCATCATGGTTTCTCCATTTTGGCTTTCTTTTTGTAAAATGATATAATAATGTCATGATGTAGTCTCACGAAGGATTTCCACACATATATACCTATGCATGGAGGAATTGCTTCTCTGCAAGCTTCCCAACTGATTTTCTTGAGAAGCCAACAGAGAAATTGTAAATGGTGATCACAAGATCATGGGGTGCTTGGCAACTGGTCATGAGTGCAAGCTGGTTGCCAAGCACTCAGCACACAATCATGTGGTCATGTGACGTTTTACAACACCCAGAAGTCCTTTATCATTTGCATATACTTAAAGCTTACTTAGTTCTTTGAGATTTACTGTCTTCCCTGGGATTAAGCATTTTGAGCTTCTTTAGATTTCAAGGATCCTAAAACACTTCAATGCAATGTTCTTGTTTCACAGAGATTATTATAGTTGTTTTACTGCCTGTACTGCCTTGGAATAGAATTTAAGGCCCATATAATATTTCCGACTTTAATAAAGCTTTGTACTGGATTCCCTTGATCACATGATTACATTTACTTGAGAACTATTTAGATTTATGACTGGTTGCCAAATACCTTGCAATCATTTGAAAGTCAATGGGGGAAGTCAGCAGAGAAGGCTGCAAGTAGGGGAGGTTGGAAAAACACTTTTCCCTTAGCATGCTGGAGGGGAAATCAAATCTGGCGAAAATGTTAGCAAACACCATTGTTCATATGATGTTCTCCCCAATGGGTCTGGAACAGCACCTACACCTCCCAACTATGGTGGGAGACCCATCCTTCTCCCTATCCTATCATGTCCTGGTATAGGGTTTCCTGCCTAAGCGGGGGGTTGGACTAGAAGATCTCCAAAGTCCCTTCGAACTATGCTATGCTATGTTACACTAGGCTATGCTACACTACGCTACGCTACGCTATTCTTTCCTATTCTTATTCCTATTATTAAAATGTTAGGACACCACCAGACATTCTTCTTTGCTCAAACTAATAGGATATAATGAGGTATTTCTATTTTAAAAGGATAACATAGACCTATCAAATATAATTGTAAATCTGCAAAGGACTAAATCTAAATACTAGTTACTTCAGGGAGAGATATAATCAAACACAAATAGAACAAGAGATAAAGTAGAATCTATTTTTATCAATGGCAGACAGCAAGACACATTGTAGATTTTAACTTACTTGTTACTTGCATCTGTACTCTTCCATTGTAGTTATTACTGTTTCCAGATGTTGGGGAGGCTGCAGCCATATCAGAGGATGCACTTTCAGCCTATCAAAGAAGACAAAATATTTGACATGTTCCCACTATTCTACTAAAATCACAATCAGCTGATAATTTCATGAATCAGGTTTAGTTCCTATAAACCTATTCTATTAATATTATATTCCTTGAAGTGCTTATCAATTTAAGTCATGTTTAGATAATTTTTTGAAATTGTTAAAAATGTTTATTTTTATTTGTGTTTATGTTTTATTTTCAAGAAAATAAACAATAACTCTAATCTGATATTTCAGGTTGTCCTTACATAAGCAACCATTCAAAGTTATAACGGATATCCCCAGAGCTACTTATGGCCTGTTTTTAAAGTTCAAATGCCCCTGTGCATTCACATGATGCATTTTGGGCACTTGGCAACTTACAGCCATTTGCAGCATCCCATAGTCACATGACCACAATTTTTGATTATTTTTTTTTGTCAGTTTCACTTCTAGTTTTTGGCAAAAAAAAAAATCCATTGAGTATAATGATTCACTGCAGCATTTACTTAACAACCACATTGTTTGCATGACAACCACTTCAAAAAAAGTTGTAAAATCAGATGAGGTCACATGCTGACCCACTTAATAATGGTCACAATGGTCATAATTCCAGGGTTAATTAGTCCTAAATTGAGAATTACCTATAAAGATTCCCCCAAAACTACGGGCACACCTCTATGTTTTCTAAAAAACTCTATAGCAATTTGTCATGAAGTAAATTGAAACTTACAAAAGCAAATGGTATCCATTAATCTTTATTTAATAGTCTACAGAGAAGACACTTAGCTTTTTTTACATGACTTAACATATTCTTGTAAATAATAAAACAAATGTAAATAGTATGGGCATAATATTGGTATCCTTAACCTAATATTTCATAGCATATCGTTTTGAGTCAATAATTGCAATGAAGTGTACCTCTGAATAAGATTTTATATTTCTCAACTGGCGATCTGTGCCACTCTTGAAAAACTACTCCAATTGTCTTAGGTTTCATAGGCTCTTCTCAACTCTTTCAACTCTTTCCATAAATGTTCAATTGAATTCAGGTGAGAAGTTAAAACAGACCACTTCTGAACAGCCCGATGTTTGCTTTCCAAATATTCTTTGGTTCCTCTCTGAAATATGTTTTGGGCCATTATTCTGTTGGAGAACCCATGAGCCATGACAGAGTATTCTAACACTGGACATTATAGTTTAACACCATAATGTCTTGATAATTTTCTGATTTCATTTATTCATTAATCCCATAACTTTATGAAGGTTTCTCCATGTTTCATGGTAGAGTTGGTGTTTTTTTTAAAAAAGCATTTTTTTCTTTTGTAAACATACAGCTGCTGTGACTTATCAAAAAGCTCTAATCTTGTTTAAATTGTCCAAAAGATATTGTCATGGAAGATCTATGCCTTGTCAACATGTATTTTGGCAAACTGCAATCTGACTGTCTTGTGCCAATCTTTAAGAAGTAGGATTTTTTTATCATGGACACCACTTTCAGTCAGACAGTGTTTGATAGTGTAACGTGATATTGTTGTAATTTGATCTTGCAGATCAGCCAGGATCTGTTTTGAAATTTTCCTTGGTTCTTTCTCTACCATTCAAACTTTCCTTCTGTTCAATCAACTTTCATCTTGTGGCCACTTCCAGGAAAGTTGGCTATGGTCCCAGGGTTCTTAAGTTTCTTGATAACATTAGCAATCATGGTCACAAGAACATGAAGTTCTTTGAAAACGGTTTTGTAACCTTTACACCTTTACCATGCTTGGCTATTACCTTTTTCCTTTTCTCCCCAGTCAAATCTCTGCTTTTCTTTTGTCAGGTTTATTGTGCTGCACACAATGATACAAATGTCTGAGTACTTTTCTCCAAATAGACTGAGTGATTAATTATGAGACTGAATATGATAGTAATTAAAGTGAATAGTCTGCTTCAGAGATCACTAAAATCCAATAACATAGTTTAAATATCTAAGGATGAAAATAATTATGTCCATGCCATTTTAATTTGTTTTATTTGCAAGAATATGTTAACTTATGCCTCAAAAATAAAGTGTCTGCACTATGGAACAAAGAATGGCAGATACCAATTATCTGCTTAAGTTTCAATTTATTTCATGGCAAATTGGGGGGGAAATGCAGGGTATCAATAATTTTAGTCACATCTGCAGAATACTTATTATTGCTTTCATATTTTTAGTTGTTAGCAGGCCCAATAAATGCATGTCTGTAACAAATTTACAACCAAGGAGACTCAGGTTCAAGTCTATCCTCAACCACAGAAACTCACTGGATGACTTTGGTCAACCATTTTCTTTCAACCCAACTCATCTCATAAGTTGTGGGGATAAGAAATTAAAATGATCCCATGAAAGCCACCATTAGTTCTTGAAGGAAAATTGTAAATTTAATTTAACTGATTAAACTGTAATTTTAATTAATAAATAAGCACTACTACATATATAGTACTATTTCAAAATTTATTTATTTATATCCTGTCTTTATCATTTTTATAAATAATTTAAGGTGATAAACATGCCTAATACTCTTTTCTCTTCCTATTTTCCCCACAACAACAACCCTGTGAGATAAATTGGACTGAAACTGCCTCAAGCTCACCAGCTGGCTTTCAAGCTTTAGGCTGAATTAGAACACACAGTCTACTGGTTTCTAGGGCAGCACTTTAGCCACTAGATCAAATTGGCTCTATATAGTCATTTAATTTTAATTATAATATAAAATATAAAGTTATGTATTATAATTAATTAAATTAATTTCCAAATTTATTTTGGCCTCACAAGCCATTAAGGGAAAATGGCTCATGACCATCAGGAGAATATGTTCTGCTTCTTTCTACAAATATGTGATCATATAATACTAAGTCAATTTTTAAAAAACAAAAAACAAATATGGGCAATAATCTGGGGATAATTTTTAGGTAAGACAAAGATAAAGAGTTATATTAAATTATTTCAGAAGTTTTGCTAAATGTTTGTATATACCAGGGGTGTCAAACTCAATTTCATTGAGGGCAGCATCAAGGCTGTGGTTGACCTCGGGCGGCCGGGAGGGTGTGGCTGACTGGATAGGTGTAGCCGAATGGGTGGACGTAGCTGAATGGGTGGGCGTGTCCAACTTGACACCACTCTCCAAAATGCTGGCATGTTTACTCTTTGCATTGGGTAGACTGGGCCGAAGCTACGCTGGCCTGATCATTCCTCTTCGCAGTGGGTAGACCGAGTCGAAGCCATGTAGGCCTGATCTTTCCTCTTTGCATTGGGTAGACCAGGATGGCCCCATGGGCCAGATCTGACCACATCGCAGGCCTGATCCGACCACATTGCAGGCTGGATCCGACCACATCACGGGCTGGATCCAGCCCACGGGCGTTGAGTTTGACACCCTGGTATAAACTATACAATAAAGCAGGCAGCTTTATTAGAGCAAAATATTTTGCTTAATTGTCAACATAAGAAAATCAGTTTGGTCTAGTGGTTAAAGCACTGAACTAGAAAGGAAGAGATGTGAGTTCAAGTCCTGCCTTGGTCATAAAAATCAGCTCTCTCTCAGCCCAATTCACCTCACAGGGATAATGTTGTTGTGGGGAAAATAGAAAGAAGTTGGATATGTTTTTCATTTTCAAACTGGTAGGGGCAAATCAGCACCTTTACATCTCTCAAATATAAGTTGTTAACATTTGTGAATTCTTGAATTTTCAATATTTCTGCGTAAATATGACGTAAAAGATGTCTATTTTCCAGCCATTGTAAAAATAAAAAGAACTTATTCTTATAATGTTGACATTTTTCATTTACCTATTGCTTCAAATTAATGAAAAAGTTATGGAGTTTATGTGGCTATGAAGACATTAGATATAATCATAAACCTATGGAAAACGTAAAACTAAACTGAAGATAATCTATCAGCACAATTCTTTTACACAGCAAAATAAACACTAATAGTTCTTAAAGTGATCTTGTACTAAGTAAAATAAATCACAATCTGAAAATCTTCTTTCCTATACATTTTCAATGCAATTAACATCTGATTCCAGCTAATCATTTCAGGTCCTCTATCCTATCATACCAAAAACTTTTGCTTTCTGTTAAGAACGATACCACAATCAGGCAGGAGTGTTACATATAGCTTTTCAGGCAGATTGATGTGATCTAGGAAACTTAAGCATGTGGGATATAAATAACAAACCTCTCATACCAGTAAGTCACTTATTCAATGTTAATAGTGCAACACACAACAGAGCTCTCTCTTATGCCTACTTTGTCCTTTGCAATACTGTGGGGAAGATAGACAAGACTACTTTTGCACTGTGAATTTGCCTGTGTTTTAGAGGAACCTGAGACTCTAGCCAACATGTTCCATCAATTCCCTTTCAATAACAACTTGTTCCCTGCCTTCGTAACTTTACTTGTTAACATGTCCTCTGAGAATGATTTTTGTTTGCTTTATATTATCAGATTGTACATACGTAATATTTAAGAAACCAGCTGAAAACAGATTTGGAAAGCTGAAAAAAAATTACTACCACCACTGCTTTATACAGAAAGGGGTTAAGCATATAAATAAAAAATATGAACGGGAGTTGGAAAAGACAAAGATAGATTCGGAGGTGTTGTCTAATCCAGAAGATTTCATTCCAGAGAAGGACTCAAGGATTGCTTTGGTGCAACGGGATC
>JAOYMU010000292.1:43961502-43973592 GCA_025802295.1 Psammodynastes pulverulentus | reverse complement strand
AAGACAGAGGGCATTATAAAAATCTACAGGTGGAAAAACCATTAAAGAGAGATTCAACTTAGAACTAAGGAGAAATTTCCTGACAGTGAGAACAATTAATCAGTGGAGTAGCTTGCCTCTGGAAGCTGGGGATGCTCCATCACTGGAGCTTTCAGGAAGAAACTGGGCAGCCGTTTGTCTCAGATGGTATAGATTCTCCTGCCATGGGCAGAGAGTTGGACAAGAAGACCTCCAACCCTACTATTCTATGTTCTAGGATGGCTATGATGATAGATGACATCTAAAGAAGAAATATTAATTTTTTTCTTACCTCTAAAATAGGACACATTATATCTGCTGTAGTGCCACCTTCTTTTTTGCAGAATGCATAAAAGGCCTCAAGATAGGACTAAAAAAAAATAGAACAGAAAAATAACACATTTATTTGAAAAACCCTCTAAATAGGATTTAACTGGAGCTGTTAATTTTGATGCGAGTCCAGGACAATAGGAAAAATATGAAAACATTATATTGTTTACTACAGAATGAAAGTAAGTTGATGTGTTTCTTCCACCATTAAACTTATAACTCATATAGGTTTTTGTAAAGCAAGACTCTGAGAAGAATTGGATGCATCTCTCTGGTTTGCTTTCCATTTGATTTGACTTGATTGCTACTAGCAATCTCAGATATGATTTTGAGAAGCAAGACATAGAGATAAGAATAAGTTAGTTCCTCCACATCCATTTGTCAAATTTGCAAATTTCTGTTTATCCCCTGGAGACTGGAATTAACAATATGAAAACTAGAAACACCGTTGAAGCCAGTGCCTGTGCTGTGAATTTTGAGAGCATATTTATGTGTTGTCAGAAAATGTACTACAGTTACTTAAGGAAATATATTTGTCTCTGGAGATTCTCAATCATCCAGCTCATGGTTGTCCCAAAGGTGTTTTTTCCCCCCAAAAGGTAATTGGACATTCTTGTTTTTTTCCTTTGAAAATGTTTCAGTTCTGAAAAAGCTTCTTGGATGAGAAGCGAAATGTTTTCAAGGAAAAAACTAGGAAAGACCAGTTGCCTTTTGGAAAAAGTATCTTTGGGTCTAGGGGGGATATGTTCTTTGCCTGTTCCTCTAGCTTACCTGAATGACATCCCAAACTATGTTGCATAAGATCAATATTAAAATATTGAATTTGGGAATCTTGGTTTCTACTTAATAACTGGCAATATTGCTGAATAGGTTTCAACATCAGCTGACAGTGCTTCTTGTAACAGCAACCCTAGAGGGGTAGTCCCGCCATTAGACAGACTGATGTCAGGGCATGGGAATGGCAGTCAAATGTTAGAAAACAGAGCTGTATGTAGACAGTTTATCCTCTGATCTTTAAAGCTGTGTCCACTGTGGAAGAAACATTTAGTGTTAAAATAAGAATGTGAGGCCAATGTTTTTGAATCTTGGCAGGTTCAAGGATGTGTGGACTTCAACTCCTGAATTCCTCAGCTATCCAGCCAGTTGAATCAACTTGGATGGGATAGTGAAGAGGGAGAAAGAATTACTTTGTTTCCTGTCATGCATAGCAAAAAGTTCTTGGGATGACTTCTGCAACCTCATGCAAAAATTTAAATTCCCTAAACTCAGAAGGGCTTAGATGTGAGCAAACCAGCATAGATTAGCCCACAGAAAGTTATTAATACCTTCTGCATACTTAGATGTGCAATCTCTTGATATACAATTATGTTTGTCTATTGGCAACAGAGATTTGAAAGCTTCCATTTAAGCGTTATATCAGAAAAATATGTTATAGAGTAGACAAAAGACACACTCATTGTCTTCTGCACATGTCCTTTGCATCTGAACCTGCCTAAACTCTATATGTTGAATCCTATTCTTGAACAAAATGGCTTTGTGTGTGACAGATAATAACATACAGTTGAACAGAAGTGACAAAATACTTTTGGGTTTTTTTGCCTCTAGCAGTAATATATACATCTATCTTACTTGTGTTTAATGTTTTATCTATATTTACATGACACCAGTGATAAATCTGTCACTTATTTTAATAGTCTCAATTTGCACAGAATTCAATAGAATTCAAGTGGGGTTTACCTTATACAGTTTGTTGCGCATGAGTTCAATATTCATTTCATCCAAGTCATTTTCAGATATACAATCTTGAAAAAAGTCAGCTGTAAAGAATAAAATTTAAACTATAAGTCAAATTTCAAAAAAGTTCATTTATTACATTTTTAAAAACATGTTAAAATACTAAGATTTTCAAATTATGAAAAAATAGAAGAGAAATAGGAAAAGTGACATGATTATAGAACAATGTTGATGTTAAATCCCCAGAAAAATTGCATCAAAATGATAAATGATAGCCATAGCTTTCTGGGGTGCCCTTCTGAAACACTACCTCACTATGGCTGGCTTTTGTTATTGTTGTTGATGATGTTGTTATACGGAAAGTGACCAGTTTTATAGTGGCTAGGATGTTGGCAGCATATTGCCAATTCCAGAAACAGGGTCAGAATATAGTTGTCTTTAAGAAATCTAGACCATTCCCAAATGTTAGTTATTATTATAGAATGGGTTAGGAAAAGTGATAAAAAAGTTTTCAAGTTCTGTGATTGGTATATCAAATTTGAAATCTTGAAGAATTATTGTTGTTAGAACACCTCAATTTGTAACATCCAGATGTATGGCTTTTAATTCTGGGAATTTATAGCAATAGGCATGAGAGCTGAGACACTGGGAGAAGCACCTGATTTCAGAAGGTTACCCTTATTGGAAAAGACTGTAGTGATCTGACTCAGTTGAAGGTAGCTTTGGTTCATATGTCACCAATCTCATATAGAGACTATTTAGATTGCAAATAAGTACGCCCCCCTTTTGCACAGTAAACCAATTTATCATGATGGAGCTATAGGAAATGCTGAAAGTGTTAAAACCCTGTTTGACTGGAGAAGAGGAAGGGAAATACTCAATACTGAATTTGACTGTACTGTGTAAATGCATCTGTGAAGGCACCCTTTAAATAAAGTTAATTGGGTTCTTATCATCTTAAAATAGGATCAGTAAATCAATTTTCCAAAGTGATTTCTACATATTGGATGTACCAGAAAATTTTCAGTAAGGATTGTTTGCAATACCCTTCCCTGTTGGAAATACCGCCCTGAGTCCGTTTGGAAAAGGGCGATATATAAATTTTAAAAAATAAATAAATAAATAAATAAATACAACCCAAGAGTTGAAATATTAACTTGGGTGGTTTGGATTCATTTTATTAAGGCTGGGTCAATTACTCTTATTTAAAGGGCATATATTTCTCTTGGCTGTCTCCCTTAAATTTGGAATTCATTATTAATATTTTTCATTTTTCAGATATGATACTGGTTAAAAGAATCATGATATAACGTGGAAAGGAGAAATCTACCTGATCTGCAGCAATGAACTAGTTTAAAATCCCATATGATTTTTTTTAATTGATAATTTTGACAAAGGGGCAAGAAAGAAGACATTCCTCAATACTATCCTGGAATTTTTGGTTGAAAACATTTTTCCAGACTGTTTTTCTTTTTTTTCTTTTTACACCTAATTTTATCTTATTTTGTTTTCATTATTATTCATTTTGAGGGTATATTATATTGTTAACACTATTGTATGCATTTTTCTTCTGTTAACTGATTTATTATAATAAAAGAAATGCATGAAAAGCAAACATTCATACAAAGGGGCATAGCATGTGATCTACTTAGCTAAAGGATGTGTAAAAACTAATATTTATGCCTTCCTAGCACCAAAACAATATGTGAACAGTAATCACCAAGTAAATCAGAGCATAATAAGTTATGTTCATTTTGATGGGCCACATGTTTTTTTAAAGGAAGAAGATATAGTAGGAAATGTTCTCTTCCGTTGGATCATACTTAGAAATCTATGAAAAGATTGACTGATGTACCTAATGGTGTGTCCACCAAGATTGCATTGAAGAGCTCTGCAGGGTTTGGAGCAATGCTGACAGCTTCCATTTGCTCGAAGTTGCCCAAAGGATGGCACTTAAGAACCAATTCATCTATGGGTCTTTGGCGCAATGTACCAGTAATGAGGAGAATCACATTATCAATCATATAACTATACCTAGTATGACAAGATAACATCAATCAAAGGTTTTATTGCATTCTCTGAAAATTTTTTAAAATCCAAGAATCAGGTTAATGTTAAATCTAATATCTTGGGCTTTGTAGCAGAATGTTAATTTTCCTCTAAGCACGGATCATATGATAAAATGGAAATAAGAATTTCTTCACAATGCATGCAACATTAAACAAAATGACAATATCATCTAAAAGGAATCTATTTTGCAGACCATTGCACATTGAGAGGTGGGGGAAGTTCAACTCTTCACATTTCATTATCTGCATGTGGATTTTTTGATCCTCATTTTTCCTCATTTCTCTATCAGCCATTCTGAATCTTATAACCTCCAAATATTTGGGACAACTCTTACCAATCCTGGCCATATCAGCTGAGCTGATGGTACTTGGAAAGCAACAAATCTGGGAAGAGAATGTTACTTTATATTGATAAACAGGAGACACATTCTACTGACTCTTATTAATAAGTCACATAGCAATGTGTTTGCCCTTCTCTGGGTGATAAGTCATTTGGGTTAAATATTTAATTTTTCCTCTTAAAATTTAATTCCTCCATTTTATAGAGAAGATGTATGGAGACTTTCCTGTTTTTAAGACAAGAAAGTTAGATTGGTGACGTCAGGGGCTTAATTTAATATTCTAAGAAATGAATTATCAATTAAAATGCATTTATTTAATTACAGTATTACATACTACTGACTCCCAGACAGACTCTCAGCAGGTTACAAAAATACACATAATATCTACTCCCAATTGCTTATAGAACTCTTTGCAGTAATCAATAGGTTATATTTCTAATTCAGAATGACAAAACACAACAATTGGTTCAGGCGCAAAATCATAATTAATAGTTGAGTAAACAAAGAAACAGTGCTTCAGACAAAAGAAGGAAACCTAATATTACTATGGTGGTGTTAAAGGTAAAGATTTCTTCTGTCCAGTCATGTCCAACTCTAGGGGCAGTGTTCATCTCTGTTTCTTAGCCAAGGAGCCAGAATGATTAAGATTTCCGTGGCCATGTGGCCAGCATGACTGTAAGCCAAGGCAACCAGAATGCTGTTACCTTCCCACCCAAATGCTACCTGTTTATCTGTTTGCATTTGCATGCTTTGGAACTGCTAAATGGGCAGGATCTGGGGAGTTCACCCCATTGCACAGCACTCAGGTCTTTATTTTATTTGTTTATTTATTTATTTATTTACTTACTTACTTACTTACTTATTTTATTTGTCAAGCATATATGAGAAAAAATAAGTATAAGTATAAACATAACATATAAACGTAAGTATAAGTGAATACGAATTTTAAAAAAAACCATTAGAACAGGGATGGTAGGCATGTTGGTGCACTTGAACCCAGACGTGTAAGCTTTCCAGTGGATAAGCTCAGCATCTTTAACTGCTGAGCCACTGTGCCCCCTACAGTGGTGTTATAAAGAGTTAAAAGGTAAGTATTTGAATGTATGAGCGAGGTTG
Source organism: Psammodynastes pulverulentus (assembly GCA_025802295.1). Classification (NCBI taxonomy): domain Eukaryota; kingdom Metazoa; phylum Chordata; class Lepidosauria; order Squamata; family Psammodynastidae; genus Psammodynastes; species Psammodynastes pulverulentus. The sequence goes on along the minus strand of JAOYMU010000292.1, from coordinate 43,967,984 downwards.
GCATAGTGATTAAGGTACCAGGCTAGAAACAAGGAGCCTGTGAGTTCTAGTCCTGCCTTAGGTCAAAAGCCAGCTGTTTGACCTTTGGCCAGAATCTCTCTCAGCTCTAGGAAGCAGGCAATAGCAAACCACTTCTGAAAATTTTGCCAAGAAAACTACAGGTAGTAGTCCAGACAGTTGCTAGAAGTTAACAAAGGAGAAAAAATGTACATATTTACTGCAAATCAGGAAAAAAAATCCATTACTAACAAATAGCTTGTCAGCATGTTTTAAGTAATAAACTCAAAACAGAATAAACTCCATAATTTAATAAACATTAGTTTATTAAATTATCCTATCAAGTAATTTATCTTGTTTTTCTTTCAATGAGCATTACATCATTATCTTTCACATAAAACACATATTTTTGGACAGCAGTCATTTCAGTGGAGCTTGAAAGTGCTTCACATGCTCCATTTCTATTTAAATGTATTCAAAATGCATAGAATTTGTTCACCACACAACAACCACAGAAACTATGGGAATCATTTGCTATACATTTATTTCCTTAAAAGTATGCAAATGTTATCATAGGAAATAACATAAAAATACCGGTATATTGTTTTTCTGGACATATATTAGGCTCGTGATAGATTTTGCTTTGATAGGATCAGAAGGGGGTTAAAACAGGTTCTAGGTCACTGTTTCGATAGGCATTCTCAGCAAAGGGACCCCAAAACACTGGTGGCAATTCAGGAGACAAACTAAGTCATGCTGTTGCCTAAGAGATAATGACAGATGACTCCCAGTCTCCAGTCTAAGTGTATGTTACTCAAAGTCAGTCAGTTACTCTGACATTTGAGGGGAACAAAAAACCTTCTGTGCTGTAAAGATGTAGCAATACTGAACACAGCTAATACATAATTGTTCTTTTGTGAAAGTCCAAGTTAGCTGCTTAAGGGAAATGTGTTTAGGCTAAAATCAGTCACACTATTTTCAAGGAAAAGTCTTTATAAGAAATTATAGATCCACCTCTGGATCTGTTAACTAAGATAAATAAATAAGAAAACAATCAGAGGTTTTAGAAGTTTCTTCCCAGATTGCTATATTTTCCAGGATTATTGTGGGTGCATAGCGTCATCCCAAGCATCACTCATAATGAAAATCTAAGATAAAGGCACCCTGATTTGAACTTGGTGGTTGCATCCAGGGAGATTTCTTGGCCATGTTATGGAAATGTCTTTCCTTTGTCTTCTTCAGCAGGGTGGTAGCTTTTATTTACTTTCAGTCTATCCAACAGCCGTGGAATTCCTAAATGGTTCTCCATTCAAGTAATTTACCAAGGCTGACTCTGCTTAGTTTCCATCTCAAAACAACTTCGACAAATGAACTATGAACAAGGTCTCTTGGTCTAACATTTGCATCTTTAATTTTTAGATGCAAACTATTAATTAATTAATATGCTTTCATTATGTCCAAGTAGAGTGGTTACAGCAATGATACAAAGCAATGGTAACTAATTGTTCTGAAAATTAATATGTGCATAATAATAACATGACATATTAAAACAATTTAACTCAATTTAAAGTAGAACAGCAAGTAGTAAACCTTAATAATCAAATACCACCATCCCTGCTTGGGCCCAACACATAGCGAATACTGTTATATTTGTTTAGCTAAATGCTATGCTTCCTAATTGGGTCGTAATCTTATATTATGTAAAAGTGACATATCAAGTACCCAGAACTTTATAGTAATGCAGTGATCAAGTATCCCTAGCATGTATACTTCAGTCCATGGTGTCAATGCCTGGCATGAAAGAGGAGATTTGTTGGCCTTTAGCTCCTGTTGAGTTCTTGTTACAACTGTCAAGCAAAGGCAACCATGTGAATGCTTACAGAGCATATAGTAAGACTTGCTCACAATGCTTCCTAGCATGCCATCTACGTGTTTCTCAACGTTTGCAACTTAAGATGGGTGGACTCCAACTCCCAGAATGGGGAATTCTGAGAATTGAAGTCCGCTCATCTTAAAATTGCTAAGGTTGAGAAACACAGTTCTAAAGAGTGAGAATAATCGCACCTCAGTGTTATTGTGAATGCCCCAAGAGGTGTTGGGTTATTGGATGTCCTTGCATTGAATTTGCTCACAAACCCTGAGAGCAACATTGGATAGGAACTTTGTGAGAAATTTAAATGAAAATGAGACCCAGCCACTAATACTACTAAGAATGCAAATAATGATAAAGATTGGAGGCGGGGGGGGGGGGGCGCTGTTGATAACTATTCCACTATTCAGGAATGCCTGGGTGCTGCTTAACAACGTCAAGTTTTTACAATGATCTGCATTCAGCATTCTCTGGACATACGGGCTCAGTCTACTTCATACTGATTTTTAAATCACTTCTGAAAAATAGCTTGTGCTAAAAAATCATTCTAGGGTTTCCTGTTTATATGACAGTGGAACATGAAGCCACATGAAGCGATAAGTTTACTTTTGCTGGAAGTTTTCGAACAGAGTCTGGATGTTCATGTCTCAGAGATATTCCAGCAGATCCTGTACTGAGCAGGATGACTGCTAATCTGTCTTCTACCTCTGTGTTATGAAATTGCAGTCAATTTTTACAAAGAAAAAAAGGTCAACAAGGTTGCCATTTTTATGACTCATCTTTCCTACTGAGTGAAATATTGCTGCAATAACAGGAAAAAAAATGTCTAGGAAAAGAAGTTGCAGTTCTGTTTCTGATTTAAATAAGGCTACCCAACTTAGTATTAAGATATCCCAAAGACTAGGCGATGACAGCAAAGAGATACAGAAGACCATCTAGCAGTTGTATGGCAACATAAAAATGCTCTATTGCTAAATCTTTGTTGATAATGTAGGTCTATGTATTAAACTGGCATATAAATAAAACTAATATTTCTGGATGGAAACGTTCTGTATTTTGCTTGGCCATTCCCACAGTGTGAAGCTACCTAGCCAAGAAGACACAGTTTATGACGTGATTTGGCAAGCATAACATGGGGATTTTCATGACAAATATTTAAACAGCAACAGCATATTTAAGAATATGTATGCATGAGATACCTAGAGTTTTTTAAAAATAAATTCTAAAATAAAAGTTAAATTTTCCTTGGGTTGAGTTTAACTTCCAATGAAAAGATGGTTTCTTGGCAACAGACTAGAGGATTTTGTCATTATCTTTTGAAATTGTTTTTGAGTGTCTTACTCTAATCTACAACACCAAGTTTTTCTAGTTGTCTCCCACCACGTATTCATCAGATCTGTTCATCTTTTTAACAAAATGTTACACTTTTCAATATTAATAAGATACAGATTTGAGCTCTTCTTCATAGCTCACTGGTACAATCATTTCAGGAAGTAACTTCACTTACGTAACATAATTTAGGAAAGTTGAAAGTGGTTCAAAGGCATGATTTCTAAAATACTGAAATTCTGTCAGCAGTTTGAATTTTAGTTTGTCATCAATTGTAGAGACGGTAAGAGAACCAGTTTCATTGGCCAAGAAGTTTCCATAATCTGTGGTTTGTAAGTGTAACTTCAGGTCTAATACAGAATTGAAAAGATAATAACAATACATTTATTGGTTTCAAAGAAATTAAGTGACAAATCACACTGATTTCCCATTTCAATGACAGGTATACATCTACACACAATATTTATTTTACACTTCCTAGATCAAAACTTCTCAAACCAATAATCATCACGATACACTAAAACACTATAATATCTTATTCAATAACAAAAATATCACATATTCATTAAAAATGGAATATTTTCACATTTTATATTGAAAAGGCCTAGGTGAAAAATATATTTTTAACAGATACTTTAAAGATCATATATTCTAGCAGACATTTTGGGGTAGGGGAACATTCCAGAGTGTGAGTGTTCCTGTGTTTAGTTTTAATCCCAGTCTGGCTACAAATCATAGTTTGTTTAGAGATTATAAATCTGGATTTGAAATCAAATCTGAAGCTATTTTCTAAATCACAAACTATTGGCGCAAACAATAGTTTCTGTTGAATTCAAAAGATAAAAGTGTAAGTCAGAAATTAGCGAATGTATAACCAAACCAAGAAAAATAAATAATTTATTAGGCATGTTGTTCTCCTAAGAAGCCGAAATCTGAAAGCAGAATGTTCTCTTGGCCCTACATCCTGGTTTACAAAAGCCTGCTTCCTAACTAAAGAAAACTAGATAGAAATGTTATTCTTTGAATAAGCCTGCAAAACTTACTTGCTATGGCAATCAGAATCCCTCCTCAAAATAGGGCTATCAGATCTAAACTGCCACTAGATTGTAGCAATAAGAAAGTCTAACTCAGGTGTCATCTAATGGCTATCTGGAATTATGCAGCTCACATCTGGTATCCCAGATTAAATATATAAGGGGCAATCATTCTGACTAAGTTTAAGCAATTTAATCATAGTTGGCATTAAATTCAATTTCAGTTTCAGTTAACTGCACTTTACAAGAGCCTCGGTGGCGCAAAGGTTAGAATGCAGTAATTGCAGGCTTCTTCTGCTTACAGCCAGGTGTCTGCAATTTGGCAGATCAAATCTCACCAGGCTCAGGGTTGACTCAGCCTTCCATCCTTCCGAGGTGGGTAAAATGAGGACCTAAATTGTGGGGGCAATATGCTGATTCTGTAAACCACTTAGAGAGGACTGTAAAGCACTATAAAGTGGTATATAAATCTAAGTGCTATTGTTATTGCTATTAACATTATATAAGCATACATATGTGTGTTTATACACACAAATACACACACACATAGAGATGTAATATATAAGGTATATATAATATATCTTATATTATATATAATATATAACCAACTCTTGATGATTCTACGCACAAGTCCAGGTAGTTTTCTTTAATACTGTACAGAAATGCTTTCTTCTGGAATCCCCCCCTCCCAATTTACTAGTATAGTAAACTTTTCTGCTAGTCTGCATTCCAAATACTAATCTAGTCAGATCCTGCTTAGATAGGAATCTATGCTTGTATATAATATCACCCTTCTGTTCATTCCTGCCCTGTCTCTGTAAGGAAAGGTCTTTCCCATTAAAGCCGTCAACTGCACAGAAAATAAGAGGCCGGGATGACGGAAGAAGACATCGTGCTGAACACACCGAAGCAAAGCATGTGGAGATAAAAAACAACCCTGTGGTTGATTCAACTGTTTTGCCCTTTCTCTTTTAAGACTATCGATGCTATTTTCCAGTTTTCCCATCAAATGCACTGAAAACATTTTTAGAAGCATTTGCCTTTCAAATCTCCACCAGCAAAACTTCAAGGAGAATTTTTTTTCAAAATCTGATCATAGTAAGAGATGAAGGGATGCAGAAATGCCCTTAAGCAATCTGCAGGGGGTTTTGCTGTCAACAACCTGAGTGTGTGTCAGAATGGTCCAAGGAGATCTACAGAATAGCTTTAGTCATATTCACCCAGTCCCCAAATGGAAAAAATTCCACTGCATGAAGAAAAATCTTCCTTAATATATATGATTTCCTTTTTTGACTTGGGAGTTAAAACATCAAACCATGTTCCATCATATATGTTTTCTTTTTTTTTTGCCTAACGATCAGCACAAGCATATAAAACACAAGATTTCGGGTAAATGAAGAAAAATTATTGAAAATATCATTGCCAGGCATTAGGTCAGTGTTACCTTTTCTTTTTTTAGCATGCTGGGTCTTTTTAAGTGGTACTGCAACAACCCTCACCGCAATGATTTGTCCATCAAACTCTCTCTATTCAAGTCAGTGATCCAGTTAAGCAAAAAAATATGTGGTGAAATCTAAACCATTGAAATAATTTTTAAACTACTTTGTGAATTATTTGTTCTGCCTTGATATTGATATATCTGATCATTTATACTCAGCGCTTTTCTTCTCTGAAGAAAGGTGCCAGAACGCACCCCCGTCGTCGCGCTAAAAAACCCCGAAAATGATAGCGTGCGATTAGTCGAGACGGACCACGTGACGCGGACTCTGAAAAGGTGCCGGAACACAGTACCACCGAGTTCCGGCGGAAAAAAAGTCCTGTTTATACTGACTCACACTTTGAATGGGGCTTTCCATTAAGGCACAATAGGAATTGCCCAACACCTTTTCAGAACACAAGCCTCCTCATTACAGCATCTCAGAGAGTCCAGGCTTCAACCAAACTTAACTCAGACAACCTAAAAGTTTGGTATGACCAGGGCTTTTTTTCCACTGGAACTCGGCGGTACTGTGTTCCGGGACTTTTTCAGAGTCCCGATCACGTGGTCCGTCTCAACCAATCGCGCGCTATCATTTCCGGGTTTTTTTAGCGCGACAACGGGGGTGCGTTCCGGCACCTTTTTTCAGAGGAAAAAAGCCCTGGGTATGACCCCTACAACAGCCAATAGAATTCAACTTTCAACTTTCAACTTTATTATACTTATATCCCGCCCCATCTCCACAAAGGGACTCGGGGCGGGTAACAACAAGATA
>JAOYMU010000292.1:43852153-43870296 GCA_025802295.1 Psammodynastes pulverulentus | reverse complement strand
GCGCGCGATTGGTCGAGACGCGTCACGTGACGCGGACTCGAAAAAGGTGCCGGAACGCAGTACCGCTGAGTTCCGGCCAAAAAAAAGCCCTGGATATCACTAACAAATTTGTAGCCCATCATTATGCCTAGGAGGGCCCTGAGTTTTTGAGCTTATCTATGTTCCCTCTTAAAATACTTGGGAAAAATCTCTTTTTGGGGGGTGTATTCGATCTCCATGAATTTGTAGAGAAAAATGGACTTCAGATTGTTTTTGTAGTACATTCTTATGCTTAGTAAGGCGCCTACTGTTCAACTTACCAATGTTTGCTTGTAAAATACATGTGGAAATGCCTGTCTTCCTAGGGAATGTGTCTTATTTATGATCCACAAAATATTGATGTTATTCCAATAATAAAGCAGGCTCTGCAACATCACTGTGTAATTCATGGATTCATGTGACCTAGTTATGCATTCCATTCTGTTTAATCAATGGCTTCCTGCTACAGATTAGAATGACTTCCTTACACCCTCACTTTGGGAGTATCAAGTTCATTGGGAGGGTAGATATAATGCTGAATTTTTTCTTCAAGCTCAGAGCACTTTTGCCTCATTCAGAGAAGGAAAAAGGAACAGCGGTGTGTCTCTTAGATGCTCTTCAGTTACCAGGACTTGGGCAGTATAAGGTTTTAATAAATGAATGAATAATAAATACTCAAGGAGCTATAGAATTCAAAAGCAATATTTTGTTTTAATGTGTTATATGGATAGTGTTCATTTTTAACAATGAGAAAAGAATGAGAAAAGAAATTTAAATATTGTCAAGAGTGAAACATTGGCAGCTACACGTCTCTTCATTTCAGCTTGTCATTAGTGTAAGGGGGGAGGTATTGATTACGAATGGGTTAGTTGGAGAAGCAAAACTTCTACAGTTCCACTGAAAATTGTGAAAGTCTAGAAACTTTTCAAGGACGTATCAACAGTGTGAAGAAGAAGGCAGATGGTTCCCATAACACAGGGAACGTGTTTACATGGTCCACATGGAAGCCTGGGCGCTGGGCTGGGAATTTCATTGTTTAATACTGTGAACTGCTGCCTGAGAAATTCAGAGTCAGTTTTACTTCGCCCTTATCATGCTATGTATTCAATAAACAGTAAGCTTTTCAGAACAGAAATGATCCTGGACTTTTATTTGGATACTCAAGCTGGATGCTGACAAATATTTTATACTGCAGTAAAGTATATATGAGTTACTATATGTCCAATTGTAATTTTTATCTGTATTGCAGTTTAGAGGCTAGAAACAACTTTATTGATTTGAGAATATAGCTAAAATACAAAAGTTTTTATTTAAATTATGACTTTATTTTTAAATGTTGCCTTCATTCTTTTCTGTACACATAATAGCATTTCATTGAGATTCATTAACATCTGTGATTAGAAAAATAAAAGCATACTAACATTAAGTTATGGTTCAGATTCATGATTAAAATGCAAAACAATATATACACATCAAACTATTTAAAAGCTAAGACATTTATTCTTCAGTCCTAATAGCTGCATTTCAATGACTAGGCTGAGTCAAAATATCCTAAATCAGATGAAGAATTTCTACTTCAGAATGCATTCATGTGCTTCCATTAAAGTTTCAAGTTATTTAGTGCATGTAAGATTTTATTCTATACAGTTATGTTCTGTAAGAAATGGCTTCATTTTTGTGGCTTATTATCCAGCCCCTTAGCAATCTGCAAAAGATGATGTCATGTTGCAGTGCCAACATGAACATCACAGCAATTCTTATCAAGTATCAGATCCTGCAAATACACATCCACACTGCTATAACTATGCTTTTCCTTTTTACTGATGGCCTTTTCCTTTCAGGAATAAGATGAGAAGAAGAAAAGGAGCAGCGAGAAAAGAGAGGGGGAGGAATGAGGCAAGTGCATGTATCGCATTTTGAATTGTGCTCAGCAGGAAGAACTAATAGCAGTAACTTATTGGAATGAGGTTCTAACTTCTCTGCTCTTCAGAGGCTGACAAGGGCGCCAGTTGTCAACCATGCTGCATTGAGGTTCATTTTCCTTATTGAAGCAAAGGCAGCGAATTTTGTTGATCTGGAGGAAAGGAAAGGAAAGATATTAGTATTCCTCTACTTTAAGCAGAATTCTTAAGGTTCTGATGCAAGACTTATTAGGAACACAATTTTTCCTGTGTGTATGTTGGCACAAATAAAAAATGGCAAATAGTTTCCCATCATCCTATCCTTCCCAGTCTGGCATTGGCTTCAATTGTTTGGGGCTAGTGTAGAAGTTGAAATGCAACATGTCATGAATGTTTTAGATCAGGGGTGTCAAACTCAGGGCCTGGGGGCGAGGGCCGGCCAATGGGGTGCTTAAATCTGGCTTGCGGGGCCTCCCTAGAAACAACAAAGGACTGGTCCATGGTCTGAGCAAATGAAAACAGAGCTCGGAAGGACTGTGCGTGGTCCTCCCATGATCTGTTTTTGGCTGCCACGGCCTCCTGAAACCCACTGTCAGTGAAAACCCTCTGCCATGTGGCCCTCCTGAGCTCTGTTTTCACTTGCAGAGGGTGGCAGCAGACCATTGCGGCTGAAAACGGAGCTTGGGAGCCTGTTTCCACTGGCAGAGTGCTTGGGCCACCACAGATGCCCCCAACACGAATGACGTCAAGATGCCCCTGGCTATGGCCACCCCGGCATCCAAGATCAAATACAATCCTGATGTGCCCCTCAATGAAATCAAGTTTGACACCCCTGTTCTAGATTGAGGAAATCTGGAGCATAAAATAATGGGTTGGGCTTCAGTGGTTCAATCTGAAATAAGACAGATATGTGGGTTTAAATTATGGAAAAATGTACTTAAGAATATCCTGGATTCCTATGTTCTTTACATATAATGCAACAGCTCTTCCATAATCGTGTTGGATCTTTGTGTATTTTAATATTTCTGCATGTGCCTGAATTATACAGACCAATAAATGATAAAGGGAAGAGGGGAATTCATGTCTAATTTTAATTTGCCAGAGCATAGATGTGTACATAGATGTTATTCTGCACATTCATCCATATCAAAGCACTCACACATGTGATGCACACATAATGAAGTGAACTATACTGGTCAACACAACCTTCATATCATTTAACTGACTGGAGGTATTGTATCTGCGAACTGCCCCAACTGAATGAAAACAGCTTATACTAACGAACAGAATGTTTTGTTATATTAAAGCTTATGCCAGGGAGTCCTCAAACTTGGCAGCTTTAAGACTTGTGGACTTCAACTCCCAGAGAATTCACAAGTCTTAAAGTTGCCAAGTTTGGAGTTATGCCTTTTAATAAAAAATTTAGTCAGAAAAGGCTCCCAGGTTTTTCCCCATTATAAACTAACATGGCTTTTTTGGTAGAAACAGTAAGCAAGACCAGTTGCAGTTTCTGAGTCTACAAGGAAGAATCATGTAAACTGCTTTGCAGTAGTCTCCTTCTCTTCATGATGAGGAGTATGAGTTATGGCCATAAGGGTGTTCTATTCCAAGAAAGGTCCACAACTGATGTACTAGCCAAAGCTGAGCAAAGGCTCTGATCACAACTTTCAGCTGCTGCTCAATCAGCATCCCCATCTGCCCTTCAGGAGAATTAAGTACAGGTAGTCCTTGACTTATAACAGTTCATTTAGTGATCGTTTAAAGTTACAACAGCACTGAAAAAAGTGACTTAGGACCATGTTTCACAGTTACCACCTTTGTAGCGTCCTCATGATCATGTGATGAAAATTCAGACGCTTGGCAACTGATTCATACTTATGGCCATTGCTGTGCCCCACGGTCATGTGAGCACCTGTTACAACCTTTTGACAAGCCAAATCAATGAGAAAGCCAGATTCACTTAACAACAGGGTTACTAACTTATCAACTGCAGTGGTTCACTTAACAACTGTGGCAAGAAAGGTCATAAAATGGGGCAAAATTCACTTAATAAGTCTTCATTTTCTTGTAACCTTGACACATTTCTGCAATTTAAAAAAGCTTAATATCCATGCCATTATGCAAAATCACAAAGCCAACTACAATCGTGCCAATACACACGATTGAAAGCCTACATAGCCATACACTGTGTGTGTGTATGTGTGTTCATATCCATGTGGGCTAGAACCTAAAGCAGCTTCATGTTGCTATATCTACCACTGTGAAATTTGATCAGAAAAGCCATTGCCCATGCTCTCTAATTAGATATTAGAGGGGAAATCAGTAACTCCTAGTAGCAAAAGGTGGGGAGTGCAACGTTTGAAGCAAATGAATTTACCTGTTCTTTGCTCACAGATACGGGCTCCTTCAGAACAATCCAGATGACACATTCAAGCAAAGGTGGTGTGGTCAATGATCCTGGGTAAGTCCAATAGTCACGAGAGGCAGGTAGGAGACCAGTGGGATCAAAACTGGTAAAGTTAGCCTCTTTCTCCTAGAAGAGAGAAGTTTGATAAAACAATCTAGTAAAGTGTTTCTCAATCTTGGCAACTTGAAGATGTATAGATTTCAACTCAATTCCCAGAATTTCCCAGTCAGAAATTCTGGGAGTTGAAGTCCATCATAAAATGTATGCTAAGATATTTTTTTGAAAATATGGTTTAATGCAACTATAGTGATAAACAAGAGTATATGCTGTTTTACCTCCTCTCTGATGGATACCAAGCAAACAAAAGTTTTTAATATATGTAGGTAGAAATGAAAAGTAAACATTTCTGCTATGGTTAAATATAGCATTTTTAAACAAGATATAGTTAAGCAACCAGTGCCACTTAAAATACAGGTTGAAAGCAATTTTATTTCAACTGCCCCCCCTCCCCTGCAGTAATGTTTTTTCAAATAATAATAAAATTCACAGCTCAGATATTCCTGGCTACCAAGAAAAAGTAGCACTTACTTTGTGTTTAATGGAATCTAGTGCATCAACAACTTTCTGTAATCCAACACAGGGACTTCCTACCTGTGAAATAAAAGGATAAAGAGAAACTTGAGTTATGCCTTGTGCATATGCTCATGTAATTTACCAACTGAAGAAGCCTTTTAAATTTGGCCCACTAACCTCCTTCCAAGAAATTAATCTTAATTCAAAAATAAAATCAATACTCAGCTTCCAAAACAATATTGACTCAGTTTATCCTCTATTACCACTTTTCTGAAATACATTTGGAAAAGCAAATTTGCCAGTTGCACTGGAATGTAACTCTGCATAGAGTGACATAAAAATGTAGACATAGAATATATATACAATGAAGTATAACAAAAATATCCATAACCACAGTTCAAATATATATAATTTTTGTTGCTTACTATTTTAGACAGATGAACCATTTAAGATCATCTCTTCTGATATATTTAAAAGGAAAAATTAAAAAATCTATTAGATGCACCAAATCCATACGACTGTTATATTAGGTATATGTTCATATGAATTTTGCACTTATACCTCATATTTGATTACAATATGTTGCAAGAATCTATTAAATATGGTTAAGACTAAATCTTCATGATTTTTAGGTAAAGAAGCTTTATTGGCAAGTATCTTTTTCTGCAATGTGTTTGTTTGCTCACTTGTGTCATAAAGGCTTATTTTCTCTGCAAACCATGTAGCTTGTTTGGAATCATGTTGCATATAAATTAAGTTAATTTCTGATAATCCTGTAGCAGACCAGAAAATTTGCCCACCTGACTTTTAGATCCTTTCCAAATTTAAGATTCTTTTTTTTAAATTAACTGACCTCTTCAGTTTTCAGTAGAAATTAATATAAAGGGAACAATGTTATCATCAAAACATCTGGAATGACCGTAGGCAGTTAATTCACTTCTGAGTAAGGCACAAAGTCACCTTGCCCGATAGATATTCTGAAAATGCAAAAATGACAGAAGGAAATAGAAAGATACTAACCTTCAAAAACACTCCCACAACTGCCAGGCCATCAGGATGCTTTACAGCTTCATCAAAACTTCCATATTTTGTATTCCAATGCACTAAGTGGAGCTGTAATCAAGAAAAATGCAGAAGAAAACATCCATTAATAGTCTTTAAACAGAGGAACTCAATAAATTATATATTAATCTTTAGCCTGAAAGAGTCTCTTGATTTCAAAGACATTAATAGAAAGAACTGGCTTGTTAGTTCCTTTTCCCATGCAATAAAATATTCAAGTACAACTATATTTCTCCCAGTCGTCTCATGCCATTCAGACCATTACTAATATGTAAGCAGACTGCAAATCCTTTTATTCAGACATTTCTGTGAAAGCAACAGCTATACTACATATATATTTGAAAAGGCTCAGGTAGATTGAAAAAAAAAAGCCAACAGCTATGAAAAAACAGTGCAAAATGCAATAGCAAAAATGATCTCTGAAAGCTTTTACTACTCACTGATTTTCTACCATGTCCATTGGCTGCTAATTTCCTTCTGGACTCAATTCAAACTAATAGTTACTGCATTCAGTGTCAAACAGTAACTTTTCCCACCTGTTGCCCTTCTAGCTATTACTCTGCATTAGGATCTCAATCTAACTAGGAGTACCAGAGTACCAGATAGGAGAAGGCTGACCTAAAGAGTCTAAGCCAAGACACTTCCTTTTAGAAGTGGTAATGTATACATTGCATTTATCATCAAAGTGATAGCATTTATCATCAAAGTGATAGATTGAGTAGTGACTGGCAGGTCTGTAGAATAAGTATATCCTAGGCTGTAAGTATGAATGTAGAACAACTATGTTAGCTAGATCAAATATGGGCAACTTTATGAAGATCAGAAGTGACAACTTATTGTATCATTTAGAGCAGGGGTGTCAAACTATCGGCGTCATGGCGGCATCACGTGACATATCGGGACTTTCCCCCCCTTCGCTAAACCAGGTGGGGGGGTGGGGCCAGCATGTGACGCATCCAGCCCACGGGCTGTGAGTTTGATACCCTTGATCTAGAGAGTTGCCTGTGACATTAATGAAATAATGGTGACATCATAAGAAAACACACTAATTATTTGGGGAGCTAATTTTTCAGTATTTTTAAAAATGGTTCAAAACTTCCCAAATGGTCTAAAATTGTGCTACCAAAATTTGGCAGCAAAATGGCTGAATGTTGACAGTGCAACTTTTATTAACTTGAAAATTATAAACACATTAAAAATAATGTTGTATCATTAATGATTGCTCATTTTGCTCATTTTGCCATTTTTGCTTCTAAAATTTGGACACATTTTAATGAAGGCCACGATTAGCCTAAATTTTCTCAGATACTTTCTGAAAAGCCTTTCTTTTTATTTATTTCACTTTAATCCTACTAAAAATTCACAATTTATGGATTGTTTGAATTTGGATTTCTTCAGAGAAAGTTGGACTTGATAAAAAGTTCCTTCCAATTGTACAATTCTAAGACTCCAAAAACTGAAAAATATTTTTAGCTTTCAATATTAATTGATTTTCTTTTATTGGATTTGACTGACATACTTCTTTATTCCATTGCTAATTTTGTTTTAGGATAAAAATATGGCCCCTATAAGTATCATGCATAAATTTGGAAAGACCCCTACTCAAAAATGTATAAATTGGCCTGTAATCAATACAATATACTTATATATTTAATATCCAATTCTTATATATTTCAGTATATTTTTCAATAGTGAATACACACACATATACAAACACAAAAATAAACACTTGGAAATTAATGAAGGTCTTACCTCGGCATCATATTTCACCCCATCGACAGTGTGTTCAGAACCCTGGCCTTCACAGGATCCCCAATGAATATGGAACTGCTTTAATTTGTAAATTCCTTCAACTGGGCCACCTTTCAGCACTGAAATAAAAAATAGCTGTTGTAGACTTCGTCCGTAAACTGGCCTTATAACAAAAAGTATGAATTGTTTTCCTATATTGAGTCAATTTTGGGGGATATAGTTTCACTAATGTCTTTGCCAGATTAAGCAAGTATGAAAATTATAAAGATGCAATAATTTGCCACAGTAAATTTCCCACTGACTCAAATATGATCTTGCTGTGATAAACTGAATTTCTCCAGCATATCAATTGAGATAATTTAAAATTTTGATAAAAATCTCTTAAGGATCATAATCCGCACGTGCAAAACACTTTCTGTGATCCTGAATCTTAATATGAGCTAATCTCATAGGAACATCTGCATGTTAAGAAAGCTATTACATTTTTGACATGTGACAAGTCTAATTCTCAGCTGGCCCTGCATACTACAAGATTTAGAGAATTTAAGTGCTTTCAAAAACATAATTTTCCCTCAATTGGCTACTACTAATAGAACTTGATTTGCTACTGGTGTTCCTCAATCACAGAGTAAGAAAAGAGACAGAAATCTACAAAAATACAAGCCAAGATATTTCTGCAGAACACAGTTTACCTATAGTTCCTCAAAAACTAGGGCAGATGGCCTGAATATATATATGTGGGTCATGCCAAAAAATTATTATACAGGAGTAGAAATTTTCCCCAAATATTACATGTTTAAAAATTCTGTACTATGGCTGACCTGAGTTAAACTAGTAAGGATTATAAAGGATTAGGCTGTTTTGTCATTCACTTACCCACAGGCCATTATTGAGTTCAATCAGGGTGAATTCTAATCATTATCTAACAGCCTTCCAACAGGGCAAAAATTGTCATTTTGGGAGAGGGATTTTTTTTTTAAATGCTATCTCTCACAAGCACACTTTCTGTATTTGGTAATATTTGGTTCTGAATTAGCACAAACAGAAATTTACAGGCAAGATTATTATCTCAACTTCTTAGTTTAGAACCTCTAGTCTAGAACCAGTCAGGCAAAACTATTCACATGTTTAAAAATGTACTTTTAGTAATTTCTTCTGATAAACAGCAGCTGGTTATCTAAGAGAAGTCAGCAGGAGAGACTGATAGCAGCACAAGGTTTAACTTGAAGAGATAATTTAGAGGGGAAAAACCTTCCCTAAATGGTATTTATAAATATTACTTACTGGCTGTTTGTCAACAATTACCCTAAATGTACCTTGGGGAAGTTCTATTTAAAGACACAAAAATACCATATCTCAAGTCCTCATATGACATAGGAGGCTTAGGCTAATTTCATATAGAGCTATCTCCTAGAATGGTATCCCTTGCAGGTAGAAACAATATCCACAAATCTGCAAATTATTATTCGGCTGTGTGAGTATGTGTTAAAAAGTCATACTGAACCACAGTTTTTGATTGCCTTGATATCTGTTATATAAGTAAGCTATGATGGTATTCACACAACATACTTAAACTGCTTATTGAATAGTTAGCCACTCATTGGGTGTCTTTGGTTATTATTAATGATCCCCTTTCAACGCAGCCTGTCTCACATATTTGTAACTAGGAAGATAAAATGAGGGGATACCTCCATCAATGCTGCCCAATTAATGTAATAAAGTGTTCATGTTACATGTGGAAAAGAAATTATTACTACTATTTCTTCTAGGATAAAAATCAGACAATTCAAACAAGGAATTAATGTTATTTCACCTAATAAAAACTATGATGAAGAAATTGAAGAAAAATGTCTGGGACAAGGATGGATCTTCTCCTTCTGGACAATTATGTCTTAACAGCCATAAAACTCTATAGATACTCTATGCCTATGTTACTTATGGCATGAGGAGAACTTCCAAAATCCTGCTGAAAAAAGGGTCTTATAAAGGAGTAGGCTGTCCTTGGTTGATAGCCACTGACTATATCAGAAAGTTCAGCCTGGGTGAGGTTTAACTGCTATGTGTGGTTCTATAGGATATTTTGGGAGTAGTTTTATAAGGGAGTTGCATGAGTAATCACTCCAAAACATCTGTTTTATCGAAGTTTACAACTGCCAAAGTAAAAGAGGTATCTTTAGTAAATTATTTTTTTCTGCATCCTTGTATGTTTCAGCTATGCACTGAATTATTAATAAAAATATATTATGAAAGCAATGCTTCAAAAAGTATTAATTATGCAGAGAGTAATTTACCTAGAATACAAGTTCAAATCAATCAGATAATTAAGTTCTAATTAGACCTTAATGACCTACATATATAAGACTAAAGTGATCCCAACAGCCATATGTGAACTTTTGATCTTTTCCATGATTTGTGTGTGTGTGTGTGTATAATTGAAAAGCTTTTGATTAATTTTATTGACTTTATCTACAATGGATTATGGACTAACATCGCAATCACCTTGCCCTTATTTACCGATTTACTATTCATATGCACAAATAAACTAGTTTTATCATAACCTCAAGAAAGCAGAATTCACACTGATCATAGGAACAAATATAGAGCAGCCATCAAACAACATAGCAGAATAAAGTACAACTTGGACACAAAGCTGAGTCTAATAATGCTTGGATTTTAAAAGTTATCAGGTTAATAGCAATAGCACTTAGATTTATATACCGCTTCACAGTGGTTTACAGCCCTCTCTAAGCATCTTACAGAGTCAGCATATTTCCCCCAACAATCTGGGTCCTCATTTTACCGACCTCAGAAGGATGGAAGGATGAATCAACCTTGAACTGGTGAGAATCAAACAGCTGAACTGCTGGCAGCCGGCAGTCAGCAAAAGTAGCCTGCAGTACTGCATTCTAACCACTGAGCCACCATGGTGTTATGGTATAGTAAATATAAAATTACAAAATGGTATAGTATACAATTACAAACTTCCATAAAATTTAAATTTTCTTTCCCTGAAAAGAAAAGTAGAAGGAGGGGCTAACTATGTTGGTTGAGAATTCTGGAATTTTAAATCCAACATAAACTGAATGGCACCAGGTTGATTAAGTTGCTTGTACACTGCAGGGATTATTTGACTTTGCACTTTGGTCAAAACCAAGCATCAGAAAAAAACAGATGCCACCTTGCAGCTTCAAGGCAGAGCCAGTCCAGCTCTGGCTTCTGCACGTGCACAAAATGGTATATGCACTAAAGAGCCAGAGAAGCAACTAAAGGAAAGAGGTTTATATACTCTGATCCATTCCATATAATGTTGCATCACTATGAGGCTCTATTCCAGTGGATCTGAATCTGGATTTTGAGGATCTATCCTACACATTTCTAATCAAAATTTCAAATCTAGCCTGGGAACATAGCAACTACCAGACATATTTAAAGAGACTACAGCAAAGTTAGGGGTGGGGGGGAGAGAAATTATTACAAATGTTACCTTGCATACACATTTTGCAAAAACAGTAGACTAATCAACATACTGGCAAAATTAACCCCAGGAAGACGGTGAATCTTATCAGCATTCTGTAAGGTGGCTGTTTAATTAATGAATAATCTACATCCCTTATTTTACCATTTGAGGATCTGCAATGCTTCTGATACTGTAAAGAGATCGCTAAATGTTATACACAGACTTTAAAGGACCCTGTGCCAAGCCCTGCCTATCATCAGGCTAATCATAAAAGAATTACAAGATGAACATCTGTGACAAAGCAGCACAGATAAACATTTCTAAATTTCATTATATTATCCACTAGTTTCTTGATTCCTACAACCATTATAAACTTTAGTAGTCAGGATAAAAAAATGTAAATATTATCAACATATGTTCTAGTATAAATAATAGAACAGTCACAGAATGTTCTCTCTAATGCATTACACTCTTAAATTTGTAATGCTGTGTGTAGCATCTTGGTGTTTCAAGAAGAACATGGAGTTTAAACCAGTCATTTGAGAACGGAACAGTCTAATTCTAATATATGTGGGATCTATGCACAAGATATGGGAGACTGGAAAAATATTGATATACTTATTTACTTCTTCCCATATTTATACTTTTTTTTTAAATTCTGCAGAAAAGAGAAAGTGTGCCAGGAGACAGGATTGACTATAAGTGAAAGCTTGAAAAGATCTTTACAACTATTTTTGTCACATTGTTACTCTCTCCAGCTAGTTTATTCTAGTCTCAGTCTGAAGGTTAACAATAGAGATCTCTCTGTCCTCCTTAGAATACCGAATTTCTAGATTTTCAGCAGTTTTCGGCCTATCACTGGCCCTATTGCCTTTCTCCAGCCAAAGAGAGGGGGACTTAAGGACATGAAAAAATAACGAGGGAAGGAACGGTTGTAAAATTATGCCACACACATGCTGTAGATTATCTGGTATATCTCCTAATGCAAAAGATAGTAATTCTTGCAGAAATATGAGCCTCATCTCTGTTTTATAAGGATTAGCTACAAGTCCACATAGACAGTAGAGACTCCCTCTCTTTCCCTCAGAACTGTGAACCAAAATCTCAAATTCCTGCCCATTCCTCAAGAATCATACTTACACCTACATTTCCACTGCTACCTTTTCCTTCCTCTCTCATGTTTTTCTGTCCAAAACAATCAAAGTACAATGTGTATCTTTCTCAATAATCGCTAATTTTACAACCAGAACAAAATATGTAAATATATACATTTTATACTGTGACTACTCATGCATGCAAACCTACTAGAGAATGAGATAATAATAAAAAGGATGTAAAAAATCCATAAAATGGCCCTCCTTACTATTTATGTTTTGCATGTAGTTTTCTTGTCATATTTCAGACACTGAATTTCATTAAAGGGTCTGGATGCAAGATAGTTGACTTCTTCTGTCTGCAGTAACCACAGACTGCGAAGGTAATTGTGGGTGAGAACCTAAAGCCTATTCCAGTCAGAAAAGAGATCCTGCAGTGAGGCCTGTATTTAGGGGTATTTTTCTTTTTATTACAGGGAATGCTAAGAGTAAAATGGATTGTACAGACACTTTGGCTACATTGCACAACCTATTTTCTTCCAGAGTAGTCCATTTAAATATTAAAAGAAGCAAGCTTTAGACTATAGCTGCTGCATGGCTATTTTCAATACTGTTTAGAAAGCTTACAAATCCAAGCTGTTCCAGGTTCTTTGAAAGGGTCCCCTCAATGAGGCTGCCAACATGGGGAAAAAATACCGAACATTTGCTTAAGCAAATGAAACCAGGTAGTGCTGTAAGACAAAGCAGCCCATTTGTTTTTAACGTCATCCTGTCTCGAATTAGAATGCTCATTCATGGATACTGAAAGGGAAGAAGATTGCACTGGCAAATCAGGATGACTTAAAAAGCAAATATTTCAACTCCTGTTCCTAAGGTCAGCTTTGCATTGCCAGCAATTGCAGAATCGTCATAAAGAACAGAAAACTTATAAAATGCTAAAAAGAGGGAGTTAATTTAGAATTATTGGGAATAGAACATCCTCCAGCAAAGAATGACTAACTGAAACATATGGAAATGGAGGGGGGGGTCGTGTCGTTTCTTATTTAAAAAAAAATAAAAGAATATTAAATGGAGAGAATTGGAACCTAATGGCAATTAGAATCATTTATTCTGAGATAATAATGACATATATGTTCCTGAATAATGGATAATCCTTGTCATAAAATGAGCTTCCAGTTATTGTTGATTCAAAAAGACATTATACTTATGGCATCTTTCATATATCAACATTCATAAAACTCCCCCAAAACAGGACACAAGTCTATTGAGTTTTATTTTTAGTTCCACTGATCTGGAAATTATCAAATGAATATTTTATTTTTCCCTTTTATACCCCTTCCCTTTTTTTTTAATTCAAGCCTTTAGCTATACTTATTATCTATCTTATGTTTTTTCCACAGAAAAAAATACAGGAATGTTACAGTACAAAACATCCAAATTTTATAAATTGTTCACACAGATATTATCACATTACTTCTAGATTGCTTGGAAAACAATATATACCCATAGAACTCAGGCTGAATATAAGAAAGTCAACATGTATGATGAAATAAAGGTAGTCTTCAACTTATGACCACACTTTATGTTGTTAAGTGAGACATTAGTTAAGTGAATTTTGCCCCATTTTACGATCTTCCTTGCAACAGTTGTAAGTGAATCATTGCAGTTGTTAAGTTAGTAACCCCGTTATTAAGTGAATCTGGCTTCCCCATTGACTTTGCTTGTCAGAAGGTCACATAAGATGATCATATGACGCCAGGACACTGCAACCATCATAAATATGAACCAATTGCCAAGCATTCAAATTTTGACCATGGGAATGCTGCAATGGTCATAAGTGTGAAAAATGTTTGTAAGTTCCCTTTTTCAATGCTGCTGTAACTCTGAACGGTCACTAAATAAATTGTTGTAAGTCAAAGACTACCTGCCTAAGCAGATGTCATTTATTTAGTTATTTTATCTCATCTTTTAAAAAATAAATAACTTAAGCTGGCAAACATATCTAATACTCCTTCCTCCTCCTGTTTTCCTCACAACAACCCTATGAGGAGAATTGGGCTAAGAGAGAGTGACTGGCCCAAAGTCACCCAGCTGTTTTTGACGTATAAGACAGGACCAGAATTTATGGCCACCCAGTTTCTATCCTGGTACCTTAACCACTAGACTAAATTGGTTCTGGATGCTTTGGATGTGAAGCTGAAAAGATGCCTTGGGGCATGCTATAACTCTCCACAGCTGTTTAAATACAATGCATCCTTTTCTGGGTTGCACAGTAATTACATAATCCCAGGAAATCCCAGGCATGTTCCAGTCAAAGAGGCAGTAGTAGCACATCCAAGCCCTTCTCTAAAGCCCTTTCTTGTACATTGTCAGTGCCTCCTTAACTCAAACGTGTATTTTGCTGGGGCCACACATGATCAATGTGAAACCAAGAAAACAGGCAGCTTCTTTAAGGAAGTACACATTGCCATACTTATTCCAAAGCATCTTTTTTATTTCAGATCCACTGCATGGCATAACCCTATATATAAAATATATCTCTTGTTGGACTATAAAAATCAAATATTTCAGATATGTTTGCAAATATTGTGCAAATGTATCAGGGAAAGAAGTCGGCTATGGATTATCTTTGGAATCAGTATAGGATTGCAATGTTATACTGGTATTTGATCTCCAGTTGGCAAGGACAATAGATTACAGGCTGAGCTCTCAATGCCCTTTTCATCACTATTCACAGTGGCTAATGCAAGTTATAGTCCAACATATCCAGAAAGTGTTAAATGGGGAAAGGAATAGTTGTCTCTCTAGACTGCTTCTCTAGTAGTAACTTCTTGAACTTTTTAATATTATTGTACTTGAATCATCACTGGAGTGATATATAGCCTGCCCCCATTGCTGTTCTATTAACACAAGATGATTCACTGGTTTTAGAAGACTTATTGCTATTGGGGGAAAAACATCCATAAAAATGGACTTTTATCATTTTCTGGTTACATGCAACTCTGGTTAAAATAAAGGAAATAAAAATATCCCTCTGCCATACATCAATTAAGTTCTCTCTTGTCAGCCTTTCCCTCCCCCTTTGCTGCTGCTTCCATCTGTCCCACAAAGCTTTAAGACTAAGAAAACTGATCAAATACTAACCACATTTGTCTCCAGAGTCATCAAAGACCACATTGAAGGAGTGCCCGTTGTTGACTATCTTCCTTGCTGCAGATGCATCGTATGTGATGTTCAAGCTCTTCAGTGCAGGGTCAAACTTGGCAGATTTATGTTGGATCGCAATGGGTGACTGTCGTTCTCCATTGGCAACAGGGAAGTTCTTATGCCAAGAAGCAGGTCCTAAAACAGAGAAAGAAAAGTACAAGAATGAAACCCCACAGCACGAAATAACAGCACTAAAGGGAAACAAAGACGGTGAAAGGCTTAATGTATTAAGGCAGTTGAAAATTAGAAAGATAGCAATATCAATAGCACTTAGACTTATATACCGTTTCACAGTTCTTTTACAGCCCTCTCTAAGCAGTTTATACAGAGTCAGATTACCTCCAACAATCAGGGTCCTAGATAAAGATATAAAGACCAGGAAGAAAAAGTTAAGAGATTAAAGCGCCTTTTATGACATTTTTTTTATTAAAAGGCATAAGCTGCAGTTCACTTCATCAGTCTAGCTGTAGAGAAATGACCTTGGAGAAGTCAAGAAGCTGTTAAGACAACAACAGGTACATAAGCATGCATTAAGTCCAGGGAGGTAGGAAAATATTAGAAAAGACTCAGACTGGCTCCCCTGAATTCTCTAGGTTATAACAGGGAAATTTGGGGAGGGGGGGGACAAGCAGACTTTTACTATTACATCCAATTATCAATAATGTATAGTTCTAACCTTCTTCTGGAGCCAGTTACCTGATTTGGTCTACCTCACAGAGTTGACATTAGTCCTTCTATGCACCTGAGGAAGTGAGCTGAAGCTGAAGTGTGCCTTTTAATAAAATTCGTTAGCTGCAAAAGATACTACAGACTCCTGATTTTGCTACTATTAACTAAGCTGGCTCTTCTCCTAACATAAAGATGCCTAAAAAGGTTTTTAACATTTTTGAAAGAATGAAGCTATTTTGGCCAAATAGAATATGAAACTCAAATTATAGAAAAATCACGTAGAGAAGCAGATGGAAAATGAAGAGAGACCTAATGGGGGAGGGGAAGAGATGAGAGGGGAGTTAAACTTGAATTTATTCTTGCACAGATGTAGCAAACTGGGGCACAGGGCCTGAGGGGTTTTTGAGATAAATGAAGCAGCATCACTCAGATTTCCCCATTTATGTATTGTTGGGAATTAAAAGCTAAGGATGCTTATGATCTGAGCAGTGACAAACTAGAAGCCCGCCTATTTTATTTAAATTGGTACATCAAGTTCAAGGAGATTCTAAGAATTTAATACACAGCAACCAAAATCCACAGGTCACCCCTTCTTTGCAAAGCAAAACAGAGGATGGCACATCCTTCCATCATTTTGTTGGGAGAAATAAAAATAACAGCTTTCCATTTTCCAATGTATTACAGTTGCTTACCCAATTCTAGGCAAGCAAACTTGTTTCTCAATTTAGCAGGAACAAAGTTCCCACCTTAAACAATCACTGTGCTTGGAAAACGGGTCTTGGAATGTTAAATCCACATTCTAAGGAGTTCCTGAAGATACAACAAAATCTCTTCCTGGGAATTTCAGTTACCTAACAGAAACTGGATGAAGTGAGGTTCCTTTGCCTTACAAGTGTCACTGCAATTGCAACATAGTGTATGTTCCAAAACTCTTTATGAGTTCTGCTTGGAAGGATGATACAGCAGGTGGAAGTTCAAGTGAGACAAATCTATAGCAGCCTTTCCCAGCCTGTTGCCTTTCAGGCATCCACAGCATCCATTGTCCCTAGTAGACACAGCCCCTACTGTAGTTGGGTCCATCTGAAGGTCAAATAGCTGGAGAAGGATGGCCTACCAAGTTCCTCATCTATTGCACCTGATACCTTTGATGGGATTGTAGGATTACTTATTTCTGCTCAGAATTCTCCTACTTGGAAATCTTATTAGTTCCTATATTCATTCTCAGTCCAGCTCAAGTGCTAAAAAGACCAAGCACACCCCTATCTCCTCCCACCACTGGCTCCATTATCCCATTTTTACTTCTCAGAAATTAATATGGAGCAGCAGGCAGTTTAGCTGGCGCAGGGCAGAAGCTCCGTGTCTCTTGAAGGTCAGGCTTCCTTTGAGCTCTGGCCAGGAGCACGCAGCCTATCCGGAACAAGTGCCAGCTCAGGTACTGCAAGCGGCAGCTGGGTTAGCGCTCTCCTTTGGCTTAGTCCCAGAAACAGGAACGGGGCTCCAGGGGCCTCCGCCAGCGACCCGCCAATCTGAGATCGTACCCAGACCGAGGATGACCCCCACCTTCCGCAGAGGAACTCACCGTTCTCTTTGCCGTAGTCCCAGGACATGGTGGTGATGGGTCAGCTGTGCCGGGTACCGCCGTCGCCTTTGCTTCGCTCTCCGCCTGCTCTCCCTTGCCCGAGGGTGACTGACCCGGGGTTCTTTCTCAGGGGCTTTTATAGGTCCCTACCAACTCCATGACCCTCGCGGACCTCGCCGACGGGAGGGGGAGCAAAGGGGAGGAGAAGGGGGCGGCTCCCAGGCGAGCGCCACCGGCCGGGGGGCGGGGAGAGCAGGACGGGCTGCAGGGCGGCGGTACGTGTGGTGGTGTCTTCTGCGCTTCCCGGAGCCACTTTCGTCGCTGGGCTCCTGTTCCGTCACTGTAGTGAGAACCGTTGCCGCTGCACCGTGTCACTTCAAGCCGGAGCCTGGCACAGCCAAGCGCTCCAGCCCGGCGCTGTCGC
>JAOYMU010000292.1:43828413-43841359 GCA_025802295.1 Psammodynastes pulverulentus | reverse complement strand
AAATAAATAAATAAATAAATAAATAAATAAATAAATAAAGAAAGAAAGAAAGAAAGAAAGAAAGAAAGAAAGAAAGATCAGGAAAAGAAAACTATAACCTTTTTTATACCTCCCCCACCAGCGAATCTGTACAAAAACTTGCCCTAAATCAATCTTTTTAATAGCTCTTGAAATTGGTTAAAGCTTACAAAATACAATGCAATCATATTGCATTGAGTCGGTTCTCGACTAATATGCTACAAAGGTATTGTTATCATTTCCCTTGACATTTTCAACGACGGCTTTGAATATTATTGTGTTTATTGTATTTACTAAGCTGTTTCTTGGGTGGTTGAAGTAGACCAAGGCACACCAGTGTTTACTATTCACATTGTCCCGGTCTTGTGCTCTTTCTTGCTTGCTTAAGTCTAAAATGACTTAAGACAAGACTGACACCAGATCATGGGTGTCAAACTCAAAACCTGTGGGCCAAATTTGGCCCGTGGGCCAGATTCAGCCTGTGGGGTGCTTAGATCTGGCCCCACAGGGCCGCCCTGGAAACAGCGAAGGACCCGCCTGCGGTACCTCTTTGAGCAAAAATGGAGCTCAGGAGAGCCTCATGCAGCCCTCCCGAGTTCCATTTTCGCTGGAGGCCATCCCAGCTAAAACGGAGCTCACGAGGGTGTAGTCATTCACATTTCTATTGCCAGGCAAATCCCACTCAAAGTAGAAACATCTTCATAGAAAGGAAGATGGCATTCAAACGCCTTCCATTTTTGTACGTGCATGTAATAACACAACTATAGAAGTATTGTTGGGGCCTTCATTGCATGGTTAGAGCCTCGGTGGCACAGTGATTAGAGTGCTGTACTGCAGGCCACTTCTGCTACCAGCTGCCTGCAATCTGGCAGTTCAAATCCCACCAGGTTCAAGGTTGACTCAGCCTTCCATCCTTCCGAGGTGGGTAAAATGAGGACCCAAATTGTGGAGGCAATATGTGGATTCTGTAAACCGCTTAGAGGGGGCTGTAAAGCACTATAAAGCGGTATATAAGTCTAAGTTCTATTGCTATTGCTATCCAGAGAAAGGCACTTTCTGTTACTTTTGCAGAGATGAGAGTCAACTTCTAGGACTTATTAGATTCAGTCCCTGATCCCGTTTTCTACTTTATATTAAAAGATTCCTACTTCTCTTTCACCTACTATGTCTACTGCTCTCTTCATCTACTGTGAGTTTTACAGTGTCTGATTTTCCTATCCTTTAGCCAACACTTGAATTCTTCCTGCCTAAATCTAACACTTCTGCATGCATATGTGTTTCATTCATGCCTGCAATCTGCACTGGAAAAAGATTGTGTCAGTCCTTTAATATATAGCAATCCTGATCTTTCTTATGCTGTACATCCTGCCCTTGGAAGAACAAACTTGTTTCTTGCATCTATTTGTTACAAAGGAAAGTAGAAGTTCTGAAGCACCATATGAGAAATAGTCATTTATCCTTCATGTTATTGGAGTACTTTTCTGTCCGAATCAGTTTACCATCCTTCACTCAGCCTTTATATCACAAAGGCTTCCTGTAGTCCATACTTGAGCAAAGTTTGCCCCCAGAGATATGAACAGTCCCTTCTCTCTTGGCTTTTAGTGAGTCCATTAAAACATGGTTTTGCATCAGGCCAAAGGAACTAAAAGAAGGCAGACGGGAGAAAATTAGTTTTAATTTGGAACTCATTGATTGGAGTATATCTGATTAGTCCCTTTTTTTCTCTCCCCCCCCCTCTCCATGGCTTTTCAGGATCGTAATTGTTTATATGTTATTTATTTGTTATTTTAATGGTTTTTAATCTGAAGTCTGAATTTGGGAATTGTAGGCTGCTCAGAGTCACTTGCCATTATAGTGATTTATGATCAAGCCCTAGAAGAGACTCAGTGCTCTCCATATTATGAACATTATTATTGTCAGGACTGAAAGAAGGCACTTTAGACAAATCAATGTCATCATCATCCATGAAAATCTATTTCTCCTGGTTGCATTTCATTTTTCATCACATGCATTTTCAGTTATTGTATATGTTTGTAGGTATGTGGTTTATATTACTGTATTGTATTGTATATTATATTGTATTGTTATATCATATATCATATATATCATATCATATTATTAACATATTATTATTATAATTAGTATCATATATTTTCAGACACAGGTACAGAGAAAATAAAGGAAGGTTAAGAATAAAAGTTTTAAAAAATTATCTATCACATATCTATTTCAGTGTTGGTAACCTGGGATTGCCAAAAGTTGCCCTGTTTTTGCATTTCATTGTCAATTAGATCTGTTTCTTTCTCTCTGTACCCATATGTGATTATGAACGCTGGCAATTGAAGACCATCTTCTATCCCTACTCAATCTATGAAAACTTCTGCCACTAAAATGCATTAATCTTGAAAGTCATGGGACATTTTCATTTTCTTTTTGCCTTCAAGAGAGCAACTCAGCTAACCCTCAGTGGGAAATCTGTTATTTATTTATTTATTTATTTATTTATTTATTTCCCATCAGTATTGTTTTTAGTATTCTAAGATTAATAAGTCATGCCAATTCAAGAGGCCAATATGGAAAGGCAGGGTATCATTTACCCTCAATCCTTTGGTAAACAAAGCCTAAATGAGATTAAGCTCAAATTCAGACCAGGCATGTTTGATCTTTCGGAGACTGTGTTTTGGTAGCTGATACTTTCTGAAAGATCCATGTCAACTTGACAGAGGAGCTCCTTCATCAATATCTCTTTCCATTATAGATAATTGAGCAATTGTTTTCTGAACCCTTAAACCAGATCTATTGCTGGGAGATTACTTAAGGAACTGCTAGCAAAAATAAAGCAAACTGTTTACCACTTTTGCTTTAGTTTTTCCTGCCTTAATGAATGGTCATCCTAATTTGGGTCAATCAACTTTCAGGAACAAGAAAGAGGGACATAGACAGAGAAGGAGGAAATGCTGCATACTCATGTAGGAAATACTGTTTCAGCTAGCACTTCTTTGTTCCAGGGAGAAGTTTGTAACTTACAGTGTTTTTAAACATGGCTTTATTTTGTAATGGCTATGCCCATAAAAGTAAATTTACTGAGGAGCAGAGAAGAAGATTCAGGCACCTAGATCCAGACCTCAAATTAGGAGAACAATAGCAGCTTTCCACTGGTGCCATCAGCACATCACCATACACTGTAACATGGTTTGGTTTGGATTAGTGTCATTTAAAAATCGCATAGTATAGATCCAGACATACATTATGGTTTAATCTTAGCATTCCTTTGCATTGATTCTTCTCCTTTTTTCTTTTTACCACAAGACATTGTTTTTTGACAGATAGCACTACAGGGGCTGTCTATAATTACATTTAAATTAGTTCCTATTAGGCAAAGCTTCCATAACTTAATATTAATTTGTAAAGTATTTATTTAAACGCATTAATGCTAATGAAGGAAGGAAAGTAAACAAGAGTGTGAGATTTTAAAGTGGTACCATTTTTCCAGATGCAAACTACCCAGTTCCCCTCCCCGTCCTCAAACACCCTCCTCACCTATAAATGCATTGGAACTGCTAATTGTTTTCTTTCCAACTTCTATCCTAGCAGGTAATTGTGTGATAGCTAGTAGGCACCATGTATTTAAAGCTCCTTTATGAAAGAATTTTACAGCCCTGTAGGTATCAATAAATAAAATCTTAGGCAATTGATTTTACAGTCTACATGTAACGATGATAGAATTATATTGTGTAGGTTAATATGCCCTGCAGACAATCAATTGTTTTGATTATGTAGTTCTACAAGTGTTTTTTTTCCTGGAACAGCTTAGTCTATTTTGATATATCTAGTTAATATAAAAATAAGTCTATTACTGGATGTCAGTTATGATAGTTCCATAGAACTAAAAGCGCATATCTTGGAGTATAGATGCAAAAATCTACAGGTCAGTGATAACAGAGGGGTATTTTTTTCAGTTTAGATCTTAGGCAAACAAACTATTAGAAAGAAAGAGGAGAAAGCACATGAGTAGCAGAGAGAAAGATTGAAGAAAAATATAGTTTCAGTTAAGCTTGAGAGAATGTTCATTATGATCAAAAGATTCCCAATGCTACTCTGAATAGACAAAAAAGGACATCCAATTTATGAGCTTCCAGAAGCATCTGAATCCTGGTTGAAATAGACTGTGGATCTTGATCTGATCCAGGATAGTAAGTCTTATATGTATACTTATTTTATAGTAGATTTACTTTTTGCAAAAAAAGTACATAGATACAGATTTTCTTATGGCACTCTTGAATGTACAGCTGACATTTTTCCATAAATTGATAATTTTAACTTCCATATAACCTAAATTCTTATCTATTATTCAAAACCACATTGGGTTAGCTTTGACTGTTGGACTGTCCTAATTGTTTTAGGCCCACAATCTCTTCTGCTACCCATTCCCCAGCGCTTTTCTTATAAACTATCTCTGCTTTCAACTTAGACTATGCGAGGGTACTGTGCAGACACCTGTCATATGCCGCCACCTACTGGTCATGGAATAAAATACACAGGAACTTAACAGCTGTGCAACTGAGTAGTTTTTCTAATCGTTTGATGGATACTGAACTGTTGTAGCCTCCACATTACCTCCACGTTACCTTTAGTATAAGGACTGCTAAATGACACAGAAACTTTCACTTCCTACAGTACCCTGTAATTTTGTCAAAAACATCTAGCCTTTTATGGAAAACTCAGAAGGTAAAATGAATGTCAAAAAAAATCAATCCATTTCAGTGTGTGGTACAGAAATTTAGTACTTGAATGTATAATTCACATGCCTATCAACAGTAATTTTAAAATGCATTTATTAAAATTGAGTGATTAAATCTAGACTAAATTCATACTCCATGCTTCACTACAAAACAGCTTCTGGAGAGCTGAAAAGCGTTGGTTTTTTTTTTATTATATTTCATTGGTCTAATTAAATATACTGTATTTAACAAAGATATAATCAACCAAATCTAAGAAGCTTTCTATTGATGTAGACAAGGTGCTCTCACAAATGTAAAATTTGGAAAGATCACAACTGGATGAAGCTGAGGTTTTATTCCTTCCAGGTAAAATGACGGCAATTATAGTAACACTCTTATTATTGAAATTATACAGTAGGATAAACATTCCATGATGAATGGTTGCCAGAAATATGACAAATCTTCTCATGTAAGTACTAAATTACTTTTCACTGATGCAAATGGGTCTGTTTCCAAATGTTAATTTAAAAAATATTTTACATATAGCTCTTTCAGATACCTATTATTTCTTCTTTCCAGAAGCAAGAAGCATTAGCATAATTCAGTTGCAGAAGTCAATTACTAAAATCCTAATTAAGTTTTAGGGGCAGGCACATCATATTTCTCAAATGCTTTTCTTGATTCCTAGCTCTTGCTTTCTGTGACTTAATTTAAATGGACAGTTGATCAATAAATACATAACAATTAGTTTTTTAAATGTTTTCTATTTGAGAAGAGAACAATAGATTCTCACTTTGCTTTTCGGGCAACAGACTATGGAGGAAAAACACCTTGTAAACCAAATATAAAAACTTCTAATCTCATGGAATTGGTTGGTTTTGTCTTAAAAATATACTTTATAGTCTCACTGCACTCCAATCTTATTTAGCTCCCAATAGCCATATGTAGTATAAAATATACAGAAATCTTTGCTAGAAAAAGATTATATTTGCAAATAGTTGTTTTAATTACAAAGAAATGTGTTCACCATCCTATCTATTTTTGTCTTAAGTGTGTTAAAATGCTTGAGGAAATATACTGCTCTCCAGGATTGTCTGCAGAACATCTCCAGAAGAAAATGTTACTATCACTCTGACTCAGCTAAGACAAGGAGGTTCAATAGATTCCTGCTCTTTCCGGTAATAAATTTGTTTTTCAGAAGAAGAAACATGAAACTCATCTATCTTGGATGTAATCCTGACCAAGAGAACTGATTTCAAGGTTTAGTCATGTAACCTTAGACTAAAATTGGACAGAGTTTAAAGAATACAGCAAAAAAGGCTAGGATACCCTAGATCAACAAGTTTGAACAGTTTTAGAAAAAAAAACATTAAACTACAGGAAGAAATAGAAGGAAAAATGGGAAAAATGCTTTAGAATGCCTATGTTGTGATAATAATAATAATGTTATAATAATTCATTTCTCAAAGATGCTATGAAGCAAAAAACAAAATGTATAGAAAATACTACGGATAAATGAAAAGTAAGAGCTTACACTTAGAGGATGGAACCAGAAAGACTAAAGCTCAAAATGCAACCTGGGAAAAAAAATTGTTTTGTTTTAGCATTTGTCCAAAGGAAAAGAAGAGTCAAAATGGCTGTTGGTCTGTTCTGCAGGATGGCCAGGAACTAATAATGGAGAATAAGGAGAAGTTACTGAGTACCTTCTTAGTGCTTACCTTCTCTCAAAACAGTTACAGATAAGTGAAGAGCATACAATTCAGGAATGATAAAGGCAAATGGAACTTTGCTGCCTTAAACCAAAACAGTTTAGCATCTTTATTGGGTTAGGAACTAGAATAGATTGTCAAATAGCATAGCTATGAAGACTTAGAAGAAGAATGGTACTATAGTCAGGAAACCGCATGTCAAGAACAACTTTAAGTCAGACTAACCATATCTCTTATTACAATAGAGGCATATTTTGGTAGACCACTGTGGATGTAGTGTCTCTTCATCTCTGTAAAGCTTCTAGTAAGATCTCTTGTGCTACCCTTGAAACAAGATGGATTAATAGGGACTGGACAGTATACCAGTCCAGTAAAGTTGAATCACTACAAATGTTGCTTTTGATAGTCATGCATTTCCTAGAGGAGAGGAGAGATTTTCCAAGTCTTTGTCCTTGCCTACTGCTGTTCAACTTTATACACTGACTAGTTGATGGGATGTGTGGTTGCTTGGAATAATAACTCAGGTTGAATCAATTTTGAAATTTATTTTATGTTTACATATAAATATAGCATTATATATTTTTCTTCAGTATGTCTATTTATATGTGTTCTTTTGGTGTATCTCTCATATATCATTCTTAACAATAGATTTATTTTTATTTTGATGATGGTGATGATGATGATGATGATGATGATGATGATGATGATGATGATGATGATGATGGAAATCTACATCTACTAATTATAGACTTCATACCCTGAGAGGAGGTAGCATAATCTAAGTATTTTCTTATCTCTCTTTATATTGCAGTGAAGTGTTTTTTAGAGTACCAATTACAGCCGGCATAAGTCCTTGATCAAAGCTGCTATATTATCAAGGAAGATACCATGTCTTAGTTATCTAGTTATCTTGTTTATCGGTTGTAGTATCAGGCATGTATAAGTGCACCAACATGCCTACCGTCCGTCTTACTGTCCCCATTTATCTGTATTTACCTCCTTTGTTCATGTTTATGTTCATACCTCTACTTGTTATCTTGTATATGTTTGACAAACAAATAAAATAAACAAATAAATAAATAAATATAACAATTTCTTTTCTCTATTTAATATCTTCTATAGTGTGTATACATGCTCAAACTATCTTTGATCTACATTCCTTATATGATCTATATAACCTTGTGGGTTTTGCTTTTGGCCTGTTCAGGTCCAAGTGACTTAGTGATTCACTGTAACATGCTAGCTTTAGGCTAATAAACAATCATTTGGACCAGCTCCAATTGTTTATTTCTTTAGTGAGTTATTTTGCCAAAACATGGGCTTATCAGATTGGCAGATGGAGCCAAGCTACACTAAGCAGATGGGGCAATACCTTGAAGGACGATATCTCAATTCAAAATGACATTGAAAAGGCATAAACATTCAATCATATCCAAAGGATGATTGTCCACTCAGACAAGGCTAAGGTCCTACACCAAATATATAAGCATAGGAATAGGGAGACCTGCCTTAATAATTGTGTATGTAAGAATGATCTAAGCATACTAATGTGCTACTGTCAGGCATAAGTTACCCGATCCACATCTGTAGAGTTCAAGCTAAGTATTTTATTGTATTCTGCCTATAACACAGGAATCTCCCCAGACTGCTTGTTTTTCTTTGGGAACAAATAGATAAGATTCCATGGACTTAGAGCGGATCAGTCCTGGATCTCTTGTGGTTGCACAATGACTCAAGACCAATTCCTCACTTGATCTCTCTTCCCTGTCTGGCTGGATGTTTCTCAACACCACCAGTCATCTGATGGGCTGTGAGATGCAGCAGCTTAAAGGCCAATGAAAAATGGGTCTGTATTAAGTTTTGAATCCACATTGCATATTATTCCATATTGTATACTGTGTCCTGATTAGTTTGAAATAGGAGTATAGAGTGGGACCACGTTTTAAAAGGAATATGGAGAAGCTGTCAAGATGATAATAGGTCTGGAAATCAAGTCATATGAGGAAAAATTAAAGGACTAGGCATATTTACCATATAAAAATAAGCCTAATAGGAAATATAATAGTACTTAAGGAATATGTGAAATATTTCACATATAAGAAAGGGTGAATCTGCCATCTTATGAAACTGAACAAGGACCAGTGGATTGAATTTGGGGTGAGGAGAACATCCAAGCAAAATATGATTATGATCAGCGCTCTTTAGCAAATTAAGAATCTACCTACAGTATATAACAATTCATTTTCAAATAGGAGTGGATGGCCACTTTTCTGCTTGATGTTTGGAATACATTTGGTTTTGTTCCCATGTACAAATGAAAATGTAGTAATGGTGAATGCAAAGCCTAGAAGGGGACTGTGTTTGAAAGAGTACAAGAGGTGATAATAAGCAAAATTTGGGAATTTCAGTGTAGCCTCCCAAATTTTGTTCTTGATCAAGTCATGAAAAAATTGTATGAATATAAAATTTGTTTATGATTGTCATTTTAGAAAAAAGTAGATGGTATAGTGTATATGCTTGATTTATAAGGTATTTTCAGCACATGTGGAGTTGAAATTTGATTGCTAAATGTGGATTATAAATATTTATAAATAAATATATTTTTCTCACCTTTGGGGAAAATCTGACAGGCAGTATTTCGAAGGAAATTTTTTAAAGATTTAACTTACTAAAAAAGATGAAACTGTCCTACAGAGTAAAACAAAGTAAACAAGTATGGATAATTTTTGTGACCTTGTAATTTTTGTTTTTAGAATAGTCCATGTGCATTGTCTATTGATGGAGGACACTAAAATTAGATTTCAAGACCAAGCATTCTTTATGTGACTTCTAATTATGTGGTCAGAAAAAAAAACTCTGAAAATGTTGCTTCTAAAAGGTAGATTTATTTTTGTTGTTTTACAAAAGCAAGTATATTGCCATCATACAGTACAATTTGAAATGCTTTTCTTGCAAAGCAAAACCCAAAGCAAGAAAGAAAAACAACCCAGGCCAATATTTTATTAATAATTCTCAGAAGTTTAGACATTCTCCCCAAACACTGTTGTTTTCCGAGTAGCTTAAAAAAGATGTTTTAATGCAGGGGTGTCAAACTCGATTTCATTGATGGCCGCATCAGGGTTGTGTTTGACCTCAGGGGGCTGGGGTGGGTGTGGTCAGGTGTGGCCAGCTTGACATCACTCATGTCAGGGGTGCCTGTGGTAGCCCAAGTGATGTGTCAGAGAAAATGGGCTCCCAAGCTCCATTTTCAGCTGTGACGGCCTTCTGCAACCCTCTGCCAGCAAAAACGGAGCTTGCATGCAGCCCTCTCAAGCTCCATTTTCGCTGGCAGAGGCACCGCGGGCCAGATCTAAGCACCTTGCAGCCGGATTCAGGTCTCGGGGCTTGAGTTTGACACCCCTGTTTTAATGTATGTTTTAGATTTTAATGTATGTTTTAGAAATGTTAAGTGCTACATTGCAAATAGAAATTTGGAAGGATATAATCCATTAACCAATTTGTAAAACTGGAAGAAAATACTTTGATGCTTATAACTTACTAATTATATATATATAGGACAAGGGTGTCAAACTGGTAGCCAACGGGCTGGATGCATCAGACATAGGCCACACCCACCCCAGCTCCACGAAGGGAAAAAAGTCACAAAACATCATGTGACAGCAACATGATGCCGTGAGTTTGACACGCATGACATAGGAGATATAAAAGTTTATTTTAAAAAATGTAATATTGACATTGTAAAGTCTAGATTTATTATATTTTCCATTTCATAATTAGTTTCAAATCTAAAATGAGATGCACGTAAAAATCTCATTGCATTATGAAATTTCTTCCCATTTATAACAGCGATTCTGAATATAATGTACACTATCTGCTTTGCCACAGAATGAATGACTAAATAATCAAATCAGATAAGATCAGAATATTACTTTTTGGGATGCTACAGAACATAGAGCACAACTAAAAACTGAATACATCATACTTTCCCTTTTAAGAAAAAAACAATTATCTGAGATTATGTTCGTATTAAGCAAATCTAAAGTGTTCAAAATATTCATAATTAGCATGAAATAAAGTTACACAATTATAGGATAAAATATGAATTCTATAAATCATCTTGAACATTTAAATTTATATTTCAAGAAAGATAAATTAATGCTGTAAATATAT
Organism: Psammodynastes pulverulentus; assembly: GCA_025802295.1. Taxonomy (NCBI): domain Eukaryota; kingdom Metazoa; phylum Chordata; class Lepidosauria; order Squamata; family Psammodynastidae; genus Psammodynastes; species Psammodynastes pulverulentus. Next base: position 43,830,741 of record JAOYMU010000292.1, on the reverse strand, counting down.
TAATATGCTGGGGTAATTTATTTTTTTTATTAGTTAACAGCACATATTTTCTCAATGTCAAATTCCCTAAAATCAATACAATTTTCAAGGAAATTTGGTATAAGAATAGAATTTGAATGTTATTTCTTTTTCTATGACCTTTAGAAGGCATACAGGATTATTACTGAAATAAATCCTTTTTCACCACTTTCAACTGGTATAAATGGTAGTGGAATTTGACCAGTTTTAAATTAAGAACATTTTAATAAATTGTGAAAGGGGAAAAGAAAAAAATATTTCAAGATTACATACAGCTGGTTTGATTTATGAGGAAATTATAGCAACTCAGCAAGTGCATAGAGATATGGATCGATGGCTTCTCCTTCCAGTAGGAATGGCTAAACAAATCACAGAACTTTTATCAGTATATCAGATAAAAGGCTTTTTGCAATACTCACAAGCCAGAATCTGAGGCTAAGAACAAGAATTGACACATTATAACTGAAATTCTCAGATGTCTGTTAGCTGCAAACCCACACATGGAAAAGACATCTGATTGCAGAAAACAGTTTAGCCAATTCAGTTGGCAGGAACAGCCAAATGAGTAAGGCTGAGCAAAGAAGCATTTGATACACACTGCTCAGTCTCTGTAACATCATGGCATATGGTATATGACATATGAAGAGATAGTCCACAGCATATCAATAGACAAGTTAAAGTTTTACTATCATTATTTTTTTCCTCCTCCAGAAGTTATATTCATTTGATAACGTGTCCTGCTTCATTGCTTAAAATTTTTGGCTCAACAGCATAGATCCAGAGGGAAAACCACCTATATACAGCATGGGTGTAAAACCTTAGATTTTCATGACTCAAGACGGCAACTGTAGTAGAAAGTCTATTGACATGTTGATCGTATCATCCTGTTATTGAGAGGCTGAAGAGGCCGCCAGTTGTCCACTAAAGGACAATGAGGATCTTCTGCGCTACTGCTAGAAAGGCTACGCAACTTTAACATCTACGGAGGAAAAATAAAGATGTTTCTAAGATCAATTTAGTTACAAATGATCTAAAAAAAGCATTCAAAAATACTAGAATGATAATTTCCTTTAAAAAGCTGCCAGAGTTTGTTCAAGGAAAAAAATGCAGTACAACCATCATTATTCATTTGTTCTGCTTGGCTTATTTTCTAGACAACCTTTCACCCAAATACAAATGAATTCTTACTTGTTGGGATTCAATTGTTGTAAACAATTTACATAATTAATTCAATGTTTAAACATTCTATAGCTATCCAATGGTCTATTCTAGATTATACTCTTCTCATGTAATTTCAGAACCTACCACAGTTCAAATAGCAATTCTTCCCAAACACTGAAACAAACTTTCGACTAATTTAGATAACACCCTTGCTAACTGATTTTCCTTTCCTAGAGATCTATAAAAGTTTTTCTGCTTTGGTAAGAAATTGCCTGGATATCAAGATCTTTCTAATTACCTCTTATCGCTATTTCTCTGATGTGCCTCACATTGCTACTCTAAATATCTTATCCCATTTTGTTTCACGACATTTAGAAAGTCTTAGAGCAATAAAGATAACATATAAACAGATTTTTGATTATTACAACTGATCAAAGAGCTTCCTGCAGTAATATAAAGATCTGCCTTGTTTGCCCAACTTTTTACTAGACTGTTTGCAAATCAAGAAAAACAAGTTTAGCAGTCTTTATTTATGAATGACCCATTACTCTGGACTTCACCCTTTTTGGAAATAACTTCAGTTAAAGCCAATAGAATTTAATTCTACATAAATAGCATAAGGACTGGAGTGGGAGGCCTTATTAAGAGTTTGATTGCTGGCCCAAGAAACCTAAGCAAAGCACACTAATATTTTGCAGGAAAAGTTTAACTAGAAAATAGGAAATTAAGAAATGAAATAAAGTTTAAATAAGACACTACAAAAAGGGAATATTCTTCTTTCTTTTGAGTACTTCTTTCTCTAATAGAATTGATAAAGGATAATGTCATTGTCTAAATGAAAAACTCTGTTGGAAAGAATAAAATTGCTAACCACTTTTATGAGACTGAATTAAAATCTGAGATTCAAGATATACAAGTTTTATTAAGTCCATTAAAAAAGATCTTATTTCGAAAAAAACATTGTACTGATTTAAGGTAGGCTTATACTTTATGTTTATAAGGTAGCTGAGGGGTCTTGGAGCGTCATTATACATTTAACATGTAAGTAGTATAGAGTTTTTCCTTACAGGGCTTATGTCAAAGGTAACATGGGCATTTCAGAAAGGTAACACCAGGGCTTTTTTTCGGCACCAAAAGGTGCCGGAACAC
>JAOYMU010000292.1:43817935-43828313 GCA_025802295.1 Psammodynastes pulverulentus | reverse complement strand
CACCAAAAGGTGCCGGAACGCGCCCCCCGTCGCGTTAAAAAAACCCGGAAGTAATAGCGCGCGATTGGTTGAGACGCATCACGTGACGCAGACTCTAAAAAGGTGCCAGAACGCAGTACCGCCGAGTTCCGGCTGAAAAAAAGCCCTGGGTAACACTGACACAGGTGATTTCCCATTGCTGCAAGAAAAGAGCTTGTGATTTGCTGATTCAAATGCTCTTCATGGTAGAACTGCTTTCTGGAATGTCCATGTGAACTTTAATGCCATGTGATCACTTTGGACACTTTGATAAGCACCAGTAAAAATGGAGCCTCTTGGAGTTTAGCTCTACCCCATTTACTTGCAAAATAATATTCCCTCCCCTAATTTTCTTTGTAGCAGCACAAAGTAAGTGTAATTGCCTGCCTCCTGACAGATATTTTTTATTGAACAAAAAGGGTTTTAGCTGGAATTCGTTTAGTGCTGTAAAGTCCATTAGGAGCAAATCGCTTCTAGTTCACTCCCTCCAGACTTCGTAGTAGAATTCTTCTACATCCCTGCTTGAAAGATATAAAAGCTAAGGATTCAGAAACACACAAAGTCCTTATTCTGCACCCCTCTGTGCTGCTGAAGCTGCACTTGGAATTCTCTGTACAAGTCTGAACGTTGCGTTTTCAGAAGGAAATTGGCAAATTAAAATCAAGGCCCTCAAAGGTGACAGAGGAACTTGAGTTAAAGGAACCTTTAGTGTTAAATCTGGCAAAAAGAAGACTAAGGGGAGACACGATATCTGTGTTCAGGTACACATAAAAAGATGGTATAGAAAAGATGGTCAGGAATTATTTTCCATACAATTGGGTGAGAAATACTGAATACAAGTTGTAGCTTCCTGGATTTCACAATTATAAGAAATTGTGGTGCTAAGATCCATACTACAGTGGAATAAGTCTACTTACTGAAGGCACAAATTTGTTTAAAAGGTGGTGTCCACCTCTTTCAGATGGTTTAATTGGTTTTCTTACCATCTGCAGAAAAATGGACTAACTTCTATCAATTCTATGATGCTATATACATAGTCCTCGACTTACAACCACAATTGAGCCCAACGTTTCTATTACTAAGTGAAACAGTTGTTAAGTGAATTTTGCCCCATTTTTACAATGCTTTTTGCCACAGTTACTAAATGAATTGCATCAGCTGTTTTGTCACCATTATTAAGTGAATCTGGCTTTCCCATTGACTTTGCTTGTCAGAAGGTCACAAAAGATGATCACATGACCTCGGGACATTGCAACCGTCATTCAGTTGCCAAGCATCCAAATTTTGATATTACCTGTAAAATGCTCTTAGGTCCTCGCTTGTCACTCTGATTCATTTGCTTTAGAAATTGTCCAATATTTCTCATGAATACAGAGGCACAATATAGCTGAATCATGTATATAATTTATGGTAAAGCAAGATTATACTTAGTAATGAACACATGAGACACATTTAAACTAACACAAAATATATACAAAAAAAAGAAATAACTGCACTAATTTCTAATTTACCTGCTGCTCATCAACATTCATAAGCTCTTTCATAACAATCCAGGTAACACACTCTTCACATGGAGGCGTTGTAAAAGAGCCTTGATAAGTATAGTAATTTCGATTTTGAGGGAAGAGGATGGATGGATCAAAGTTTGTAAAAGGAGCCTCTTTTCCCTTAAATAAATCAGAAATAACATAATTAAATTCAGTGACAGAGACAAGAAAGCTCTCTACAGTCAAGATTTATTATGGCTAGATGATGATGATCATTTGTATAGATAGCCTCAAGGTGTAGTTGAAATCACAGAATACTAAAACTAATAAACATTTTATTCTACTATCTATCATCAGTCAAAAGCTATTCCAGATTTACCTAACATTAGATATCACAATTTTACTAAGTCTGCATTGATTTTAGTAAGTGTCCCCAAGTAGTTTGAAATCTGGACTGGATCCATAATGAAATATTAGTCCAAATTGCTTCTTCTAAGATGGTATGATCAATTTAAAGGCAATAAAGAGAATTCCATGAGCAAAATAAATTGAGGTTTACTTCTAAATCAAGACAACTGCGTCTGGAAAACCTTCCTTTAAATAATCTCTTTATTTGTTCCATTGTCATTAACTTCCCATGGGAAGTTGTCAGCTATTCTTTTTTTAAAAGATTTGTTACAGTCTCCAGATGTTCCTATTGTCCACATGTTTTGTGCTAGTTCTCAGTACTAGTTGTTAGTTGTCACAGAGAAGATTCACATATCATTCATAACCATAGTGTTGTTCACTTTGTATTGCTTGGCATGTTGTGTAAATATAGTCATTAAACTTCAGAAGCATGACTTGGGCCTTGGTATAATGTGTGAAGCCAGCTAACTGTACCTTATTCAACAAGTTAAGTATACTGTAGTTTGGCATGTGTTAATAATATCATATTTTTATGCATTATTTAAGTATATTAGCTCCCTTTATTGAAACATATTAGATTAACTATGTTAGAAAACTTGGTATTGACTAGAATATTCTTGTACATACCTTTGTTTTAATAGCATCTATTTCTTCAATAATTCTTTTCATTTCTGGCTTAGGGTTTTTTCCTACCTGTCGTGCAGAAATCAGATAGTAAGCAGGCATGAAAGGTGATTATCTCTCAAATTGCAACAGTATACAGAATTGTTAACTATCCTATATATTCATTTAATTAGCAACATTTGGAGAATATCTTATAACCCCTACCAATAATACTAAATATAAAAACTAAAAGGGAATAATATTTGCCCGATTAGTTAGTGTTATTTAATGATGCTGTATTTTGCACAACTATAGTATGGTTTTAACTCACTCAATTTCAGTCAGTGTTTCTGGATTTCAGAAAACATTTTGGTAGTGGCGCTGAAAGTGAAAATAATTGAAAATATTCACAAATTGAATTTTGACTACTGTAACTGATACTCTCCAGCTGTGTTTGACTACAGACCCTACTATCTTCATCCATTATGTTTTTTTTTATATTTTCAGCCATACCGGCTGAAAATAATGAGAAACAGAAATTGCACTTAGACTAATATACCACTTCACAGTGCTTTACAGCCCTCTCTAAGAAGTTTATAGAGCCAGTATATTGCCCCCCAAAATCTGGGTCCTCATTTTACCAACCTCGGAAGAATGAAAGGTTGAGTCAACCTTGAACCGATCAGGATCGAACTGCTGGCAGTCAGCAGAGTTAGCTTGAAATACTGCATTCTAACCTCCACATCATAAGATATACTTCAATACATCTTAATGGTATCAGATTAAGAAAAGCTGACCTAATGATCCACTCTGTAGTATCCAAGCCAACTTCCTAGGTCTTAAAACAGCTTTCTTGTAGCTTTGCAGATGTGTTGAGTGACTTTCCATAAACCCCAGTCAGTCTGGCTCTTTTTCACGCTAACTGGGGATGTCAAATTCAACATGCAGAGGTCACCAGCTTGGAGGAGGCAGATTTTCTTCAAAATCCAAAGTTTTGGTGTTACTGAATACAATTGGTGAGGTCATGTATCAGGTATGAATTTTATATCATGTTTCTAAAGCCCAAATATTAATTAATAATAATAGTCTATATGTACGGTTGCCTTAAATTGTAACAAAACTGAATATGGTTGATAAACCATTTCTACTATTTATAAAACAAAAAGTCACATCTAGTACAAAGACATGAAAAAGATACATAACCCCACCAATTGAACTCAACAATACCAATCCTCCTTCTTTCAGGAAGCAAGCTTAAAGCAGGACTGCTCCAGTAAATTTTGAGTCTGCAATGTTGTTTCGATAGTCATCATAGCAGAATTTTACTACAGATTATTATTATTAATTGAATACTGTTTTTAACTATTAAGCAGCCAAAGAGTCTATCTGGATTGAAAGAACCTATAAATACTATTGAATTAAAATAAACAATTCTAGAAGAAGAAGAGGGTACGAGAAATAGGAGAAAGAACATTTTTGAGATTTGATAGATCTGCAGTTCTAAGTATAATTCAGTATAATGCAATACAATTTATCCCTATCCAGTTACTAATTTAATTTCATTCCATCAAGTTTTCATTTAAAGAAACAGTTACAGGACTTCGCAACACATAAATATAGCAGCATAACTATAATTGTGTTTTAATGGTATATATAACAATAATTAATTGTAATTATTAGTGTGATAATAATTATAATTAATGAGAGAGTGGAATTAAAATGCTAAGTTGATCTTAGCCAAAAGGCTGAGAAATGATGAAGTTGAAACAACTAACCACATCCAGATACAAATGCTTCTCACCTCTTTTCCCTCATACATTCATTAACTCACAACTTTATTCACAAGCATCCAAAGTGGTGTTTCAGCTGCCTATGAAACTTGAGCCACACCATGGCATTTTCAAGAGTCCAAAAGGCAACTTCAACCACCCAAGTTCTTAATTTACCAAAGCAAATTCTAAGAATGTAGGTATATATGAGAAAACAGCAAGCAGGCAAGGGAGCAGAAGGTGATGTCTGAAGATTGACACTCAACTGCCAGAACCACAAGCTATGGTAAGCAGCATATCCTGATGGGATTCCAGGAACATGGCTTGGGAATTCAGCTAGAGTGCTCAAAAACAATATTGCTTTAAGAGCAGAACTTGGAACTTGGCCTAGAGCTCAACAGCAACTAGAAAAGGAACATCCCCACTGAGGCAGCATCTCATCCCAACTAGTACAAAAGGCAAAGATTGTATGCCACTTTACAGACTTTCAGACTTGTATTCTGACCAAATATTAACAGGAGTGAATATAAAGGACTTAGTGTTAAAAACACATTTACATGGTGGCATCACCTTGCAAAGCCAAGACGATTGGAGTTAACACCCTGTTATTGGGAAAGGTGGTGGCTACCACAAAGCACTGTGTACATTTTGTGGCGTGTCCCTTTCTTGGAAAAGGAAAAATCTTTGCACAATATTCCATGTATTAGAAGGAAACTGGGAATACTATAGTGGACTTTTTCTTCAAGCTTAATTAAAAATTAGAAAGATAAGACAGTAGACTCGGTCCATTAGTGTGGCATATGATGGGAGGCTAGAGGAAGGTAGAAGACAGGTGTCAGCATTCTGTATGTTAAGGTCCATAGCAGCATAAAGAAGATGATGTGGTGCATGATAAAAAACAGAAAACATCACTGTCCAAAACAGATACAATTTTAGAGCCATAGCTGAAGATTATTGTGAAAATATGCATAAGAAAATAGCAGGAGTGGTGAGGTGGAGCTCTTGCCTCACAATCAGGAGGCTGTGAGTTCGATCCTAGGTAGAGGCAATTATTTCTCTCTCTGGGCAGTCTGAGAATATACCTGCTAAACAAAACTCCGCATTGGCAACAGGAAAGGCATCCAGCTATTAAAACACTCTGCTAGCTCCATTCAGTTGCCCAGACTTCACCCCACAAGGGATTATGAAGATGATACATACAAAAATAGCAATCAGAACTTACTTGCATTAGAATGGCTATGATAGCCACACCATCAGGTTTTCTCAAAGCATCAGCATAATTACTATAGAAGGAATTCCAGTGTACAAAGTGAATCTAAAAATAAGGAAAACATTACAGTTAGATATCAAAACAGGCCTTAATAGAATAAAATTCTCTTCATTTCCCAGTAGCCATCAGATTCTCACTACCAGTAATCAATGAAAAACAATTTAAACATTCAAAAAAAAATTCTAAAAATCAGAAACATACAAACTGCATTAGGCATTATCAAAGTATTTTTGTTCTTTTAGAAAAACATTTAAAATGAGAGAGTCAAAAGGTAAGATTTCACAAAATTGCCAAATTTACATTAAATGGTTTTCATATTACTATTTTTCTCCAACTGAGCATCTTGACTATAATACTTATTCTCAAACAATATGAGTAGTGGGCAAGCAGATATGAAATTATGAAGAATCATCACATACCTTTGGAAGCATGTAAAATATATTGAACACCTATGGTTTAATTATTTTCAGGATAGGATCAAAATATTATAAAAATTCCTATAAGTGGTGCTTTCAAGGTATCAACTTGTAATGACTGGCAAACAAGTATATAGTATATAATAGGCCTTTTACAAGTTACATATTCTGAGTTAGGACAACTTTTATGAATAAATGCATATGAAACAACATGCATATATATAATTAGCACCTGTGTTCCTAAATATGCCCAGCCAATTTCCATTTTCATTTTAAAAAAGAAGAATGCTGCATCAACCAGTATGTATCCTGGTTACACAAATATGCTCATCTGTATGCTGACACAGATATTGATACTACCACGCCAGTCTTCTTATATTCTCTGGTCATTTGGGATTCTTGAAAAGATCGGACTTGAACTTTCAAACTGAAGTCCAACCCTATTCTCCATATCCATGTGTCAATTGGAATTTTGATTCAAACCCTGAATTATTTTCACCAGAAGAAATAACTTGTTCATTTGTATAGGACAAATTCAATAATTCAAAGACTTAACAAATGTTAATACTGAAAGCATGCATCAAACATTAAACTTGATGTCCTATGTCTTTGGCCACTGACCTCAATGGAACCTGATGGAAATTGCAATTCATCCATATCTAGAGGACAATTACCCGTCTTTGCTTTATTAAACTGTCTGCCCCTGGTTTTCTACTGGCAAGGGGAGATCTTCCAGTATTTCCTACAGAACCTACTCACCTCTCCTCCATGCCTTTTTGCATCCACCACATGCTCTGAGCCTTTGTCACTGGTAGAACCCCAGTGGATGTGAAGCTGACGGAGTCTGTAAATCCCAGGAAGTGGTCCTCCCCTAAGCACTGCAAAGAATAGTCTAGATTAACAGAAGATTTTGCTGTGCCATAACAAATGGTACAACCATTATACAAGATGAATATTTATGAGCATGACTAATGGCAAAGGGACATCTCATCTTCCACTGCATTTCCAATCCAATGTTCATAAGACAGTGCTTCCTTGGCCAGCCACCTACCCCTAACACGTTGGCAAGTATGTTGTGACACTTAGTTCTGCCTTAAGATTCCAAGTAGTATCAGATGATTGGTTTAGCCATAATTGAAAATATTCTAGAAAATATTTTGATGCAGAAGAACAATGTCCATTGCTTTGGCCAGGACCATGTCATTCCTCCATGCCCAACTGATTATCAGATTGAGTCTTACAGTATTTTGCCATGATATTTTGCTAGTATTAGGAACAATGCATGTACAAGACGCAAATTGTCATCTAACAGTAGATGACAATTATGAACAGGCAGTATGACTGAACTCACAATTTGTCACTTCTGACTTAATTAACTGTATGCACGTCATGTTAGACTGGCCTTTGCCCAAAATTCATACCCTTCCTATCTATAAATAAATGTTGTCCACTTAATGAAGAACTAAATGTCACAACAAGAAAGGACCTGAAATGTAAGGTAACTGTTCATATCACAGAAAAGTGTTTGGAAGTTTCCTATATGTAATACTTTATTCAGTCAATGAACAGCAAAAAAAATTAAACAATGCAACATGAAAGTTAAATCTACGGTAATAGAGCCAGTTTGGTTTAGTTGTAAGGCATCAGGCTAGAAACTGGAAGAGTGTAGTTCTAATCTTGCCTTAGGCATGAAAACCAGCTGGGTAACTTTGGACCAGTCACTCTCTCTCTCTCACCCCAACTTACCTCCCAGTGTTGTTGTTGCAGGGAAAATAGGTGGAGAAAGGAGTGTTAGGGTTAGGATTAGGATGGCAGAGGGATACATTTCCGATGTAAAGCTGTACTAACTAGAGTTGAAATGTTTCCCTTGGGTCTCCCTACCATCTTACTTGCAGTAACCAAGATTGAATTTACCCACTCACTGTCTACTCCACCTCTGATGAGGCCCAGGTTTCCTGTAAAAAAAAGTATCAAATCACAATAAGTAATCAAAATAAGGATGTTCTTTTAATAGTTCTGACCAGCCTGCAATATTCCAGATTAATAGGGAGATCACATGAGCATCTGGTAAGAGTCATATGAGCAGGTTTTGGCAAGAGCACGATGGTGGGATGGTGAACCACAGAAGGTCAGCAGGATCTCTGCCAAGCAAATCCTGTGGCTGCTCATGGAAATCCAATTCTCTGGTGACACAGTTGGCACCATCCAATAGCTGCATTGTGGCAGCTTCATTCGGTATTCCTGGAGGTGGAGTTAAGGGATTATGATGATCCTGCCCCAGGGTCTACTAAGATGGGTTTATTTATAATCATTGAGGAATATGTCAGTAAGTTTCCATACAATTCTTATGCTGGTATGATATGGAAATGCTTTAGGGGCAAATGTGTGGCTTTCTTCCTCATCACCAAGGACACCTGGACTCAAACTCAAGATGATTCTACAGGGGATTTGCAGTTATGGGCCTTGTAAGGATCGTGGTGGCTCAGTGGCTAAGATGCTGAGCTTGTCGATCAAAAGGTTGGCAGTTCAGTGGTTCCAATCCCTAGTGCTGTGTAACGGGGTGAGCTCCTGTTACTTGTCCCAGCTTCTGCTTCATATCATACCTTCTGCCAACCTAGCAGATCAAAAACCTGTAAAAAATACAAGCAGAAAAATAGGGACCACTTTGGTGGGAAGGTGCGCCTTTGGCATTTAGTCATGCCAGCCACATGACCTCGAAGACGTCTTTGGACAGCGCTGGCTCTTCAGTTTTGAAACAGAGATGAGCACCACCCCCTGGAGTCGGGAATGACTAGGACATATGTGTGAGGAGAAGCTTTACCTTTACCTTTAGGGATCTCAATATAGAGAGTATCTCCTCCTCAATAGTTAGCATGTTTTAAATACATAAAGCCAATTATCCTTATTAATTATAAAAACATTTTAAATTTTAATTTAAAAATTTAATTCTAACAACATTATAACAACATTTAAAATTATAAAAACAGAACAAACATGTTAATAATGGAGCCACCTCACAAGATCACCTGGGGATCCCAGACTTTCTGGCATAATCATGTGTTAAAGGACTGTGAAACTCAAGTGATGAGGCCAGTGTCACCTCAGAACAGATTCTACAATATGGGCACCACCACAGAAAAGGCCCACCACCTAGGGCCCTAGTTCCTTAGCTAACAGAACATGTAACATACTCTGCTAATTCTGATGGGGCAGGCAGGTGAAGAGATGGGCGATCCTCAAGAAACCCAACCCCATACCATGAAAGGATTTAAATGTCAATAAAATATCATGAATTGGATTCAGAAAGAGACAGATAATCAATGCAGTTCACAAAGAAACACACATAATTGCTCATGTCACCACATTTTTGCACCAGCTGAAGCTTCCAGTTACTCATCAAGGACAGTCCCACATACAGCACATTGCTGCGATCCAACCCAGAGGTCATCAGGGCATGAATGACCATGAGGAAGGGCCCTTTGATCCAGAAAAAGGCATAACTGGCACACAGAACCAAGTTGTGCAAATATCCTCCTAGCCAAGACTGCCACCTGCTCACTGAACTGGAATAATGACTCCAGGAGGATTCCCAGATTGTGTAGAAGGTCTGTTTGGGGCAGTGCAATCCCATTCTATACCTAAGATGGGAGGGGGGATGTCTCAAAATACCAAATCATTCAGTCAGGGTCCGGTTGAAGCTTGTTGTTCCTCATCCAGACCCTCATAGCCTCCAGATGGTGAGATAAACACCCACAGCATCAATAAGCTTGTCAGGAGCAGACATGTACAACTGAGCGTCATCTGCATATTGATCATACATCACCCTATGGCAATGGATGAGCTCATCCAGTGTCTCATGTTAAATAGGAGTTGGGAAAAACAGCAACCCCTGGAGCACACCACATATAAGGGGCCAAGGGAAGGATCTCTCCTCCTCAATCACCACAAACTGGAATCAACCCTGAAAACCAGCAAAACACCATGCCACTCTCTCCCAGTCTTTTGAGTCAATCCAGAGGGATACCATGATCGATGGTACTGAAAACTGCTGAGAGGTCAAGTAAGGTAAGAATGGATGTACATCCACCATCACACCCACACCAGAGATCATCCTAAATCGTGACCAATGCTGTTTCCATTCCATTCCCAGGCCTGAATCCTGATTGAAAAGGATCCAGGTAATTAAAATATACCATTATAAAGGAACATGAAACTGAAAGGCAGGAGCTCAGAAAAGCATGTGTTGCTGGGCTAATGCCATGGCTCTTTTCTTCTGAAATGTTTCTCTTACATTTTTTTAAGAGCCTCCGTGACGCAGAGGCTAGAGTGCAGTTTAGATTTAGATTTAGATTTATTTACATTTATATCCCGCTCCCTCTCCCCAAAGGGACTCGGGGCGGGGCACAG
>JAOYMU010000292.1:43806358-43817835 GCA_025802295.1 Psammodynastes pulverulentus | reverse complement strand
GTCGCGATCGTATCGAGGAGCTCGGGCAGGGCTGTGGCCACATAGCGGGGAGCCAGGTAAGTGACCAACAAGCCCAACTGTACCCCTAGACCCCACTTCACGAAGAGGGACTCACAGCCGGTCGTCTGAGGCACAGTGATCTCCCTTGGTCTAAGACTTTCCTTAATCAAAATCGCCACCCCCCCACCCCTGCCGGAGGCCCTAGGCCGATGAAATGCACAGAAACCTGGCGGGCACATCTCAATGAGGGGGAGACCCCCCTCTGGGCCCAGCCAGGTCTCCGCAATTCCCACCAGATCCGGGTCCCCCTCAGATATTAAGTCATGGATGAGGGGGGCTTTCTTAACCACGGACCTGGCGTTGCAAAACATCAGTCTAGGGCCCCGGCCTAGTCCGCCACGACCACCCAGCCCACGGGGGGGCAGGGGGGCGGGGCGAGGGAGCGTCCGTAACCAGCGGTCCCGCCGCCTCGCCTCTTGCTGCGAACGATGATAACCCTGCCTCCCCCCGGTCCTGCCCATCCCCAAGACCCTAGGGATTTTGTACGACCCACCCTCCAATGGAACACCCCCCTTTCCCCCCTTCACAAGCCCAATTCCCCATCCTGGTCCAGTCACCAACCCCCCCCCTCAATAACAACCCTTCCCCTCCCACCACCCTGGACCCCCCTACAACACGTATAAGCGACCTGGCAAGAAAACCCCTAAAACTGCGCTTCGCCCACCTCTCAAGATTGACAAATCCTTCCTTAAGGTGGGCCCTCATGATGGTAGAGGGCCAAATCTGCACGAGAGGGGACTCCCGGCACGCTAGAAGGTCATCCCTTGAATATCTAAGTACTCTGCAGTAATTGCAGAATACTCCTGCTTACATCCAGCTGCCTGCAAGTTGGCAGATCAAATCTCACCAGGCTCAAGGTTGACTCAGCTTTCCGAGGTGGGTAAAATGAGGACTCAAAATGCTGATTCTGTAAACCACTTAAAGAGGGCTGTAAAGCACTATAAAGCGGTATATAAGTCTAAGTGCTATTGCTATTTTTAAAAGATGCTCGGTATAAAACATAAGCCAAGATAATGACAATGTAATTCTATACCGTGTCCACTTCTGTAGTCAGATGAGAATGTCTAATTTATTAAGACTGCATTTCCCTATCTCAATGTCAATTAAGGGAAATGCGACCAGTGAATGAATCTATAGACAGAACTGTGCAAAAGCATTCTGCACTTCATCCTCAAGGCAAGCACCAGACAGGACAGAAATCATGTGGTATGGATTGACCCACTACTATGGCCTTCTAGCTATGGAAACAAAAATATTTGCATGAAAAAAAAATCAGTATCAAATTATTTCCAACATATCAATAAAATTCTTCTCTCAATTTGCACTCAACTGAACTGCCAAGAGCTGCCATTTCACATAACTGCTTCCTGCATAATCGGGTCTCTATTTATTGTATTTAGTTTTAGATACAGTCATGAGGTTACCTAAGTAATTTCTGAAATACTCATAACTTCTCTTAGTATTTATGGCTAATTCTTCACATTTTGATGCCATCATTAGCTACCTATACGCCTTTCCAATTATGGTTCCCTCTGGACTAATTGCCACCAAATTTCCAAGGAGTCAGTGACTATCCCTTTTGCTGACTTGCCTAAATCTCCCATTAGTTATATGGGAGGTTTCTTTTCCTTTTGTGTGTGTGTGTTGTTTTCTTGCTGCTTCTTTAACAGAGAAGAAAGATAAACAGGCAGCCTTGTGACATAGTGATGTCTAAATAGAAAAATAACATGGCATCTTCTTTGTGTATACTAATTCCAATAGCATAGATCATCTATTAAATCTGAAGGAAACAGGCTATTTTTCAGGGTGTATGCCACAGGTGTAAAACTCGATCGTGTCACAAGACGTATTGTGAGGTATTGCAATTTTTTTGCCTTTGCAGAGCGGGGCATGGTCTGCACATTATGCATTCACCCGCGGGCCACCAGGTTGACAGGCCTGGTGTATTCAATTACCTTATTATGCATCTTGCTTGTCACCTGAAGCAAATACTGAACCTTGCTCACCAATAGGACCAGCTTTGAAGAGAACAAGTGTAGAAGGCAGAGGTGGTATTCTACCAGTTCACACTGGTTCGGGTGAACTGGTAGCAGAAAAATGGTTACTGGTTCACCCAAATCGGTAGCTAAAAACACCCTCTGCGCATGCGCGCTCCCCCTTCCTTCTGCGCATGTGTGCGCTGATTATCTGAGAGGACACTTTGATCCTGTCAGCTGATCGGAGCACTTTTTTTAGCTACCGGTTCAACCAAACCGGCACTTTTTCAAGCTACCGGTTTGGCTGAACCGGGCTGAACCAGCAGCCAAATTTTTTAGCATCCAGTTCAGCCGGGTTCGGCCAAACCAGTAGCTTAAAAAAGTGCGCTGATCATCTGAGAAGATGATTGACATGCACATGCATAGTATAGGCACGCTCTGGTAGGCACATGCATGCACGGAAGGGGGAGTGTGTGCAGAGAGGGAAATGCGCATGCATGCTTGCATGTGGGCACATGCATCCAGTCAGCGAACTAGTGGCAACACCAGTAGAAAATCACCACTGGTAGAACGGCAATTTTGTTCCAACAGTTTCTTTACCAAGAACCCTAAAGAATATGGAGTCATGTGATCGGTTTCTTCCTCAATTTTACAACTTTCAAAAGTAAAATAAATAATCCAAATGTGCAACAAGCATATAGGGATAGTCCTTTCAAACTCAGCCAATTATCATTTCAGGCTTTTATAAAATTATTTTTCAAATACAGGTGAGCATGGTTTCTGGACGTCCAGTCCTAGATTTCCCTTTCTTGTGTTATTATTTTTAAAAGACTATAAAAGCATCATTTAATGCATCATTAAAGAAAAAATTGCAAATTATATTACATGCACTTATTTGAATTTATTGTGTATAGGTCTAGATTCAAATATAGTTGTAATTTGAAAAATGTATAGACGAATACAGTGTATTCACAATATTGAGTAATGCTGAACCAAGTGAATGATATGTCTGTTCCACATGCTATCCAGATGTTAATTATAATAGTAGTAATAGTAATTGTCAAGGTCTATCCATTCCTTCTGTTTATAGGACTTAAGATAAATAACCCTTCATACAGAATATGCCTTCAAACAGCAGGCTATTGTTTATAAAAATAAAATAGGCAAGTACTCCACTACAATTGTTTGTCAAAGCTAAGCCAATTTGATCAAAATCATGTAAATCCAATGTCATACTGGAAGCAGTAACTCTATTATGGTAGGACCTGCAACTTCCTCATTAACTTACTCCACACAGTTTTAAATGCTATTCAGTTCAATTCAGATCTGCAGGATTCATTGCTATCCATGAGCCTCAGTGGCGCAGAGGTTATTGTGCAGTAATTGCAGGCTTCTGCTTACAGCCAGCTGCCTGTAATTTGGCAGATCAAATCTCACCAGGCTCAAGGTTGATTCATTCTTCCATCCTGCTGATGGAATGAATAAAATGAAATGAAGACCCAATTGTGGGGGCCATATGCTGATTCTGTAAACTGCTTAGAGAGGGCTGAAAAGCACTATAAAGCAGTATATAAGTTTAAATGCCATTGCTATTGCTATTGCTATCCAATGTGGTGATAGCCACCAATTTAGACCGTTTTTAAAGGAACAGAGGAGTATAAATGGGTATTCTATTTTCTGATTCATATGCAGCACCCTTGAAAACCAGCTGCAAAGGAGAAACAGTGAAAAAGTACTCTTCTGTCCATCCTGTAGATTTACTTAATGTAATTGGTTGGCTACTATTTATTTGTATACAAATAAAGGCCAATGCTCCATTCTTCAGGCATGGAATAAATGATGTTAAAAACTTGATAATAAAAATCTTCAAATGCTCATCTATTGTCATCACAGCAAAAGAAAGGAATTCAAACACATGCATTTTTCTTAACTGCAATATTCTTATGGCAATAGTCTAGGTCAGTGGTCCCCAAACTTTTTGGCACCAGGGACCAGTTTCGTGGAAGACAATTTTTCCATGGACTGGGAGGAGAGGGAGGTGTGTGCAACCTAGATCCCTCACATGTGCAGTTTACAGTAGGGTTTGTGCTCCTAATCTAATCTAATGCCTGATGATCTGAGGAGGAGCTGAGGTGGTGATGCTAGCATGGGGGAGTGGCTGTAAATAGAGATGAAGCTTTGCTTGCTCACCTGCCACTCACCTCCAGCTGTACAGGCCAATTTCTAACAGCCCACAAACTGGTACTGGTCCAGGACCTGGATGTTGGAGGACCCCTGGTCTAGGTCACATAAAAAAACAACTTTTTTAAAGCCATGTTTTTTAAACTATAGTACTCTAGTTAAGTCAGTTACTAACAAAAAATTACAACACTGAATAGTATTGTGTGTGAAGTACCTTGAAAATTCATTATTAAAAAAAAATCCTTAGTACATTGTGGTTTCAGTAAATGGCACAATATTCAGATCGGAAAAACAATCTTCAACCTTAGAAACCTGCAATCTTTAGTAAAACCAATGAAAGACTCTATGACCAGCTATAGAGTATTATCCCACTGCAAATATATTTTTTTCCTTACAAATGGGATATTCATCAATACATAATTGATGAACCCATGAATGTTATCCGTCTTCACATAAAGTCATGGGAAAACCACACTATATCGATTCAAAGGTTTGAAAAGCTTCATATATTGACAGGTGACAATCACAAGTGAAAACAAAGGAAGCTCAGCTCTTCCCTAGGTACAAGTGAGGGCTTTGCAGTTTTGTTTTATGATTAAAAATAATAATAACAGTATAACACAGTTGGCCATGTCAATAACCATGCAATTAACAGGTCCAAGAATAAATAGACAGTTGGCATGTTCTTTGAAATAACGGTTAATAAAGTCAGCTATGAACATTTGACAACGATATGGTGGACTTTTCTGAGATGAAAATGCCTATCTAAAATACTGCTCATTTTCATAATGGCCAAGAGTGCCATTTATTTAATGAATTCAGGTCATGTTGAATTCAAAGAGAAGAGATTACTCTAGCATAGCATTCTGGAAGCAATCTCAGTTTTGACCTAAAATGCCCCTGCCCATGAGTTTTAATGCTAGGCCTCCTGAGATACTAACCACACATTCTTTTGCAGCCTAAAAAGGAGAAAGCACCCGACTCCTGTGGGCAGAAAGCTGATCACTGCCGCAATCCCAGAGGGCCTTTGTTTGAAGCAACATTCAAGTCCTTTGACTGCCAGCAATAGCATGGAATTCCAGAGTTAATGCTACCGCAGAGCTCAACCTTTTGTGTCAGAGTATTGCTGGCCTCTCATCAGTGATTAATATCTATGTACTCGAATACCCAAGGATAAAAGATATGTTAAGCATAGGGCAAAAGGCTTAGCTTTGTCTTTTCTTTAGCTGGCATTGTGATGTTGGCCAGCCCAGAACACCATCTCTCCCTTTCAGTTTTGGAATTTTGTTCATTTGGATTGGGGGGTATTGAAGCACCCATTACAAAAGGACATTGTAATCAATTAAATGTAACAATGCCAAAAAAAAAAATCCAAGGACTATAAATTATGAAAAATGGATGCATTCTGTTGCAGCCATGCAATGCAAGGAGGCAAGGGAACAAAAAGGCACACGATTTGTTCCTTCTCACAACAGCACGAATAGTAGACACTTCAATGAAAAAAATGTATGTAACCTTATAACCAAGAACTACAACAAGAGAGTAGATAAGAACCGCCATAGAGGACCATCACAAAACACAAATATTACATTGGCACTGAAGCAACACACACACACACACAAGCAAGTAAATACATTTCTGTACTGTACATGAGTGTGCGGAGATTCTAATACTTAAACATTTGAAAGCAATTACAGTCCAGGAGGACTGTACCTTAACTGTACTGTTAAAACAAACTTTAAAATCATATCACTGCTCCAAGTATGGTCAGTGTTCCTACATTTCTTTTAAAAGCAGAAGGCTGCCGTTCTGCAACTCCTTTTCCATTTTCGGAGAAAAGACTATTGTTCTCACCCTATACCAGAAAATAAAAATCAACTTCAGGGGATATGCCATGGGCTAATGAGAAAATTTTGATGTTTAATCATAAATGCGTATGGAAGAAATCATGCTGATCGCAGGAAAATGGCATTCTTACAATCGGTTTTCATGTGAATTGAAAGTTTAGGGATTAATCCAATCAAATACTGTGGCAGCAAATACTAACATTCCCAATCATCTTACTTAAAGGCTTTAAAATAGTTAAAAATGAAACTATTGGAAATATAGAGTAGAATTCATTCAAAGCAAGCAGAATTTAATCAGGACCTTCCCTACAAGTGATGTACAATTTGGCTGCTTGGAATTTTTGCTGACTAGAATTGTTTCTTGCATTTACCTAACTGTTCATTATAAAACATATTTTATGGTTTTAAAAAAAATTCTTTCTGCACTTGTGACTTCTTTCTTGTTTTGTGATTGCTTCCTAAGCAGCTTTACCCTTTTTTGGATAGAAAAGATGGGATTTATTTCTTTTCTCTTTTTGTATTAAAATTATACACATTTCCATTAGGAGAAAAAGCAGACGAAGGAGATAGAGACAAGAAAAAAATATAGGAAAATTATAATGAAAAAGATTCTAGTTAAAAAGGCTGGAAAAGGTACAAAAATAAAGAGAAGAATAAGATAACCACCAGTAAGGTGAATGGACTCAGTTACAACAGCAATGAATGTAAGGAAGAGCGGAAGGATCAAATTAGGGACAGACCATCATCAAGGAAATCGAACTATGCAGTTACTAAGAGTAAACAATGACTTAGTGGCATATTATCAATCAATCTGACTTGGTAGTATAACAATCAAGTACAGTAATGCTTATAGAATAGAAGAATTATGATTTTTAATAAAACTGATGGCTAGTGGCTTCCTATGTGAGTTGGCGGGGTGAGGGGTTGGAGCCTTTCAGGCAGTTTCTTTTATTCCTGTCTGAACAAGTCCATGCAATTTTCTCCACAAGCATTTGGAAGTGGTTTGCCATTGCTTCCTTCCTAGGCAGGAGAACTGGCTCAAGGTCATCCAACTGGTCTTGTGCCTAAGAACTCATAGCCTTACAGTTTCTAACCTGATGCCTTAACTATTACTATACCATACTGGCTCTTTATTTTAATGCACTTCAATTATTAAATTACATGACTGCAAATACTTTCCAGCATAATCTACCCTTCATGTGATCAGACTGGGATGCAAAACCAGGAGAACTGCACCTATCATTCTACAACACAGAATAAAGACTGAAGAGCAGGATAGGAACAAAATCCCAACTTTGCTGAAAAGCATTGGTTTTCAAAATGATTGCAGAACTTACTGCAAATTGGCTGTTGACATGGATGGCATATCTCTCGAAATTGGGAGAATATCCCCAGGGACAGAGGAAAGTAAATAATCCAACCAGCACAATAAGCAACAAATCACTCATCTCCCAACAGCTGTTCCTGTGTTTGGGAGATGAAGCCTTCCTTAGAAGATCAATTCACACCAAGGATTTTGTAGGCTTAACCCTGATTACTTTAGGCTTACAAGTACATTTGCAAACATTTACCAAAGTAAACTTACCTGAGCGATCAAAAGTATCATCAAATGTTACCCGCAATGTTTTCCCAGTGTTTCTTATGTTCTTAGCTGCACCTGGATCATAGCCAGTAAACCAAGGCAAAAGAGCAGGGTCTTTGAAGACATCTTTGTTAAGAATTGCAACAGGCGACTGATTGTTCCCTTTGGCTATTGGGTAAGATTCATGCCAGCTATCAGGTCCTGGGAGGGAAACATGCCAAGGCAAAGGTGTGTCATATTCTGTACCATATGGCAGCCGTTCCCAACAAGTCGCCCTTCAGCTATTTTGGTATTCTAACCCCAGATGGCTACAATGCCTGTTCCAACACTTGAAGGACATGAGACTGGAAAAGTCAAATGAACAATACTAAGCACTGCCCCATCTCAAGACGACTTAGTCTTTACAATTACTTTTTAAGGGTCTTTAAATCTTGGAGGCAAGGATTACAGTTACAGTTTCAACCACCCTTTTTAATATTCCTTATTAGAAAATAAGAAAATAAAACTAGTTTTAAATTTAAAACATAGCCTGCAGTCCTGCATAATCTGACAAGAAATCTCACCAAATTCAACAAGGTTACCTTCATATATAAACTCATGTAGAAAAAAATCAAAAAGCATGCAAAAGCATTGATAATTTTCACACTGCATAAACTTTTGCTGATTAGAAGCAAAATGGGTGAAGTTGCTAAATACATTCCATCAACTTTCTGCTATAGGAAAACTTCCATTTATTTAAACTTCAAAGAACATTAAGGCTGTATGATCCTCATAGGAATGACAGACAATTTATCCCATGAAGAAATCTAAGCAGGATCCTGCTTAGATTTCTTCATCAAGCCCACTTTTTAGAGTAAAGTAAAAAATCTGTTTCGGAAATCAGTTCTGCATCTATGCAGCATAAAGTTCCAATGTCAGTCCCTGGAAATCATAACACAACAATTTTTTGCAAGTCTACTATAAATAGGCCATATTAAAATCAAAGGGGCTTTTACTCAAGTGCATTTCAAATTATTTACTTTAGAACAGGTAGGATAGCAAAACTATACATTTCTAAGAAGTAGCAGCGTTACTATGGCACCACTTAATTGTAGGCAGAGGCAGAGTGTTATACAAAGCTGTGAATCATGTTTTTTATTGCTAAGCCTAGGGTCTAAGTGAGAAACAGGTTCTGAGTGCACAGACTAATTCTACCTCCTCCCATGGGATACCGTTCAGAGATTTTTTCCTGCTGATTAAGAATGACCAAAGTGCTACTAGACTAGAGTAGAGGAAGGTGTTATATATTCACTTTCAGTGAGGACTTATTATTGGGCAGGGAATGATTAACTAGGGAGAATAGGCATTCCTGCATGGAAGTTTTTCTGTCTTTTTTTTAGTTTAAGCATACTGACATCTCTCACCTGCCTAAAGCCACCTGCATCCCTTTCTCTCAAGAACAATGTTATAGCAAGGAAAAAAACCTGATCTCACCCATCAGGCAGTTATATATGTTTCTTATGCATAGCATTAAGTATTAAGCTTCAATCTTAAGCTTAATACTTAAATATTACCGTCTCCACTGTGTTGTTACATATGATTATTTGAGTACCATTGTTTTCCTTGGTACTATCTGACTTTGAAATGTTAAAGCACTCTTAAGGTTCTCTCATTAATTTATACTAATCATTGTTAAAAACAATAACAATGTAGAATGTTTTTCACATTTCAGGCATATTATCATTAATAATATTATTCTACTAACAAAAAGAACAAAAGCATCAGTAGTGGGATATACACCCTTATTTGCACACACACACACACAACAGGGATAGGAAAGTTGAACCCTCCACATATTTTAGTTTCTAAACTGCCATCAATCTCAGCCTGCAAGGGCAACAGCAGAGAGCCATGGAAATCATAACCCAACACGTTTGCAACCGTTCAAAATTTAATCCTGAGATAGATAAGCAAACAATCCGGTTAATTTGGCTTCCCAGATATATTCAATCTAAGCAAGAACCTCTTAGCTTTGCAAGCAACATTTCTTAAACATCCTTCAGGAACAAGAACTCCAATAAATCTAAAGCCAGATTTTCAATGGGAATGATAGGAGTTGTGGTCCATCATACCTGCAATGCACCCCAAAAAGGAAAGTCTGATGGGGGGCGGGAAGTGTCTTTGAGAACTTATGCCCCATTCGATAGCATCAAAAAGAATGGAGTGCCTAGGTTAAGGCGGCCTCTCAAAGAGACATAAATCCCACGCCCCAGATTTTGGAAAAACGCTTTTCCCCGGGTTCGGTTGAATGCTGTGGAGGGCGGGGGGCAGCACGGAGCTGCGATGGAGACTCCTGCCCCAGATAGCCCCGCTCGGTTGGGGTGTGTGTGTGTGCAGTTAGAGGGGCGTGGCAGGATGGAAATCCGCTGGCTGGGAACTTCTTCCCACTCACCGTTTTCCTTGCTATAGCCCCAGGTCAGGGCTTCGCCGGTGGACTGCTTGCGCATCGTCCTCTCTCGCGGACTTCAGCACCGCTGGCCGCGAACTTCTGACGCCCCGAGCCATTTATAGGGCTCAGCGAACTCCAGCTTTAGGACGGCCCGGAGTCGGAGGAGCCCAAAAATCATTTACAGCCGGAGGCCGGAGGGGGGAGCTATGCACAAGAGCGGGTTTCCCCGAAACTTGGGTCATCCCTTCAGTCGGATTTGTCGGCGGCTGGAAAAACGTTTAGCTTAAGAGAAGTCGAGCAAATCTCTGACCCGATTTCTCTGTATCTTTCTTATGATCCGGCTTGGGAGTGGTTGATGGTTGTCTGATAGTGGTTCTGGTTCTCCATACTTTCCATATTCCGTGTCAGAATTAGTTGACATTGAAAGGATCCTTCCTCCCTCACTCACGCCCTCCCTCCCTTACTTATTTCATCATACATCTGCTATCAAAGATTAACACATGTATAACCATACAAAAATGTTACAGTTAATGCACCTAATGAAGTTGATTTTATTTCAAGAGACACTCTGCTACCTCTCTGAAAACAGAATTAACACTGGGATTGGTGACAGATAGTCCTACTATAGACAGTACTGTTTGCTTATTTTAAATATGAAATTATACCTTCATGAAATCTCTCTAGCACAGCTAATGCTTCCTTTATAAAATCTATGTGAAATACAAACTGAGAGCAGAATGTATTGCAAGATAAAAAGGTTGTTGTAATTATGATATTGTCTCATATACATTACTGAAATACAGAGACAAAG
Organism: Psammodynastes pulverulentus; assembly: GCA_025802295.1. Taxonomy (NCBI): domain Eukaryota; kingdom Metazoa; phylum Chordata; class Lepidosauria; order Squamata; family Psammodynastidae; genus Psammodynastes; species Psammodynastes pulverulentus. The sequence continues at coordinate 43,806,950 of JAOYMU010000292.1, read as the reverse complement.
AAACCAAACAAGCCCCTTGGTTTATTAATGTACAGCATTAATATTAGTTTATCACTTTTTCAGCTTTTCAATTAATTCACGCACATTTTAGAGAGTCATTTCAGATATAATGGCTAAGACATCAAGCTAAAGACCAAGATACTGTGAGTTTGAGTCCTGCCTTAAGCATAAGGCCAGCAGGGTCACTCTCTCTCAGCCCTAGGAAGAAGGCAATGGCAAACCACTTTAAAACTTGCCAAGAATATCCCAGCAGGGATTTTTCCAGGCAGTCACCTGGAATCAAGACTAACATGAAATTTACATGTGTACGTATGTCTGTCTGTCTATCCATTCATACATATGTATGTTTCTGAGCTCATTTGAATGAATCTAACTACTTTGTAGGCTAAAAACAGATCACTCCCTATAGTGGGTGTCAGCAACTTGCGGCTCTGGAGTTGCATGCGGCTCTTTGGGCCTCTGCTGTGGCTCCCTATTGGGTGATCCCACCACTGGCTGGCCCCGTCCCTCACCTTCCCCTCCCAGTCCCTCCTCACCTGGCCTGAGAAGGTAAAATACAAAAAATAGAAAGAGAGAGAGAAAGAGATAGAAA
>JAOYMU010000292.1:43774868-43788867 GCA_025802295.1 Psammodynastes pulverulentus | reverse complement strand
AGTGATGGTTTTAGTTTGCGTAATGCTTTTTCGACATTATCTTCTGTAAAATCGATGTGCATTAGATCGTTGTAATCATTGTAATTGTTTGTGGTTCGACTATGAAATATTGGGCATGAGCCATTGCTATTTACAAAGACTGAGCTAAAGAATGTGTTGAAGAGGTTGGCTTTAATGGTTTCTTCATTACAGTCTTTATCATTGTGCTTAGACCTTTGCACAATAACAGTTACACAGCCTTTCCAGGAAGTTTACAAGTATCTAATAGATTATTATGAGTTATGTATTACCTATTCATAGGCCCTCACAGTTTATACTGTAATATAAGTACCTGTGTTTCCCCAAAAATAAGACGCTGTCTTATATTTTTTGCCACCCAAAAAAGCACCAGATCTTATTTTCGGGGTGGGGTTATTGTTCACTAGCTCATCTCACTTGCATGTGTTGCCCCCGGCCTCCTTTTCACTGTCAGAAGTCTTCAAGAAGTTCTGCGGCCGGCAAGGCCAGCAAGGCTTTTCTAAAGGCCTCAGCAGCCTATAACTGAGCTCTGGATCTATGCAGAGCTCTATTATCGGCTGCAAAGGCTTTCAGGAAAGCCTTGTTGGCTGCTGAAGAAATGGGTTGGCAAGGGCGGTGTTGGGGCATGCAAGGCCTGACTGCAACTGTCTGAAGGTAAGTAGTAGGGCAGCTCCACCCCCCAATCCCCACCCTAGCTTAAATTTTACCCATGCACCCTGAAGTGGCAGGGTCTTAATTATTCTGGGGTAGGGTTTATATTGGGTGCAAGTGTAAAAAAAAATCAAGCTAGGGCTTACTTTTGGGGTAGGTCATATTTTCAGGGAAACACAGTAGTTAAAATCAACATATGTTTTTAAACCAACAACTATAAGCATAAAGGGTTGCTACTATCAGACAATTCTGACTGTATTAAAAATATTTTTGTTCACCTTCATTTTCTTTTAATTTACTATTACTCAAAGATAAACTGGACACACTTTCGCTTTTATTTTTAATATCTCAATTATGATGGCATGATTTAATTCAATTCTTATATATTATGTTTAAGCTTAAGTAGAAACAATTAAGAGAAGAAAATACAGTCATCCTTCTGCCTTGTCTGCTTACTTTTCAAGAGCATTCAGTTGCACCCAATGTTCCACTTAGAATGGTTTGGTTTCCCCATCCATGTGCATATAGTGTGGCTATGATCAGATGGAGTAGCTGCAATTCCCATGTAATTCATTATCTTAATTGCCAGATTAAAAAATCCCACTGGTTTTACTGGCAGTCATTTAAATGCACTCTGAAAATACTTTATTGATTTATCTTCATGTCTATTCTTGCCTTCTTGCCCATCTAGACCCTCTTTAAAAATTCCATTTTTAAAATTCCATAAATTTTCTGTATCTATTCAGGAAGAGCCCATGCTGTACTCCATGATCCCCAGCATGGAAAGCATTCATTCTGAATTTGTTCCTTTTCCCACAGCCACATGAACTCAGGATTTCAATTATAGCACTTACGCAAGTTGTTGGGCAACAAGTCAACAGCTGGCATGCCTTCATCTGCGAGCTTGCAACATTTGCTTAGCCATAAATTCAGAGGTGCTGCAGCTGGTGATTGGCCTGCCACATAGCTCTGCTGTCCTATAATAGGTATGCTTTGATGAGGCGTCCCCTTCTCTTGGGTGGACTTTTTAAACAAAGACATTAAAGTGCACAAAAGAGCTTGCAAAACTAGAGTTCACAAGAAGGACTGGCATCATTTTTAATCCTGAATTAAAGGGATTTAACAGTCTCTGAAAAGCACAGCAGGTCTTGGACTGGCTTTTCAGCAAAGCACGACTATCCTGAGTGAAGGAAAAAAATATTAATTTCATTGTGCAGTTCTTGAAATTCCACTAGGAAGACCGATAAGGATCGTCTGAGGAATTTTGCCCTAGTTGCTATGAGTTCTCCTTCAGTGGTTCAGATTCAGTCTTCCTCAGGTCTCTGTCCATGGCTCTGGAATGTTCTTCCAGATGACTTCAGTTTTTAGGGTTTTTTTAGAAAGCATTCTGTGTGTGTGTGTGTGTGTGTGTGTGTGTGTGTGTGTGTGTGTTGACAGCAACAAGACTATTGTATGCACAAAAATGGAAGGACCCTTTGATTCCTAACATGGACGAACAGTTGCAGAAGTTGATGGAGTTGGCTGAAATGGCAAAATTGACTATTTTGATTAAAGAAAATAATATAAGTACACATGAATACCCCTTCTGAACTTTGTGCTTGAAGTGGAAAAGAATGAAAGTTTGATTTTGGGTTTTATCTATTAAATTGATAGATCATTATAGAAATGGCTTGTTCATATTATTATGAAAAAACAGAAAGTTGTGGTTTGATGTTAATGCCTTATTTTACTGCAACAGAGAGAGTTGGAAGTCAGTGCTTCTTTTTCTTTCTTTTTTTCTTATCCTCCCTCATTTCTCTTCCCCCTCTTCCTCCCCACCATTTTTCTATTTACTTTCATATTTTGTATCTTATTTTATTTTATAACCTAATAAAAATGTTAAACCCACAAAAACTCTCAGAAAGCATTAACACACATCTTTCAAATGGGTTTAACTTGTTAAAGGTTTTTTAAATTTATTTTTAAGATTCCTGGTTTTAACTTGGGTTTATAGTACTGCGGATTTATTTTTTATTGTTATAACTGGGTGACTGAAGGATTGCCTCTTTTGAATATGTGTTGCACACAATGCATGCAGAAAGGGAATGGATTTTTAAAAAAAATTCGAAAGACAACACACAACACAAACGATACATATACATATACTATCCTTAGCAGCTATACAGAGATGACAGGATCTATTACAAAAACTAACATTATACAGATTTACTATTATATACTATTTCCCAAAAATTATCATCTTTTATTTAACCAAATGTACCAATTATTCCATATTTTATAATACTCGGATTCTCCTTTAAATGGATTTAAATTACCAGACTGTGTCCACTATTTTGATGTCATTGACTCCTCCTTGCAGAGAGAGACAGAGAAAGAGATTACATGATTTGTGCACCATCTCAAAATCCGATGCCTTCCTTATGACCAACTTTTCCCATCCCCAAGATTCCAGAATACAATGCATAGGAAAATATTTTGAAATAGTTACAGCTATAAATACTTGTACGGTTCTCATATATTGCTGAGCACGTAAGCGAGTTGTATAAGTGTACCTTGCACATAGCTGAAGTGTTTAAATTACAATAAAAAACAGATGCCATGTCCAAGCATTTTTAATATTAATATTCGTTCATCTAAATTTAAGCTGGGTTGAATAGGATTAGTACTGGACTCAGACAGCTTTAGAAAATCCTAGACCTGTAGACTAGAGTGGGAAATCCAAACACAGCCTGGAGAAGATAATGGTACACCTGGAGAGGCAATTGCATTCTGTAGACATGTATTTATCTTATGTAGACATTCCCTCCACGCCAGTCTGCTCACATGTGCATAGAAAAGTCTGGTTGCATATTAACAATTCTTTCTTTTTGTCCATCTCTGTACCTCCAGGATACATTTGCCTTGCAGCCCAGAAGCATTAGCCTAGGGTGGTCACCATCTCCTGTAAGCATTCATCAAGAAGTTATGCCAGCTTTGATCCAGCTGCCCATTGACAAGTGCCAACTGAAAAACCTCACCTCCCCACCCCTCAATGCCCTGTTCACTATGTCATCAGAGGTAGGAAAACACATATATTTGCTTACTGAAAAAAGCAACTGGAAAGGATTATTATACCGATTGAGCAAAAACAGAAATGATTCCCCTCCTATTCCATTTCTTTCAGATAAAGTACCAAAAGTACATACAGAAAGTTGTTGGTTTTTGGTTGTTGCTGTTGAGTCACCCAAAACATTTAATGGCTACTCATACAAATGCATTTTGATTTGATTTGATTTGATTTGATTTGATTTGATTTGTATGGCTGCCTCTGTCAACCTAAGTAACTCTGAACAGTTCACAAGTCATGTTTGGAAGTACATGTTTGGAATTATAATTTAGGTCTATAATGACATCTGATTTATCATATATGTCTGCACATACAGTAAGCACACATATGCATGCACACATATATTAACAAAGACATTTATAAAATATTTAGTATATTAAAAAGAAAGCAAGTTTGATGATAATATAATAGTCAATAATTTTAAGGAGAAGGGATTTACAAGGATCTTAAGTTGCCTACTAGAGATCACATTACACTTTACAAGATTCCAGACTGGATTATCAGATATTAAGTACTGCAAGCGAAGACATATGTGCAGGAACTCATATAATTCATTGTCTAAATGCTGGAGGAAAAGTTTGTGATGATACATAGAGGTCAAGCCAATGTCATATTTAATAACTGCAACCAATTAGGAATGGGAGGAGAAATCTGTTTCATTTCCATTTCTTTGCAAGCAGAAAACATTTTTTAGCTTTGAACCAATGCATTAATAGGAATTTAGTTATCAATTGAAATTAAAACTTTTCTGATTTTTTTTTTGTCATACTTAAAGCCTATCTCCCTTCAGGAATCTGAGATGGTATTCCTTCCTCCATTTTGGGTCACAACAACCCCATGAAGCAAAGAGAAATGTGAGGGTTGGCTTTAATCTAGACCTAATGATCTGAATCCAACAGCTCAAGACAACTTTCTTCTGCTCCCTTCCATATGGAATGTTCTTTTCTTTTATATATCAGAATATATCAGCCATTGATAAATAGCTATAAGAAGAATTTCACAAGTTGCAGAAAAACCTGACTTGGTTGAATATAATGAGAAGGAGACATTCATTCAAGACAAACGTTCAATCATACATATCTTCCATAAATACACATACATATATTTTTTAGATTTCAGTCCAAATGTGAATTGCATATTATAGACCATTTAAATCCAACATTTTGAGGCTAATCCCAGCTGGTAGCTGCATGGAATTTGTCCTGTGATTATTTAAGTACCTGCCACTTTGATGGATTTTTTTAATCCTTGCCAGGGAATGAGGTAGGAACATAAATGTGGAAAGGTGTTCGTTGAACATTCCAACTCCAACTACATAGCTACCAAGTAAGGGAATTAATTAGGCATTCAGATATTTTTCTTACCTGGATCCTTTGCTTTCCATATTTTTCCCTTTGAACATGGTACTGCAAGGAAACATCCGGATGCTGGTATTGCTCTGGAAATGATTATTTCCCAAAGTGCCCTAATATTTCTGTTCTAGAAATAAACTCGGATGTGCAATATTTTTGAATTGTTTATGCCCCACCTAGTCATGTTGAGAATTGGAACTGAATTTGCTCCCTTTCTATGAATACATTGGGAAACCTAAACAATTGGGTTTATTACAAAACTGTAAGAACTTATTTTAAATTGCTGACTCATTGGGATAATAAATAACTTGTTTTACTGTGAGTGTGTTTGAGCTCCTATGGTGTTCAAAATCATGGTTTGTTTCACCATTGTTTGTTTAACCCACCACATATTTGGCTGAATTGTTTACTGGGGTCAAAGGAGCCAGAGCTTCTGTCTCATTCTTTATGTCCTGACAATCCATTTCTTTCTGCTAAGATCCATTCTTCTATTTCCAAAACTATATTCTCTATATATGGAAAAGAAGTAATTATTATTGTTCAATCCCATTATGAAAATATGAAGATAGCATACTAAGGAATCAAATCCATATCATAGATTTTAGCAGCAGCAACTTCAACAAATTGCAGTCATACCAAAATGACAACACATATAATTTTATGATCGTGCAAGTATAAAACGGCATATGTCATTGTTTTCCCTCCACTGATGCCTCTAGATCGAGCATTGGTCAAAATACACTTTTTTCTGGTTCCCTGATTAATGCTAACTGAGTCATTGCCTTCAAGAACATCACTTCACAGCCAATAATCAGAAATTAGGTAAGAAATAGAAATTTAGGTGTAAGTCAGGGATGTCAGGGATGTCCAAACTTGTCAGCTTTTTAAGACTTGTGGACTTCAACTCCCAGAATTCTTAAAGCTGACAAGTTTGGACATCCCTCGTGTAAGTATTCAGCCAATGTATATATTTATGCATTCAGACAAAGCCTGGTTCATAGTAATGATATCCTACTCGTAGGGAAATGAAGGCCCCGAAATGTCTCCCTGCTTGGCAATATGGTACACAGGTGTAACCATACTGAATTCCAGAGAAGGAAGCAATGTCTTGGAACTTTGCAACAGCCTGATGTTGTCATCCCTCCCCCAAATTGCAAATATACGATTATGCTGATGAATAAAATTAAATTAAATTATGGTGAAAGTATGATGCATAAAAAGTAAATGTTTATAACCTTGAAATTGTTGGGCTTCAGCAGCCCATATAATTAAATATTCTATAAAATGGAGAGGTTTTTTTTTAAGGAAAACATACATTTCAGGAGATAGCAGGAAATAACACACACCTCTTTTAACACTTGCCAATCTCTGTCACCAATGACAACACACTGTGTGATTTGCATACTTCCGTAATTGTAAATCCACAGTGTATGCTAAGCTTATAAATGGTAATGGAGGCAGTCGACCATGGATTATTATAGACCTATGATGGAGGATAAAGCTGGTTACTAGTCATAAGCCTGTCTTCAGTATGTTTAGCCATCAATTACCGAGGAAGATGAATGGCAGAATTTTATTGTGCTCTTGCATAATCATTTTCCGGTAGATCCAAAACACCTTCCTGCAGACCCATAACAAAGTCACCATTGCACAACACAATCTTGAACTAGAGAGCGTTTTAGTGTCATCCAGCATAGACCTTCCTAAGATTTTTCTATTCCTTGGGTGAATGTTAAAAATTCCAAGGAATCATATTGGTGTCAATTCTGATTAGTACTGTTACTATAATACTTCCATATTATTATAGTTGATTTCAATTAATCTAAATAATGCTTTCAAAAGCGGAGTGGTGAATATGAGGTTTAGAATTAAATACCCAAACTGGTGCATAGATGGGGGAAGAATTAACTTCTTTATTAATGATTCCATTGCAGAAGTGATGTTACTTGCTAATATTTTAAAAGGGAAACAAAATGTATGGGAATGAAAAATATATTAATTTCATTCTCCCACAAAATGGTAACTAGAAATGTTGATTCTTCACTCTTATGCTGTAAACAATTTTACTTTCATGTCTTTCTTACTTTTCTACTCATTTTCTTCCAAGCAACTCAGAAGAGCCTACAAATTCTTCTTTACATTTACCTCCATAACAATTTCTTACTATAGGATGAGATGAAAGAAGAGCTGGTCCAGAATCACCTTGTGAGTTTTCTGGTAGGGTGGGGACTTGAATTTGGAATTCAATACTGGTTCTAACCATTACATTACTTGGATATTATAGATTTATAATATAGATATATTATATATATAATATAGAAAAACACCTAGGATATTTCTTCCCACTCTCACATTGCTATTTTTCCCAGTCTGATACATTCTGGATATGTGTGAATTACCAATGACATTATCTGTAGCCAGGAAGGCTTAATTGAATGTGGTTTGGTAGAAAGAGCAGGTAGGAAAGGTATGGTGGGGTGTGTCTTTGTTATTCTGCCCTTCCACCCGCTCACATTCTACCTGTGGCAGCCCAGCACAAATTACCCTGTGGGTTGTCTAGAATAAACATGTTGTAGATTATATAATTGAATCTGAGAAGACCATCAACCTAAATAATATCCCTGTCTCCGATGGTTCTAAAAGCAATTCAATACTGATTTCTTAGCTCCCTCTTATGGCAAGAGAATATCATTGGCCAAACATTTCGGTAAAAGGAAGAAACTTTGAATGTTGCTGAATTATTGGTTAGTGAAACCTTACATAAGATCTTTCAGCCCTACGTAAGGTCATCTTCAAGGTGTTCAAAAACATTGAGATGGCAGTTATCATAACACAATTGAAGGCCTGTTCTCCTTTAAACATATAATAAAGGTTGTGACTTTGATGACATGCTTGTGGTCACTATCTTAATTTCACTGAACCTGCCTCCCCAAGGTTGCTCCTGGTCATGTGGTCTACAATACAAGGTGACATATTTTGTTGCTAGGTATATGTAGCAATGGGATGTAACCGGCACAACAACTGGTTCGGGAGCGCACGTGCACAGTCGAAAAACGCACACACACCGCTTCCCAGCCCTCAGCTGGGGCTTGCTGTGACAAGCAGTGTCAGGAGATAAAGGACAGGTAAGAATCAGGGCAGGTGGGAGGGGCCAGCACTAGTTTTTGCTTCCTGTTCCCCTCTGCGGAATGGAGGCTTCGGGTAACAAGCAGATTGCATGATCCAGGAAGACCCGGCTAGATCCCACCCCTGGGTGTGTGTCCCTTTATACCAATTAAGAAACAAGGGGCCATTATTTTCTTTGTCCAGAATTTTTATGGAAAATCTGACAAAGTTCTATCTTCCACTCACTAGCACTGAATTTTGTGTTCTTGAGACTTGCTTTCTCTTTTGGATGGTCTAACAAAGGAATCTATTGGGAAGGGTTTTTTTTTATCAAACCAGCTTCAGATTTTCAAGTCCATAATCACAAAGCTCCATATTGCTGGTATTGCTAACTATGGAGAGAACTGAGCCAATGCTCTCTGTCCCATCTAACAGCACATCTTGGGAGTTGATTGTTCGAAAACAAAGTAACAGCACTTCTCAAAAGGCTTTATGGACACTATGATGAAGTTGACACATTTCATAGGCAACTTTAACTACTGTACCTGCAGCCATATTTAATCCAATCTGTACAACAGCAATGCTTGCATTTATTTAGGTGGGGAGAAAAAAAACAGCCAGCTGGGCTGCTCTGGGAAGAAAAGTGAGGGAGGTCTCCATATCAGCCTTCTTGATCTCCTGGACAAAAGGCAGGATATAAACTTAATATGCAAATAAGTGCGATATAACCCTACCAATTCTGAATAGCCTAGGTTCCAAATTGTGAAAATTATATCTAGAAAGTGAGAGCAATCAACCACTGGAACAGCTTGACTTCAAAAGTTGTGGGAGCTTCATCACTGGAAACTTTTAAGAGGAGACCGGACTGCCATCTGTCACAAATGATGTAAGGTCTCCTGCTTGGATGGGGGTGGACTAGATGACCTACAAAGTCCCTTCCAACTCTCTCAATCTGTTAATCTGTTAAAGTTTACTTCCACATGAATCTCAGAATCTTGTAGCTTCAGCCTAATTAAACTCCCTGTGCTACTGAGCTGAGTTCTTAGTGTCCATGTGTATTATTCATTGCTTTTTTTGCATTTATATCCAACTTTCCTCTCCAAACCTCATGGTAGTGTATGTAATTAATGCAAACTAGTGTAACATCATCCAAAGAGCTTTCTGGCCAAGAGAAATTCTAATTTGGGTCTGATTCTCCAACAATAATGCTAGATATCCCTTGGCTATACTTAGATTGATCACTTATTCCCACTGAACTCATTAAACCATATAAAAACATTGGGTTATGTAACAATGAATTAGAATTATATCTTTATATGAATTAATACCAACCAAAACCATCAAGGAATTGAATAAGAGTTGATATCATTCTTTGTTCCCAATTTTTATGTGGCAACAAAACTTAGAAGAATAATGATGCCGTCCTTTCAACAACAGACCTACTAGACTAAAGCCTAAAAACCAACAGGTTTAATTAAAACTATTATAAAAACCTATAATGGTTTGTTGCAAATGTCCTGAGTCACAGTTCACAAGACTCAAGGATAGAGATAAAAGCAAGCAAGAAAGTAAGCATGTAGTTTGGATAGATATACAAATAAATTATTCTGAAAAGACATGGGTTTATTCTTTCATTTTCTGAGGTTCTTGTCCTTAAGCTATGTTTGAAATAGAGCATTTCTATTTCAGCTATTATTTCTTCCCAATAGACACTAGAGGTCAGCATCTACCACTGAAACACTGCTGACAGTATTCTGTTTTTTCTAACTATTTTAAACTTTTGAGAAAAGGCATGATTTAAACAGATTGAAACGCTTTAAACAGTGAATCTGCCAGTCTAGTTCACACAATAATAAAGTTAGTGCTTTGTTATTCCAACCAATAAATGTGATATTTATAAACATTTAACAGTTTAAGTCCTTAATATGCTTTTAAATCTTTCAACAACAGGACAGTTGCTAATGTTTCAGACATTTATATCAGGGATGAAATTCAAATATAGCTCTTCCTGATTCCTGAAGACAATCTCTTTTCCTTGCAATCTGCATCTCTTGATGTTCTGGATGGGTACAGTCTTGACTGAGGTAATGGATCAAATTTTAGATTAGAGAGATGGGTTCAAACTGCTAGTCAAACATGAAACAAACCTCTTTCATAGAGATATTAAATGGTTAAAATAATGCTCTGGAGTCCACATTACTTGAATCCATATCAAAGTGAGAACCAACACGTACAAGAAGTTTAATGTACATTTTATCCCTTGGCAGGACTTTCACAACAGATATAATCAAGGGAATTAAAGACCTAGAATCTATATTTGATAACTTGCTAAGCTTAGGTAGGTTTAGCCCTGATTATATATGTGTGTTTGTAACTGACTTAATATCATACAGAAATACAGCATGATTTGTTTTTTTATTGTTCACTATAATTCAGTACCACTCAAAAATTAGTTTCAATTTGTTGTGCAAGCTCAGGAACTTGTCACTGTATTATAACACTGTTCTGTGGCAAAAGGAAAGATGTTCAAGCAGCAGCAAAAACGATGGTGTTGGTTACCCATTCCTGACTTAGATGAAATGGAAGTTTGGGAAATATTTCTTATTCTGAATTAGATAGACCAATCTCATCTAATGTACTGTAGCTTTTAAGTTTCACGTGCAAATTTCATGCACCATAGATACACGGTGTTATTGACAGACTGTTCTGATCTGAATGCAACAGTTCAAAGCATATCCTTCTCCTCTCTTTATGCAGAGCAAAGATTGCTGCTGGATTGTTTGCAAATGTTGGATTAGGATAAAAACAAAAAAAAATCTCAGAGGGCAAAGTATATCAGAGATGAGAATATGATGAAGTATTTTGCTTTGGAGCAAACAGAGCAGTTGTTCTGTCACTCACAGCAACCTTACAGCACTGAGAGAGTCCTAGGATTACTTAAAAGCTTGGCAGACAAAACCTAAAAGTGCATTATCGTAAAGCTGGTTACTCCTCCAAGATCTTTCACAGAACCAGCAAAATGGTCACTCAGAGTGAGCAGATATGTTTATACCAGAAATTGCCTTCAATTGTGGCAAAGTACACTGAAGCATGTTTTTGCTGATTATTTCTTTTTTTTATCTGTCCATTAGGGTAAGATTTTTTTTTACTGGATTTTATTTCTAAAATTGTTGATCATTATTTTTATTAATGAATTAAAAGTAATCTATCTCACACCTTTTTGGCCTGTATTGTGTAATTGCATATTTGGGTCATATCGTATTGGAACAGGTTCCAAAATAGTTTTAACAGATAATTGACTGAATGCCTAATGCTTTTATTGATCTAATGTCAAAACAGGAACAATAAAATGTTGAAAAACTTTAAGAAGCCTCTATTAGCAAGCTTTCTTTAAGTTTAGTAAGCCAGTGTAATTTTTTCTGGTTTTGCAGTTTTTGATATACTTTTATCTTTAAAAAAAAGTTTGGCTGTAACATCCATCATTTTTTAACAGAGTTTGGAAAAAAGATAAAACTGTAAAACCAATGCAACAAGTAGTGGGTTTTTAGTGTAATTGTGAACACTCTCAGTGCATTACAATGTCATTTACTATCAATACATTCATTTTTTAAAAATATGAGTTTTACAAAACTATCTAGAAAGATATTGAAAGGAATCTGGCCACTCACTTGGCTAGATTCACCCAGTAAGCCACTAAAACCTCAGTCAGGATAAACAAAACACAATCACACACATTGCTTTGCTCCAACAAGTAAACAGAAATTAATGGGACCACTTGGTTATACAACATCCTGATCCATAAAATAACACATCCATATTTATGAAGTCTAACATAATGTGACAATGAAATTATTTGAATAGTTGTGCTTTTATATCTAAAATTTCCATTTAAACAAATAACCATATCTGATATTATGGCAGATTCATTTATTTATTTGACTTTCTGTCAGAAAACTTGTGTTGAAATTTGAAGGTGTAATCTTTGAAGACTCCAGAAAACACACAACAGAGCCTTGTCTGGAGAAGTTGGCCTACTTGCCAGCTCTTCATTCCACTACAGTTGTCAGCTCTGCTTTTTGTAAAAACATCTTTGGTCTACCATTTTTTCTTCTGGAATCCTTTTATCCTTTATTTGTCTATTCTGATAATAGACAAATAATAAACATAATAAAATGTCCTGGCTTAAAAATATGACCGTAGAACAGGGGTGTCAAACTCGCATCATCATGGCATCATCATGTGACGCATCATGACTTTTTCCCCCTTCGCTAAACTGTGCATGGGCATGAGCATGGCCAGTGTGTGATGTATCCGGCCCGTGAGTTGCGAGTTTGACAGCCCTGCCCTAGAAGGAAGAAATGACTCCATCATTTGCTCAAAGAGTAGAATATGTTCTAGGGCAAAAATGTCTCACTCAAAAGGCACTGAAGATCTTTCTACTTCTAGCTCAACATATTATTAAGCCATATTAATTAAAATATACCTTGTATTATCTCTCATTTTAGGATTCTCCTAGTACTTTTTATATGACTGAATTAGAGAAAAGAAACTGATCCTTTCTCTTCCTGAATGCCAAATAGGGTAACTTTTCTGGTCATGGAAGTTTTGTAATTGTTTTGTATTCTTTGTGGAGCTGAAAGAGGGGAGTTTTGTTTTGTACATGAATTTTATAGAATAGAGGATAGAAATCAAGAAAAATATGATTCCAAAAATATAAATAGTTACTCCCTGTCTGTCAAAAGAAGTGTTTGTCTTCTCTTCTAAGGAAGGAATTGATTTAAAAAATGAGAGTGATAGGTATTTAGTTTTATATCCAATATTTTTTGTCACAATGCATGTTCAAAAGAGATAGAGCACATGGTTACAGCTAACATCTTGACCTTTTTACTCCTTCCTTGCAAACTTATATGTCCTTGGACATGTGGTTGGACATGAATTTTGTAGAATTTCTAGGTCAATGAACTATGTCAGGACACAATTAAAGAACATTTAGTACATTTTAGGAGACTACACGTACACATACCCACACCCACACCCATACCCCACCCTCAATTTTCTGACGATGACGACAAATCCTGCTCTGGCTATGATAACCAGAGTCATATCTCCAACTCCTTACTCATTGAGGAACATGTGTACAAAACTGATACTTGCATCCAGTTTATCCATCAAGAGCAGCCTGTATGAATAACAACTGCCAGTTGTGTATGCCTTTTTTAAAACACAGTCAGGATGCCGGAGATGTCTTAAATGACATTTTAAGATTTTAAAATCTACTGATTTGAATTAATGAAGTAGAAGCAAGTGATTCTTTTGTTGTGTCTTCACCAGGATATGAAATTCCTTAACATCAGAGTTATTATTCCTATTGAATAACAATCTACAACTAGGCTTATAGTTCCAAATAATATACAGCTAGTCCTCGACTTACAACAGTTCATTTAATGACCTTTCAAAGTTACAACGGTACTGAAAAAAGTGAGTGATGACTGTTTTTCACACCCACACACCTAGCAGGGTCAGGGGATCAGTTCCAATGCTTGGCAACTGGTTCATTTTTATGATGGTTGCAGGGTCCCAGGCTCATGTGATCCCCTTTTGCAACCTTCTGACAAGCAAAATCAATGGGGAAGCCAGATTCACTTAACAACCAGGTTACTAACTTATTAATTGTAGTGATTCACTTACACCTGTGCAGCGCTTTTTTTCGGCACCAAAAGGTGCCGGAACGCTCCCCCCGTCGCGCGCTAAAAAAACCCGGAAGTAA
>JAOYMU010000292.1:43758200-43768667 GCA_025802295.1 Psammodynastes pulverulentus | reverse complement strand
ATTTTTTCTGGGGATGATACTTGCCAGATAGTGGAACTCAATAGCAACACAGAGAGAAAAGTCATAATAGTTTGCAGCTTCATGAAAAGTTATGGAATGTTTTAAATGATCCCAAATAAATGTGAAAATCATGAACACTCATTGTACTCCTTCAAACTAAGATTGCAAGACACAACATGGGACTGAGCAATCCTAGTTTAAAAGGCTCGATTTAACTTTAACAGTTTTTTTTAATAATGGCAAAGAAGAGATATTATAGAAAACAAAATCACCTCTGGATTTCTGTAATTTATTATGATAGCAGTAGTTGAAAGCTGAGCCAATTTATTTCTGGCACCATGTTGTCTATTTGAAATTTCAATTTCTCTGAAATGCTGCACCCATGTGGTTCTTGTAAATATTTCATTTCCTTTTCTGTCCATAAATCCCAGTTTCTTGGCTGCAGGAGGCTTATCTACACTGTCAAAAAGAAACTTGGCTTGATAGCTTTGCAATTCTAGCTCATATTAGGGTTGTTCACATTTAATTTACACATAGTCAAACATTTAAAAAAAAGCAAATGTTCTGTAAGGCTTAGTAAACAAGGTCAAAGAGAACTATGGAAAAAAATGAGAAATATACGGTAAATAAGATAAACTAATGATAACAGATGTAGCAACTAGTTTGAACCAGGTCAATGAAGATATTGAATTAGTGGACAACTTCTGCCTTCTAGGATCAACAATAAACAATAAATAAACCAGCAATCAAGAAATATGCCACAGGCTAATGCTTGGTAAAATAGCAATGAAGACTTGCAAAAGCTATTCAGATACATGTATGTACTACAAAGATTAGAATCATGTAGGCAATGCTTTTCCTTGTGACTATGAAAGCAAAATGGATGCTTTGAAATATAGATGACCAAATTATCATATATTGGACGCATGCAAAGACCCAGCTTTTTTTGAGAAGCCTATAAATGCTGAGAAAGGTAGAAGGAAAGGAAAGAAAAGAAGAGGAAGACCACAGCATAGGCTTAATTACTGTGGTAATGGATGCTCCAATAAAAAAACCTGGAGGGCCAGATTGGAGATAAATCATTCTGAATAAAGTTTTATCTATATGGTTGCTAAAAGATAAAATTGATCTAATAGTAATAATCATTCAGCCAATAGCCAAACTAATACACTAAGATACATAAGTGTACATATAAGATGAAGGAATGTTGTAGAAGAGAGGAGTGATCACAAGCAATTTCTGCATAAAATATGGTGAGATTTTGTTTGTTTCTGAGGAACAGTACAACTTGCGCAAGGGAGTAATTGTTCTTCAGCTTTACAAGGTTGGTAAACTAGACCATGATCACTGATCATCTTCAAACTGCTTTTGTGCAATTGGGATGAAACCAGAGAAGACATTAACCTCCATGCTGATGTTCTCAGGATTAAAAGAGAGACTAGTAGATTAAAACTCATTGTAGAACATAGAATAATAGGGTTGGGAGGGACCTTGGAGATGGTTTAGTCAAACCCCCTGTTCAAGCAGATCTTATACCATTTTGATAATATTTTGATGTATATTTCTTAAGGAAGATGGGTGTCAGCCCAAAATCCAACGGCTTGACGACGGGCCAATGGAAAAACTGAACACAATGAATTTCTACAGTGGCTGGAAATGAGGGAGGATAGTTCAAGAGTGATAGGATGGGCTACTGAATTTTTATTTTGGTGAATCTTCTGATCTGTGGAAATGCTTGTTTGCCTCCAGGTTTGTATTCAGAGCTGACTTGGTGTAAGGCTGAGTAGGTATTGGTCTAGGATGCCAAAGTTTAGGAAGCACCAAAATTGCCCCTTCTTCCAAATCATTGTAAGAATGCAGATTTTCATATCAGCAAGAAGTGGTGCCATCAATCAATGTCATTTGGGGCATCATATATCCTTGATTTGCAACCATTTGTATTCATAAGTAAAGCAAAGAAGACAGCTTAACCATTCTCAGCATCTCCTGTCTTCTGTTCTATTTGCTTTTTTTTTCTGTTATTATTTTAAAAACATTAAAATATTTTATTATATAATTATATATGGAAGTGTAACTGTTTATTGTGCTGACAACATACTCTGTCTTATTTGTATTTGTATGCACTTGTTATGCACTTTTTATAATGTGGATGTTTTTGTTTTTTGTTCCATTTGCTTTTTTCTGTTTCTGCTATTATTTTAAAAGCAATAAAACATTTAAACAAAACACTTTCAGCTTTTCCTCATCTAAAGCAAACAAGACTTGAAAAATCTGCTGTGGAAACTGATGCTTGTAGAACCACCAAGACTATCCAACCAACTGACAGGGGAAGCCACTAGAACAGGGGTATCAAACTCAATTTCATTGACAGCTACACCAGGGCTGTGGTTGGCCTCAGTGTGGCCGACTGGGTGGGCGTGGTCAACTAGGTAGATGTAGCCAGCTTGACTCCACTCCCCAAACTGCTGGCATGTTTCCTCTTTGTACTGGGTAGACCAGGCCAAAGCTACACTGGCCTGCTCTTTCCTCTTTGCACCAGGTAGACAGGGCCAAAGCTACCCTGGCCTGCTCTTTCCTCTTTGCAATGGGAAGACCAGGCCAAAGATAGGTTGGTCTGAGTTCTTTGCACTGGGTAGACCGGGTCGATCTTTCATCTTCGCATTGGGTAGACCAGGATGGTTCTACGGGACAGATTTAACCATTTTGCGGGCCGGATGTGGCCCACGGGCCTTGAGTTTGACATCCCTACACTAGAATATAAAATGAGAGCAAAATCTCACTCTTTACTAACATTGATGATGTTACCTAGCTTAGGTAATGAAACTTTTGCAAGAAAACAACCAAACTGAAGAGTATCAAGGTCCCCTCAGAATTGAAACCGCTTATGCTGGACTGATTTTCTGTTCAATAAGTCCTGCTCAATTCTTTTTGAAGGGGAACGATGATACTCTAGGGGAGGGGTGTCAAACTTGCGTTGTCATGGCAGCGTCATGTGACATATCGTGACTTTTCTCCCCTTCACTAAACCAGGCATGGGTATGGCCAGCGCATGACACATCTGGGCCGCGGACCACAAGTTTAACAGCCCGGCTCTAAAGAATTTGGCAATGTAGCAATTAAAATTGCAATGGGAGGACTTGGTTGCATGCTGTCTTTAGCTTGTCAGCACATCCGAAGCTGCCTTTCTCATATTTCATTGCAAATAACTGAGTTTTCAACCCATCATATTTGAAACATTCAGAGACAGCATCAAAATGAACATTGTGTGAAATTTTTCTTCTCTCTTCATTTGATGAGGAGATAAAATGTCTTCAATATATTTCTTTCAAAGGAGAAAAAAAATGTTGATAGGCAGTTTTTGCACATCTTGAGTTACGAAGTGCCTAATGAACAAAGTTCTTTTTAAAATTGTATAATCATATTCCATTGATCTAGGGCCTGACAGATTCCTGGGCTTCAATTAAATCATAGGATTTTTTTTTCCTATGGGCTTTTTCACTTCATAAAGCTGTCCCCACACATATCCAGAATGGAAAGGGAATTGGGAGTAGAGAAGGAAAAGCTACAGCATCCACAACAACTTCAAATGCCAAACAGTGGTGGGATTTAAATTTTTTTACTACCAGTTCTGTGGGTGTGGCATGGCTTAGTGGGCGTGGCTTGGTAGGCATGGTGGGGCAAGGATACTGTAAAATCTCCATTCCCTCTCTACTCCACTAACCTGCTTTCCAGATCTGTTCTCCTGCGTAGGTCAATAAAAGAAGACCCAGCTGATAGGCTGAGACTTAGGAGGCAGAGAATAGATGGGGGCAGGGCCAGTCAGAGGTGGTATTTGCCGGTTTTCCGAACTACTCAAAATTTCCGCTACCGGTTCTCCAGAACTTGTCAGAACCTGCTGAATACCACCTCTGATGCCAAAGCTCAAAAAAACCACCAAAAGGCATCAGAAAGACTGTGAAAATGATATAGGAAAACAGAAGCATCTTTCCTGTAGGAAGAAAATTTCCAGGAAGTTTTGGAGAACAGATTCAGTACAGTATACATCCAAAGTATCCTTTCATCTTGCAGCCTGCACAGTCAAATTGACAGTGGTGCTTTCCCAACATGAGCAAACTTCGTAATGAAGGGTGAAACTGGCTATTTTCAATCACTGTTTTAGACTCTCAGCCAAGATTAAGACATTTTTTGTGAAATATTCTCATCATTGATATTCAATATTGATATATTTATATACTCAGTTGTTAATAATTTCCAGCCATAAAACTATTGAACAAATTATTGATCAAATCTATTTCAGTAGTTATTATGTTTTTAGATCACAGCTGTCCAAAGCCGAACCATGTTTTTCAGTACTTAACCAAATCCTAAGACATTAATATATTTAATCAATCATGTAATAATTCAGATCTGGATTTCTATTGAGGGGAAACTATCTAATGAGTGCTCAGGCTAAATAATCATTGTGCAATAAAGCCCAATTCTACAATAAACTTTTCCCAGTATAACTTTAAATGCTAGACAACCCATCCTTGAATTGGCAAAAACTAGACTTGTCATATAGGACCATCCACAGGGGTCAATGGCAGATATAAAAAGTGTTGAAGTTTCAAGGACCTAGTTGCACACATCCCAATGTTATGATAGATATCATTGATACCCTTCCCTGCAGATGTCCCTGCTGGTTTGTATCGTGCCTCAATTGTTTTTGTTCTGACTTATTGCAAAATAGCACTTCCTTCATTAGAGACTAGCAAAAGGATTGATTCATTCCTCCAGCTTCTTCTCATCCCCAACCCACAACTGAGGCGGTTGAGTTTCTAAAATAGTTTCTTTCCCTCTTATTCTGGCACAATTTGTGTTATGGACATATTTAATTATTTGCCACATTTCAATCATTCATGTTTATTTATTCCAAAGCTGTAGCTCTTTTATCCTCTAAAAATAATTTTAATGGTTTCAGATCCCACCTTAACATTACTTTGCTTATAATGACACCTGCTGGTCAGAAAAGCTAAAAAGAAATTTCTGCCTCAAGTCCATCAATCCTTTATTTTGAATTATCGATTTTTAGAGTAATGATCGGGAAAAGCATGTTAAAAGTCCTTACATAGTTAATTATTTTAATTTGATTTGATTTAATTGTAATTTATTTTATTTCTATCTTGCTATTCCCATCTTGCTATCCAAAGTGACCTATGCTGCATAGAAGATTGGAATTTACAAAGCGGATAATATAAAAATAAGGAATAGGGCTTGGACAAAATGTATATGAAAATATGCATTTATCAATATCAATGAATGTTCATTTTAATTATACAATACTCTAGTCAATATTTGGCTTTAGTTGATACTTCTAATATTTCTACTAATTAATCAGCACAGGTTTAACATCACTATCCTGAACACCACAGTTATAATTGTTCCCACTGTGTTAATTATACAATACCCTAGTCAGTATTTGGTTTTAGTTGATAGTTCTATTAAACAGTACGGTTTAACATTACTATCCTGAACAATAGCTATTATTGTTTCCACTGTGTTGTTCCTATTCCAAAGACTCCACATCAAGCACCAGCAACATCTAACTGGGGCATTAAGGAGATTTGCAAGATGGCAACCACAGTGGTGTGATCAAAGCATCACCCATTTTTATGGCAAATATTTTGAGTTTGGGGACCATATTCTGTGGACTACCCTTGTAGGGAAGCTGGGCTTGTATTCCAGACATTTTTTTGGCATCTTCCCAACAGCAAGTCATGAAGTTGTCATTTCCTGTCCTTCTTGCTTTTTTCTTCCCAAGCTACACACAAAGATACACTGCCACACATACACATATAGATACAGTGTAGGTATCATGCATTTTTCCTTGATTCCACCTGTTTCTCTATTTTTAATTCCCCTTCAAATAGGGCTGTCAAACTCCTGGCCCACGGGCCAGATGTGTCACACGCTGGGCATGCCCATACCTGGTTAGTGAAAGGGGGGGGAAGTCCTGATACATCACGAGATGCCACCGTGACGACGTGAGCTTGACACCCCTGCCTTAAAACAATGGAATGTCCTGAGAGACATGGTTTTCTACATCTTCTTGGCCTCAGAAAAGATTAACTGAACCATAGTCAGCATTTTTTCCTGATGTAGCTTAATAGAAGGAGTTAAGTCCCATGAATAGATTACAGTATATTTTTTAGAGTTATATCTAATCCTCTTTTGGGTTTGTTGATTGGGCCCACTGACTGCATTCTAACTTGAAAACTAAATAAACATGTGTTTGAGGAGGAGCCTCAAATCAAGGTTATCTATATTTATGGATGTCTATGCTAAAGTAATGTCTATTACATTCAATGGGAACTTTGCAGAAAAATGTAACTAAAATAAAATGCTATGGTTCAATTAATCTTGTTCTTAATTGTAAAATTACATTTAATCCCATTATAGTTTCAGATTGGATCTAGTTTCATATATTTTATGCAATTGCTAAATTATGAGTAATTAGCCTCTTTCCATATGTGCAAATTTAAAGATTTAAAAATATGTAAATTTGAAAACATTAAAATGATTATCTATTATTTGAAATAATTATTAAAGACACTGTTAGAAGAAAACTTAATTTATTGTCAGTAAACTTTTCTTTAAAAAATATCTAGCATAAGAGCATAGACCGATACAGTTTATTTACTCCTTCTTATCTTGGTTCAAAATTACTGCTGACTCTTTAACAATGCTTTTATGAAATTATTTAAATAGCATGAAAATATTAAGATCAAGTTTTTTTTTAAATATGAAACAATGCCATCTCTAAACCATCATTCACAGTCTTATATACAAATACCCACCAATTAGCATACAGATTATATAATTCAACAAGCACATTTCAATCCAAACTTCACTTCTGAATGGAGGCAAAAACCCTTGTTATCACTGATAAAAATGTTTTTAAAAGACACATGTTACCATCATTATATTTTAGTTGTTTGAATTTTTTAAGTATCTTGCTATTCTTGCTTTCTAGTCTAATTAGTTGAATAATTACCTATTGAGTTTCTTTACAGAGCAACAATTCCTAGGATGTTTTGAAGATAAATTGTTAAAATCCCAGAGTGAAAGATTAAAATCATTTAATCTTTTGCCTAGGTAGGTCATTTCATTCACAAACCCTAAATTATGTCTATTGAATCCTCATCAATCACACTTAACATGCTACACTACAATCAGATAACAGCATGAGTTTCATTTAGACCACAAAACATAATATTAACTATAACTCGGAATAAATCTGATTGATTATATCATATTGCAATCCAATTACATCTTACGTTATTAATTATATTCTTAATAAAAAGGGAGTGCCTTGCCTCTCTAACGTAGTCAAACTGCAAGAAAACTATTATTTAAAATAGATGAATCAAATAATTGAACAAAAATATTGTATCACTAAAATAAACTTTATATCCTGATTGGATATAAATATTTTAGTTCCTGTTCTATGTCTTCTTATCATCTCACAACTTACACATACTTTGCATTTACTGTCATTTTATACAAACCCCTAAGTTTTTATTTGGGATTTATATTGTAGGGGCAAGATTGTATATTGTAATTGTCAGGAATCCTAATAATGGCTATTCTATTCCATTCTCTTCTACTCTACTCTACTCTACTCTACTCTACTCTACTCTACTCTACTCACAAATCTTTCCATCAAAGTTCCTACAATTTAAAAATGAAAGCTTCAAATTTTATATATATGCAATATTTTAAATGGGTTTTGCATCCATAACAGTGTCAACTACTACAGCAAATTATCCTTCCTTTAATTTCTTCTTACTTCCCGCCCCCTTAAAGGCTGTGGTGGTCTGAAGTTTTTCAGCATGCAATAGGCATGCTCTCCTTCACCAGTGCACAGGAGGTTGCGAAATTTGGCCAGCTGTGGATAAAAAAAGTTACAAATTCAGCAAGAATTCATTCCAAAAATGTACTCTACATGCACAAAATTTTCTTCCTGGCAACACATATTAGTATAAACCTGCGCTTTTTTATGAGCAATTAGTTGTAATTGAGCCCAACAAAGACCTAACAACTAAACAACAACAAACACAGAGTTAATGAATTAATGACAACCTATTTTGAAACAGTGCCTATATAATAGTTGTAAACATAAGCTGAATGTATTTAATTTGTACTGTAACATTTAAACACTTTAAGTATGTACAAGCCTCAAGTACACATTTACTATCTCACAATTTTTACAAGCCACTTAAATAAAATGAACCGAAATAGAATACAGGAGCTGCTAATTATACTTGCACCTTAATGGTTAATATTGATTGATTAAATGTGTCAGTGCCGATTCTTATAAGTCACATAGATAGATTTTCTCTATTTCCTGAGTGGTTAAGATAGTTAGATTTTAATAGGAGATCCATATAGACTCCTGATATCAGAATCTTGGCCAATAAAGAATTCTATTCTATTCTATTCTATTCTATTCTATTCTATTCTATTCTATTCTATTCTATTCTATTCTAATAAATGTCAAACATTCATATTGAAAACTCCTTTAAAAAGAGATTTAAAATGGGAAAGTAGACATACCTGTTCAGAACAAACACTTATAGGCTCCCTAAGGATGATCCATATGACACTCTCAAGAAGGGGAGGGATTGTGAGAGACCCAAGGTATGTCCAGTAGTCCAGTGAATGAGGGAGAAGACAGGAAGGATCAAAATTGGTGAACCTGTGCTGGTTACCCTGAAGGAAAGAAGGATAGAAGGAATTTGCAAATACCTTCTTCATCCTCATTGTGTGGCATATAACTTCCACTGTTGATTCTTCCTTCTATGACAGGCTTCCTGTTTCCAAAAGATACCTTTCCTTCTCCAGTTTTGCCTCCATGAGCATAGAAATATCTAGATTCATCCTATAGTTGGTCTTACATAGCAGCATCTCATTCTCAGCACTGGTTGTCATTGCTCAAACTCTAACGTTTATAGGACTACCAGATCTGGGCTGCAAATATATATGCAATACCTATAGGGCAGAATTAGCATTTTCTGTATCCTCTCTACTTCCACTTAAAGGCTTTACATCTTTTGCTGCCAAAATCTGGTAGCTTTTAATGCTTCTAAAGGTAATCCTCATTTAGGACTGCCTTGAACAGCAACTGTTTGTCATTAATGACAGTCATGAAAAAGTAACCATTTTGTGATTTATCACAGCATTTATGATCTTCGCAGGTCTATCAAGCAATGGAAAGCTGAAGTAAGATCATGACCACAGTTGCAGTTTCACTTAGTGACTGCTTTATGTAATTAGGTTGCCAGTCCCAATTGTGGCTGCTAAACAAGGACTACCTGTAAATGGCAAGAGACAGTGTGCTTGTGAAAGGTTAAAGCACTTCATTATTACACAGTATTCTATTAAAGCAACTGAGGGGAACTGGAAAGAGAACATGTACATTTAGCATTTGGATTCATCATCTGTACATGATTCTGTGTCTTCCACGCTACCAGCAGAAGAATCATAACTCTATGAATCAACAAAAAGTATAGACAGGTCTGCCATCTATTATCTGAAACAGTTTTCTAATAGTAAAACTTCCGCTGCAATCCCAATAAGAATAAACAGAACTAGCACCTGACCAGCCTTACCTTCACTTTAATGGTATCCAGTTGGTCTGTGATTTTTTTCAGTTGTGAATTGCAGTCACCCAACTGTAAATATAAATGTAAGATTATTTCTTTGGCTGAGAGAAAATGAAGTTTCACTGATTTTAAACTGAACAATTTACTGGTTTTTATCATCAATTTTTGTCAGCAAAATGGTTATTTGGAAAGTTTAAAAAGAAAGCAGAAATATATGCAATTAAGAAAATGTATTTTAAAAAATAACCACGGGAAGTTCCAATGTTCAAAATGTCAAAACACCTAAGAAAAATCAGAGGTTTTATAAAAAGCTATTCTATAATTATGATCCTATTACTGAAGTCCAATTATGACTATGCAATCCTCCTCACACTATCTGATGTAAACTTTGCTAATTCCAGGAAGATGTACTTTTGAATAGATTTGCACGGAAGAACTCTGGATATATTTTTTCTGGAGAACATCTTCTTAAAGGCTCTTCTGGAATAATTAGGTGAATGAGGGTGCACATTCCTCGAAAGCAAACTGCATCTAGGAAGTTTTTCTTCCTTAGAAGTTTGGGAAAAAAACACTTAGCTTTCCATATAATGTTTCATACATTTGTATGTACTAAAATGTCACATAAATTCTTCAAAGAATTTGTTGTAAGAAACAATTCAAATATGAATACATATATATGAGGCGGGGAGGGAAGATTCAAATCCCCTAGGTGATCCATAGTGCCATTTGAAACTATAGCAGCACTTTAATAGCACTTTAGATTTATATACCGCTTTACAGTGCTTTTTACAGCCCTCTCTAAGCGGTTTACAGAATCAGCATA
>JAOYMU010000292.1:43743233-43753912 GCA_025802295.1 Psammodynastes pulverulentus | reverse complement strand
CACCGCATCTACCCCCCCATGCTGCGTGCTCCTCCAGCACTTGCCGGCCCGGGGACCCTCCCTCCCACAAGATACCCACCCATGTGCCCTCCCCTCAATCCTATTTCAAAAGTTCCTTAAAAAATTCCCCAGCTTATATTTTTTAAAATTCATGTTTAAAATTAAATAATTAAATAATATAGACAAATTTAAAATATAAGCGCTAAAATTTTAAATTAAACAAAGCTCGTGCCTCGTGTTCATAAATTTTTCGCCCAAATCCGTACATTTTAGTTGTTGCAGCATAAATTGCCAAATAATATTATCAAATGCTTTCTGGGAGTCCAAGAAAATTAGTGCTAGATGTTTTTCATTTTGCGTTTCATAATACTCTAATGTATCCAGAATTATTCTAACATTGTTTCTAATTTGTCTCTCGGATAAAAACCCATTTTGATCAGGATGTATAAACTTGGTTAAAAATCTTTTTAAGCTTTCAGCAATTACTGAGGCAAATATTTTGTAATCTGTGTTTAATAGCGAGATTGGGCTATAGTTCTTTATTTGTGTTGAATCTGAATCTTCTTTTGGTATCAGGGTGATATAGACCTCTGTCCATGTGTCTGGTTTTTTGGCTTCTAATAGAGTGTCATTGTACATCTCTCTGTAGCAGTTCCAATCTTGCTTTTCCCACAGTAATGACAGGGCACAGTCTATAATTTGCAGTCTAACACCAGATGTTATAACATACTTTTTGGTGTATAAGACACATTTTTTTCACCCCTAAAAGTGGGTGAAAATTTGGGTGTGTCTTATACATTGGATTTTGCCAAAGCCCTGCCCACCTGCCAGCCCCCCTCTGCCTTCCAGCAATTTGCCTCCTTGCAGCAAGCAGCAAAAAGCCTGTTTCAGCTTCAGCACAGACTAATTAGCACAAGCAGCTGATTGTCGTTTGGATCCGGCTCCCGAAAATCAGTTGTTTCAGACTGCAGGGATTGCCAATAGGTGTTGGCAATCCCTATAGCCTAAAAGAGCTGATCTTCTGAGGCCGATCCACGTGCTAATTAGGCTGTGCTGAAACTGAAACTGGCTGTTTGCTGCTTGCTGCAAGGAGGCAAATTGCTGGGAGGCAGAGGCAGATTTTTTTTCTTGTTTTTCTCCCCAAAAACTAAGGTGTGTCTTATACTCTGAAGAATACAGTAATAATAATTTTTACTGTTGAAATCACACCAGTCATCTCAGAAAGAACAGTTTGAATTATGTTGCAAAAATAAATCCTGTTGCTTCAGAACAGATCAGAGGAGTACTTTACCTCTGCTGGGAATTTTGCTCCATCCACGGCATGTTCAGAACCAATGTCATCCTGGGCCCCCCAGTGGAAGTGGATTTGTCGCAGCCTATAATTTCCAGTGAGTGGACCCCCACTTAGCACTGTAAAAAATAACAATAATTCTTATTGTTAAATAGAGAGTGGGAAACGTTTACTGCTTAAGCATATTTTCAGACTACATGATGGCCAACACAAAAGTGATGTAAAAAACACTGATTGGCTCTCTCAATGTTAAATAACTGTTGGAGGTTCCAGCTTAGCACTAGAAAGCTGGCATCTCCCCTGCATGCTTTTTTTTTTTTTTTGGTTCTAAATAACTGTCCTGAAAATTGCTATTCACTCTACAGAGGAAAAAGAAGGCAAGCAAAAAAATGTTGTGACTACAAAGGAAATGTGAGCTGTTCCCATGAAATGAGAGCAACACAAAACTAACTATGCCAAAGATGAGAGAAAGCAGTGTTTGAGAAAGGAATTTAGCCCACTTTGAATAGAGATTTTAGGAAGCTATCCAAACTTTCTGCACCCAATCAGATAAAATCATATTCAAGACAGATGTGGACAGCTCTTTTGAATGCAAACATATTTAGACAATTACAACTAACTGAAAGTCCCTCAAGTGATAAGGTGACAGGATCTTCTCTGGAGAATAGCTGCCTTATAATTTAGATACAATTAGTTATAGAGCATTAAATCAAGCCTAGATTTGCTAGAAAACAAACCTGATTTATTTTCAGTGTCATCAAATTCCACACTGGTGGAGTGTCCATTATTGAGTATGACTTTAGCAGAAGAAGGATCATATCTGGGGCTGAGGGGAAGCAGGCTGGGGTCGTATTTAGTCTCTTCAGTGTGAATATCAATGGGAGATTGCCGGTCTCCATCAGCAATGGGGAAAATTTCCTTCCAGTGAGTAGGTCCTAGAATACATTACAGTAAAAAAAACCCACTGTTTACAGAATATCATTTGGTGCAATCAGACAAACAAAGAAATTGTCATATAAGAAAGAACCTACCTGGATTTTCTTATTTTTCTTTTTAAAAAAAAAAATAAAATAATTTTTAAAAATGGTTGGATTTAAAGGGATGGAATGCACCCCATCATCTTTGGAGGGCTGAAAGACAGCCCTCTACATAAATATCTTAATTCTAATGAATTGAATACCCAAGGATGCAGGTTAGAACACTAGAGTTGTTCATTTTCTGCCTACTTCCAGGCATTCTGGTCATTAGGAATGCAGCAAACACCTGAAATTAACACACATGCAATAGATTCAGAGAACATTTACCCATCAGATGATTTAATCTGTCATTCACACAATTATAATGCTTTACTTTGGTTCAGTAACATAGAAAGTGCTTTACTCAGAGACAGAGATTAATAATGGTTCATCGACGTTTCAGGTAAGGGTGAAGAAGATGCTCTGCCTAGTTAGGAAGCCCACATACTGATCTCCAAACTTGACCTAGTATGGTCACTTTGAAAAGAGAATACTTCATCAGCACAAAAGAACTTATTTATATATGCAATACAGCGATATAAAATTGCGGTGATAGACCACAGTATATCACTAACTATATATGAGAAATGCTAACAACAGTTTTAAAAATTGCATTCTCACTAGTACATACAGTTTATATACATGTTTTTTTTTCCAAATGTAGAAGGTGATTTTCTTAACTTTGCCATCAGAACTTGTATCGACTGCATTTGCCCCCTAAAATACCTGAGTCACTTATTCCAAAACAACCAGTTCTTAAGTCTACCAGTCATTATCATATGTGCAAAACCAGAATTATGAGTTATAAACATACTTCTTAAACAACCAGGAGTTAAATTTTAGAAGTATCAAACTTCACAAATACCAATCTAGGGCAGAACAGAAAATAAAACCAAAATACTCAGCATATTAACTGCACATACTTGTTACCCTAGTTTAATTGCCCCAGCTTTCTTCAAAAGAAATGAAAGAATTATAAGATAGTAAAAATGTTAGGCATTTTGATGTTATGATAAACAAAAAAGCATTATAGAACAGTATTTGTACAATCCTTGGGAAAAGAGATAGCTGTTAGTTACATAATAGATGCAAACTATTGGTCAGCTATTGTTCCTAATAATATTTTGAGTAACTGGCATTTAGATCAGCTTTACACACTAACCATAATATGAAATGTTACATAAAAATATACTAAGTGAGTGGCAGCCTTGCTTACTATGAAGTAGCCCACCCAGGCTGATTGCCATTAATGGGAATTCTAGGAAGTATAATGTAATCTCAACACAAATGAAGACCAATAAGTTGTGAAATAGTGGTTGTTATTCTTTTTCATTCAGTGAAGAATTTTGCATTGGGAAAGGAGTAACAGAAAATGTTTCTATTGTTTCTGTTGTCAGAAATGCTTCTAGCCAAACTTGGAATTTGGTGAGATTTTACATTACAGTTGATAAGTCATTTGTAGCCTATTTTATATGTACTGTGACTTACATCTGCATAAATACCTCTGTCCTCCCACACACACTTTCCCTCCTCTGCTTTATCCTGATTTTAATGCAACACCAATAAGTCACACAAACTTGGAATTTGGTTTAATTTTAAATCTCCTTCAGTAGGGATGCAAAATCAGCTTGCCATTATACCCTTGGGGGTGTACCAAAATTTTTGGACCTTTTTCTTTTTTTCATTATTAAAAGATGAAATGACTGATTAGGGAATGGATTTCAGCACTTAAAAATTCTAACACCGCATGCTCCAAATAGACAGAATCTGGTCCTGCCTATTTTGGAGTTAAATTCTTGAACGCTGTACAGAATGTAATCCAATTCTCAAACCAAGAAAAAAATGTACACTCATCCTACATATTTTATCCATTCCCTTGAAATAGCTCGTAACATTTTCTGGAAATGTCTGAAAATCAGTTTTTAATTTATCTACTATCTTAAGTGTTCAAGGCAAGATTTCTACCTAAATATAAGATTCCTTCATAGCATTTTAATTCTGTTTGGTTTGTCAAGTATTAATAGGGAAGAAATTATGAAATCCTCAAACCTATATTTTGTATTTCCTAACACAGAAAACCCAATTCATTTTATATTACTCTGGTCAGAGTCCATCAGCAATATCATCCAAAAATTGTTCAAAATTCTTCATCAAGAGCTTAGTAAAACAGATGAGATGGAGAGATTATTGGCTTGCCTAACGTCCTTAAGTCTACAAAAATAATATCTCAACCTTCTGTGCTTCTAATTCTGTAGGGAAAAAAAACCATTATCACATTCCTTATCACCTCTTGGACACACTGCCTGTTTTACGTCAACCATACTTCTGTCCCACCAAGATTATCTTTTGCACTGTTTCATATCATATATGCAATGTCAAACTGTACTTCTAAAATGAGTCAGCTATATCGTTTTTCATTCCTCGAAGATCATTTATATCATTTAATATTTATCATTCAATATCAAAAAAGACATACAAAAGCTTACTGAGTTGATTGCTTAAGTAATTTTATGCTTGCATAGGTATACAAATAAGGAATAGACAACCTCTGCTCACCAAATACTTTAAATGTACTAAATCTTAAATGCCAGCATGCTGATTTAGAGGGCAATCCTATGCAGATTTTATTCAAGAAGAATTTCCATTGTGTTTACTAAAAGTGATAATAGGATAATAGCCTTTAGTAATTGTGGGATGGTTTATAACAAACTTTTTAATTCAATGAAAGCATGAAGTTATTAATCTAACTCATTATTCTGGATAATTACAATGAGAATGTAATAATAACTTATTCACAGGAATAAATGTGAATGGGAAAATGTATACAAGTGATTATCTGTATGGGTTAATAATATAAATCTTCCTTCCAAAAAATAGCCACATCCTAAATAATACAAAACATCTAAGTACAAGAAATTAATGTGGAATTTTCAAAAATGTTTTGTGAGTTTGTATGATCACAACAACACAACTGGAGTCACAAATAATAAAAAGACAAAGGTTTACAAAGCTTTGATGTTGTTAGTGTCTCAAACATAGGAACTACACCATATTAAAAGTGGAGACTCCACTGATAGTGGAGATTCCACTGATAGTGGAAACAAATTAAGGTTGACATGTTAACTGTCAGATAATTTTGATATGTGTCAACTATTTAGTTCCACCAAAGCAGTATCTCTTAGATGTAACACCCAGCCTTCTAATAACCTTTCAAGGTTTTTCTTATGAAGCAGGACACAAAGTTCTGGAGGAGAATCAGCCTGCTATATCATCAAGATTAGACAACAGCATCCCAAACTGAACTCCTTCATTACCTGTATTATTGTGGTGTGTACACATCCAGTAAGACATGGTACATTTTAAAAAGTCTTCCTAAATCTGTTACTAAATCCTGTCTATCACAGGCAGCAAAAGAGTACACAAAATCAGAGTTGTTCTAAACTCATCAACAAAACACCCGGAAACTTAGAACCCCTCCAAAAATATATATTTGTATTGGAAAAATCAAAGGGGTCTTTACAGAAGGAGCATTTGAGGGTTATAACAATATATTAATATCAGAATATTTAATAATATTTAATAAATGTTTCATTTATTCCTTCCACAGTGTTCAAAATCACTTTCAGGTTTCAACAGCTCCAACTGCACCATGTTTTAATTTGCTTTGCTTATAACATAGAAGTAACTAAAAAGCAGTATTGACGATAATATGCATTTCTCTTTTGAAATCCAACATGACCAGAATTCACATGTGACATTTAAGAACTAGACCTGAACAGTATCTGTACTAAAATGAAATTTTAAGTATCTTTGTGAACTCAGTTTAATATTTTCCCTGCCCTGATATTAATGTTAGTGTAATAGGTTCAGAGGGTATAGAGATAGAAACATAGAAATGCAAATCATGAGCCTTATGATTTAATCCAAAGATCATTAATACAACTCTCTATTGAAGAATATTTATTGTGATTCTCAACATTACATATAGCAAAAAAGAATCAAAATATGGGAAAACAATAAAATGCCTTATCTCACTTAGCATATCTTAAATGTTCCAAACCACTCATGAGGATAATATGATGCTGTTTCTTTCTCTTATTAGGAACAATAGAATAAGGGCAATTTTAAAACTCAAGATCTTTCTATAACATTGGAGCAATTTAAGATAACTTGTGATTTATTCTCTCCCCAAATCCCTGGATATCACTGGTGAACATTCTTTTTTCCTCCAAAATTATGGCTAAATAGAAAAGAATTAGATAATTGAGTATGAACAATCATTTGTTATGCAAAACCCTTTTAAAATACATTTTTAGGTTTTGTTCTAACTTTGCAGTTTCAAATTTACTCTGTTAATCTGTAAGGGTTTCCTGCTCGGGGGTGTTGGACTAGAAGACCTCCTAGGTCCTTCCAAGGCTATTATATTCTAGTCATCATGATCAAGAATGTCATTTAATCTCTAAAAATACCCAAACTCAGAAAAAATGTACTCTAACTCACAAAAAGTAATGCACCTATACCTCTATAAAACTTTTAGAAATTTGGCTTCCAAAGGAATATAACAGAAAGAGGGAGGAAGGGAGAAAGAGACAGAGAGAGGGGGAGAGAAAGGGAGAAAGTGGGAGAGAGGGAGAAAGGGAGAAAGTGGGAGAGAGGGAGAAAGGCAGAAAGGGAGGAAGGAAAGAGAGAAAGCGAGAACGAAAGAACGAAAGAACGAAAAATAAAGTTCCTTCCGCGGTTGTAATAAATTCCATGGGTACTTTTTTGGAAGTAAACCCCGTCCCATTGGAAAACAGGCGTGCTACCAAGGAAACGCGCGAAATGTAAGAGAGGGGTCGCACGTCTAGTGGAAGTGGCTCGAAGGCGCAATGGCCTAGGAAGGAAGCTCTTCTACCTTTTCCCATTCCAACAGAAGGAAAGAAGTGGGCATGTGAAGAGGATGGTCGTGGTAGTGATCTCCAGCTGGAGCAGAGCCTCTCCTGGCCCTCGGGCACAGACCCCCGACAGCCCACCCTCTGCACCTAATTCCCCAAGAGAGCCATCAGCTCCCCTCCTCACTGTTGTCTTCCTCGTATCCCCAGTGTAACATGACGTTTGTTACATACTAGCCTAGTCCAACTGCCAAAATAGAAAGTGTGGGAAAATAAGACTCCCTGATTGGCTGTTACACTGACAGCTCGGCTATAAAAGCAGAGCTGCCAGTGCCTGTGTTGCTGTTAGCCTGTTCTGAGTTCTATTGAATAAACCTGTTGTGTTACTTACTGGCTCGTCTTCCTTCATCAACTCACTATTCAACAACGTTAGTCTGCTTAACGGGATGGAGGCGATGGAGGCGTTGCAGAGAGGCGAATACCCGTCTCGGTGTCAAAAGGGGTGCAGACCAGAGGCGGCGGCAAAAGGAGGAGACGGAGGAGGAGGACGATTCTCCCCGGGGTAAGAAGCTTGCGCCCAGCAGAGCCCCGCGACGCCCTTTTATCTCCCTTGTGTCAGCCGCCCCTGCGCCGCCGCCTTTGGCCTCCAGGTGGGCCGGTCAGTGAGCGGCCCCCATTCGGGCAACGTCACTTGGGAAGGAGTTACGCGGCTTGGGAAAGGAAGGCACCGCCAGGCTACACGGCTTGCGCGGGTGGTGCGTTCGGGGGCCCAGCTCTTCAGACGCGCTCTTTTCCAAAAACGAGGGTGTGGGGGGGATTCCTTTACACAGCCTTTTAAAAATTATTATTTATCAAATTTAGATACTGGCCCATATCAGCCACCCACCGAGCGAGTGAGCTTTTGCATCGCAGTATCTAAAACAACTGCGTGTTAAGGAAAAAGTGCGGTGCGACCTTCGGAATCAGATCAGATTGTGCCCTGACTTCTGAAGAGAGGAGCTCCCAGGGATGCTTGTGAAAGTACAGAAAAGAAAAACAGAAGTGACTGAAGGGTTGTTTTTCTTTTCTGGAAAATCCCAAGAAATCAATAGTCGTCGATGTATAATGGTTCATTTAGTGACCGTTTGTAGCTAAACAGCACTGGAAAAAGTGGCTTACAACCAATTTTTCACACTTATGATCATTTCAGTATCCCCATGGCCAGGTGATTTACAATTGGATGCTTGAAAACATATTTATGATGGTTACAGTGTCCTGGGTCATGTGATCATCTTTTTCGATCTTCTGACAAGCAAAGACAATGGGAATGCCGGATTCACATAGCAATCATGTTTAACAATCACAATTTAACAACTGCAGTGATTCAGTTAACAAATATGGCAAGAAAAGTCGTAAAATGCAGCAAAATTCACTTAAAAAAATTCTCACTTAGCAACCTAAATTCTGGGTTCAATTGTGGTATTAAGTTGAGGACTACCTATACTTACAGACCTATTTTCTCCATATTGGGCTTCTTCATCTTTGTTGGACTACAGTAGACTACAACTCCCATCACCTTGGCCAACTAGGAATAAGGGAGATTTCTTAACAAACTGAGACCACCAGCTTGGGGAAGGTAAGGCTGATGCAGACCAAAGTATGTCACTGAAGGGGAAGCAGGAATTTGGACAGTCTAAAGGCTACTGTTGGACAGAGTTTTCTCCTCTTTCCTCATAAATGTCACTGAATTGTCTACATTTCATCTCTATAGCTGGCAAGAACTCCCAAACTCCCAACCAATGCATAATTATATCAGTATCCCGTAAAATCAACACAGGCAGGGATTCCATGTTAAGTAGTGCACACAGTTTGGTCGAGAGGATACAAACCATGAGGAGAAGGAGGAGGTAACCCACGATGTAGAACACCTTCACTCTCCTTCCCCAACTTTTCTTCTACTGCCTCTACTCTTCCTACTTGTGGCAGCTGTCAGTTCTAGCTAGGAACAAATTATAAACCTTATTTTAAAAGGACTTTTAGAACAGATTTATTTTTGCTAGGGTTTACAGTATATTTATCACTTGCAGTTGAGATAACTTTTGCTGCTTCTAGAAATCAGTTTTTACTCAAAAACTGGATGTTGACAATATTTATTTCATCTCCTTTGCAATAGGTGCACCATTACTCCTATTGACCCTTTCTGTTTAGAAAATGAGAACATTGATTAAATTATATGTCTGATGTAGCTTGTGGACAGTGTTTGCAGCTAGTTTGTTAGGTTATGTAATATCCATGTGCGTATATAAATACTGCACAACATTGCAGATGGTTTTATACTTGCCTGTCTGGATTAAGAATGATACATTATCAGGCATACATCTTATATATTATTCTACAATCTACATGAAGGTTTGTCCCCAATTCTGTTTGGAAATATGGTTATGTATGAGCTGCAATCATTTTCCAGGTTGAATGTGATTACAAAGATCATCCAGTCAACTTTTAACTTCTATTCTACGTGGGATTCAGGAGGAAGAAGTTGATGATTTGAAACAAAGAGTTTTAAAATGGCTGAACAATTTTGGCATAATTAAATCCTCAGCAACAGACCTGGCAAGTGTTTTCAGAATTGGATACAAAAGAAGAGGTTTAAATAGAAATGTGCTTGTCAGATTCGCAGATCTTTCTGATAAGATGGTGATTATGGCAAAATTAAGAGAATTGGGTGAACCTCCTGAATTCGAGGGAAAAACTATTCAAGTTTTTCCGGATATATCAAGAGAAGAAAGAGCATGGAGATATTATTTGAAACCAATCACAAAAATTTTGAGAGACAATGGAATAAATTATAATTGGAGGCCTTTACAACAATTGAAGTTTTTTTACCGAAACAGAATGCAAATTATTACTCCGCAAACAGATGCAGTAGAATATTTATGTGAGTTGGGTCTGATTGAAAAAGAAGAGGACATAACAGAAATAAAAAGCCAGCTGCTTAAGATGGGTGGAACATATACAAAAATATCAACACCAGAAGGAAAAGGGGCTGTTGGAGAAGATTCTAAAAGGAAAAAGAGGAAGGAAATTTCTCCTGTGACCGTGGAACAAAAAAAAAGCCGTGACGAGAAAGGAGATGAAAGGGTGGATGATTCCGAAAAAATGCAAGAAGCTGAGTGCGGGGAGTCATCATCATCATCATTATCATTCTCCGCTCTCCTGAGCGAGAAATTTAAGTAGATTACCCGAAGAAGCGACCCGACCATGAGCATGTCCCCCCCCACACTCTCCTGATGGAGGCGAAGTTCGAATGAGGATGTGGGGGATGAAGATTGTCCGTTATTCGTTGTTTGTTATACTTTTTGTTTGTTATTTGTTGTTCGTTATAATTTTTGTTTTTTCTTGTTTTTTTCATTATTTTTTATATGTGGTATGTTTTTTTTTGATCTTGGGTTATGGGCACAGAAAGGAAGGGGAGGGGATTGGATTTAGGAAATTACAATTTAAATGCGTTTTATAAAAATA
>JAOYMU010000292.1:43669794-43682487 GCA_025802295.1 Psammodynastes pulverulentus | reverse complement strand
TTGAGTCTGGGAATGGGGCTGGGGGCGGGGTCCTCCTTAGTCTGTAAATGTGTTTTTATTTTTTAATTTAAACTGCTTATGAGTTAAATGTTGCAGTAGTAAAATAGAACATTTGGATCTAACAAACATTAAGCTATCTTAAGATATCTTTTACAATGCACATTTTCTTTCTTTTGTATATTTTACTTTTCTACATAAAAAAGAATATAACTGATTGTATTATCTGCCAAGTAAAAAGTGAAAATACCTTTAACCAAATTAAGGAGAAAATTCTTAAAACCCTTAACAACGTTTTACAAATCCTTCTTTAAATAACAAGTTTGTTATCCTTTGTTAAAAGTTGAAAATCTAAGATGATCTATGGCCAATTCACAGTCGGTTTTTCTTTGGCATCATCATATCAGGCTTTGTTATGGCACCGGTTTTTCTGTGGTTACTTCTACATCAGCATTGTTTGGTTATTTTTCAAATGCCTTTTGTGCCTCTTTTCCATCTGGGTTACCTTAGTTTTCACCTGCCACTAAAAAGCATGTGTCCTACTTGACATAATCTTATAGGGATTGTGTTATGTTCACACACCATATTTTACTCAAAGTAAAAAAGCACCATCATAGCTTAAGATCAGGTTCATACCACATGCTCAAACAAATACTGGCTTTCTGCAACATGCTCTTTATCGGAAGCTACCCAATCTTGTTTTAGTTCAGCCTACTGTTTTGCAAAATGTTGGCCATAACTGTCATGGGGTTTATGAAACAAAATGGGTGAAGGGTTACCAGAGACGCCTTCCTCACGCTCCTTTCTGAGCAGGCTTACCAGTTAGATCCAAAAGTGTGCTGAATGCAAATCAAGATGGTGCTTCCAGAGGACTCTCTGCTTTTTGGTGTGATAAATAGAAAAATAAAGAATTATGAAAATGCAGCATACTGTGTATTGCTCTTTCAGATTTATTTTTTTTCACCAAATATTGTGCATATATCTTCTACCTGCCCTTTTGGCTTGCTTTTGAATAGCAACAAATTAAGCTAAAAAACCCTTTTAGTTATTTAACAAATGGATTTCTCAGAGAGTTATTGTGAGTAAATCAGTTTGTTGCAGCTGCCCAAAAAACCAATGCAAATCCTGGGCTGAATCACAGAAGAACGGCATCAGGATTACAAGAAGTGATAAAAGCACTGTAAAGCGGTATATAAATCTAAAGTGCTATAATAATGCTTTATATCTCACTAGCGAGGCCACACTTGGAATGCAATGTCTGATACAAAAAAGATGCTGAAACCCTAGAAAGTGTGTAGAGAAGAGCAACAAAGATGATAAAGGGTCTGGAGACTAAATCATATGATGAACAATTGAGAACATGTCTAGCCTATCAAAGAGAAGGATTAGGCATGATATGATAGCTGTCTTCTAGTACTTGAGGGGCTGTCACAGAGAAGAGACAATTGACTTTTTCTCCAAAACATCAGAAGGCAAAACAAGAAGTCATGGTGAAAGCTTGTTAAAGACAGATCCAGTCCAGAACTAAGGAAAAATTGGACAGTGAGAATATTTAATCAATGGAACAGCTTGCCTCTTATACTTGTGGATGCTCCATTGCTGGAGATTTTCAATAGACTGGACAACAATTTGACCAGGATGGTATAAGGTTTCCTGCCTTGAACAGAAGTTTGGACTAGATGACATCTAATGCCCATTCCAGCTCTATGATTCTATGTTCTATGCTCTAAGTACATTAGAGATTTACCCGCAGAGAAAGCTTAATATAAATCCTAAATTTGTTTGGATGCTAAATACTTTGCATTTTGGGGGCACTTCACATTGTTAAGGTTGCACTAAAAACTGGAAATGTACTAGCTAACTTTAGGTGTGTGTGTGTGTGTGTGTGTGTGTGTGTGTGTGTACATACACATTGTTATTGAATGTATGTTTCATGGGAATATAGAATGTTTAATCTTATTTATGGAGTAAAGGATTGAACTATTAAATAACTTAAAATAAAAATTTAGATGTGTCCGCTCTTCTACATAGTCTTAAACCATGCACAATTTTTGCACTCCTTCAACCTGCTGGCCAATATGGAAAGATCACAATATCCATGGGCAAAATCTTGCTTTCAGATACCTGTAATTTGAGAATGCTTGCAAGATATCCACCAGATGGCACTATTCTAGCAATATAGTATCTGATCTGGACACCTTTGGCTGATGCCCTTCAGTTCTGTTAAGATTTCAATTACTAGCAAATAGCACTGACTGAGAATTCTGGGCCTTGTGTGCTCCTAATGTACTGAAAGGCTACATGTTTGTGGAAGGCTGATACAGAATGAGAGGATGGAAGGAGGCACATCAATGAAAATTGCAGTCACTGGTATATTTCTCTGAAGGAAAGCCGATGGAACTTAATGACATTTCGTTTATACAGGGGTTGTACTTTCAGTAAAATTTCTATTTTGGTCATAATCTGTCAAGATCTATGCATTTTGGTGATAGATGTGCATAGGGTTGTAATTTGCAAAATGCAAAAATGAAAAATATATATTATAATTTGGACATTTGAAAGTTGTTTTATAGTCTATGGTTCTGCTGTTAAATTTTAAAATGTAAATGATCTATATTCTGGGCCTATATGTGGGCCTTTCCCACTGTTGAGTCAAAGTTCTCTGCTTCTTTTTGAATCAGGACAACTCTACCAACATTAAACTTGCTAATCCATTATCAGTTTCTGTCTTGTTTTGATCGCATCTGTTGAGATCACTGCCAAATAGTACTATGCATTATGCACAGCAAGATGACTAAAGAAAACTGACTGCTTTAACCCTGGAGCTTCATAGTTCTCCCACTCTGGACATTACCAGTCATCAGGAAATGTTAATGCAGTGATATGGGAATGGGATGATCTCTTATGACTTTGGAGTTTTGCACCTGTCTTCAGATAGAAGACAGCTAAACGCAGGGAAACAAAGCAGCTGCTTCACACATACCCATGAGTGTGCAAAGTTAACATGAGTTGACTCTCCTAACAAGTGGCTTTTTTAAAATGTAATTTCATTTGTGCAATTTCAGCATTGTGCCCCTTTTTTCCTGATAGAAATTGTTCACAGTCACCCCTTTAGCTCAAAATAGATGGGATGAGGAGTCTCACCTCTCAGGTGGAGCTAAGGTCAAGGTGATAAAGCTTTTGTTTAGAAGCTTGCCCTTCCTCAGTACTACCAAATAACACTGGTACTCTACTACTTACATTTCCATTCTTCTAATTTGGCTACACTTACCACCACCTTTTTGTTGAGTGCTACTGAATCAAATTACCACCTGTGCTCCACCTTTTGCAATTAACTGTCTGCCATACTAGGTTCTTTTAATCCAGTGAAGAACTGGCTGAGATAGGAGGCAACTCATTATGTCCTCAGAGCATTGAAAGTGAGGCACAGAAATTGAGGCGCAGGCAGAGGAGGACCAGACATAGTAGGTATACATCAATATTAGCTTAAAGCATCCAATAAGTAACCAGTTGATTCTACAATTCCTGGCTCATGAGTTTACCTCTCCCAATAGCACATCAGATTTATTTATACTGCTGCTAAATGCTATTGGATTAAGAGGAGAAATTTTATTTATTTGATTTTTTTTATCCCACCTTTACTATTTTATAAGTAACTCAAGACAGGAACTTACACAATACTCCATCCTCCTCCTGTTTTCCCCATAACAACAATCCTGTGAATGTCAGAGAGTAGTGACTGGTCCATTGTCACCCAGCTGGCTTTCATGACTAAGATGGACTAGAACTTGCAATCTTTTGGTTTCTAGGCCAGCACCCTAACAACTACACCACACCAGCTCTTCATTGCTACTTTAACAACACTACAGCTACATTGGTGGAAGCTATCTACTCATGGGTTGAAGATATGATTAAGACAATTTCATGATTCCATCAGGAAAAAAAGTGCTGCTTGGACATGTTTGTAACCATGATGAGATGCAAGTAGAAAAAGGCCCAAAAACCAATAGAGAAACTATCCTACAAGGATTTGCAATGCTGTTTGCAATTTTTGTAATTATTCAGATTGGTTTCACTGACTGTAGATCTGACAACCCTCCTGTCAAAGTAAAGGGCATTGTTTTCTTTATGTAATACAGTATGGTGACTGAAAGAAAATGTGCTTGTTTGTGTAGCAAATTGCAGCCATAGTTATTGGCAATTTAATAGTCTGTTCTAAAAGCACAGTCTTTGTTGGCTAATATACAAAAGAGAAATTAGAATTTCATTTTTTTTTTTAAAAATACTCTTTAATTTTTGGAACCTAGAAAGATTTCAAAGCTGCAACCTTTATAGTAAGGCTGGATGTATAAGCATAATTATTATTGTTCAGCATTTTCAAAGGTTAGGATTTGTTACCTATTATGGATAATAGTCTTTTCTTCAAAATCTTTGGTGGCAAATTTAACACTGATTCTACACTGAACTTGCCATTTGGAACATATGTACCAACTATCTAAAGAAACCCATGACTGGCAGAAAAAAATATTTTTATCCTTCTCCTCCTCCTTCTCCTCCTCCTCCTCCTCCTCTCCATATTAGGTAGAATCTAAGATTGGGCACATGAAGTCCTTTCCATTGTGATGCTTTCTGGATGTCTTTAGTCAACAATATCCAAAAATCCTGTTAGAGTGGCTGATAAGAAATTTTGGAAATTGAAGTTCCAAAATATCTGGAGAGTGGCAGATTGGGAAGCTGCTTTAAACAATGGGTGGGTTTCATCAGACACAGATGTGACACCATTAAAAGGAAAACTTCTTTCAGATGCCAATGAATGAATATCCTAGTCTTGGGAAGATACAAATAATTTAACCATGTAAAAAGGAGCCTTGTAACTTCCAATTTTGATGAACTATATCTCCCAGCATTCCTTACCACTGATAAGGATTACCGGTAGTTGAAAGTTAATCACCAACCTGAGAATCACTGTAGCCAAGAAGAAGGTGTAAGAAACAGCTGTTCTTATACAGTAAGTCACCAATCTTGTAATTCCAGTCCAGTCCTAATGCAAAAGCAAAGAAAATTCAAGTGTTACAAACCCTTGATTAGAATTGCAGGATCAGAAGGTCCCATTTCAGCCATCAAGTCCAAACCCTTTCTTAAATGCAGAAATTAAAATATTACCAATAGATACTGTAGCTGTGCAATCTCTGCTTAAACAGATCCAGTGAAGGTGAAACTGTCTCTCTGAATAATTGGTTCCATTGTCAAACTGTGTTCTTTTTCACTTAGGAGGTGGTGGCTGCTCCATCACTGGAAGTTTTAAAGAATAGATTGGAAACCATTTGCTTGAAATGGTATAGAGCAGGGGTGTCGAATTTGTGTCACCCGCACCCCCGTTTTAGCGGAGGAGGAAAAAATTGTGAGACGTCACATGACAACATGATGCCGCCAGTTTGACACCCCTGGTATAGAGCCTCCTGCATGAGCATGGAAGGTGGGTTTGAATAGAAGACTTTCAAGATTGCTTCCAATTCTATTCTATA
Organism: Psammodynastes pulverulentus; assembly: GCA_025802295.1. Classification (NCBI taxonomy): domain Eukaryota; kingdom Metazoa; phylum Chordata; class Lepidosauria; order Squamata; family Psammodynastidae; genus Psammodynastes; species Psammodynastes pulverulentus. The sequence continues at coordinate 43,676,965 of JAOYMU010000292.1, read as the reverse complement.
AGTTTTTCTAACATTTCTAACAATGGAATCTGTCTTCCTGCAACTTAAATCTATTATCTGTGTTCTGGAGTCTAGTAAAATAGAAAACAAAATTGATCTTAGCTTGTGAGACTTGCTCAAAGCTCTCAACACACAATGGGCTTTTAACAGTTACAACTGCTAATTGATAAGGTACCTGTAATCTGTCTCACTTTTAACCTGCATATGAATAACCAGTTTGTTTTCCCTTTCCTTTTCTTCAGCTCAATTGATATGTAGCCACCCCATGCATCTGACAAAGTGAACTGCAGCTCATGAAAACATATGCCTTTTAAGAACATCTGCTAATTGGAAAAGGTGCTATCAAACTCTTCATGATTTTTTGCCAGCATAGAATAATATGGCTTTTTTTATAATGGCCTCAAAGACAGAGGGGGACTGTATGTCTGACAATCTGTCATGGCTGGTACTCACAGAATGCCTGAAATGCTGACATTTGTGTAGGATGAGCAAGGATGAGCAAATTCTTATATTATATAGACAATTGGTCAGACCAGTTGTGTTACTGATAGTTCATATATTGCCCTAGAATAACATTTCCCCACACTGTTTTATGGGTGATGTGCCAAGGAAAAGTGGAATTTCATATCAACATGAGATTATTAAGCATCGCAAAGTGCCAGAAAATGTAGCCATCTTTGGAGTTTTGCTATAAAGGATGAAAGCAACTATGAGAAAGGCCAGTGGCTACCAATATAGGGTCCAGGTCCTTGTCGCATGGTAGGGTAATTAATAAAATTTAAAGAAACTGAGTCCCAAGGCTTCTTGGTAAAGGAAGAAAGTGCAACAGACTGGCCAGTCTGGTGATTAAAGGCTTAACATGGCAGCAGGAAATCACCAAAAGCAGATGGTTCCATATCTTAAATATCCAATTGGATGACAGTCACGACTGAACCATGTAAAGACTGTTCTGGAATAAGAAATGTATGGTCAGCCAATATAGCACAATTTATAGGAAATGACCAGGCTGAGCCTTAGGGAGGGGTCAAATGGGTCACCAGTCCAATTCAAGAAAATTCATAGGTAGATGGGGTGGTTTGAACCCCTAATATGGTGGTTTTGATTGCTTATTTTAACTGTATTGAATGTCAACTAGACACTATTCGTAAGCAAGGCTTATTGAAATGTTGGAGCAATTAAACTTCCAGAATATATTAAATGGAAAACCAATTAAAGAAAAAAAGCGACTAGGTTCACATACTGCACTAAAACAATCCAATAGAGGGTTGATTTCAAGGTAGTGCAATTACTAGCAAAAAAAAAGTATTGAATAGATTCTGCCTCTCTATACTATTAGTTAACTTAGATGTCCAGTGCTTGCACTGGAAGAAGCTTCTCCAGACAGCATCAGCTGACTCTGGGAAATGATTTTCGATTTGACTTTTTTCTCCAGTACTCAAGAATGTTGCAATATCAAACATAACACCTTCTTAGCTGCTGCTATCAGCAGTCCACAGATGGATGGTTCTGTGTTACTTCCGCAACATTGAGAGATAATCTATTGCAGCTCAATAGGGCATTTGTAAGTTAACATTAGATAAAGCACCAAGTCTCTTCTGTTTTACTGTATGTGAACCATTTGATCACTTTGCACATTGCTGATGTCTTCCATTTTCAGCAAACTGTTATTGGAAGAATATTATTCCATCCACATGAAAAGCAGATGAATAAGGACTGACTCTTCTGATCATAATCTCTTCAGTAAATTGAGTTACTTTGCAGTTTGATTCAAATCACAATAAGCAAATAATATCTAAGAATATGTCAATCATCCTAATTCTTTTTAAATGCTTAACTTTGATAAACATGGGTGAAGAATAATATAGGATTTTTCAACATGTTGTAAGTAATGTATAGCTGTCTGGTTTATTAATTCTCATAGCTGCATTTGCACAACAAAGTCATATGTTTGAGATGGATAATAAATACCTAGAAACTAAACGAAGTATGCTATTTCTTAGCCTGACAGGGGAGCCTTTTCATTGTTTCACTTCAATCTTTTTTTTCTATTGGTCCCATATGATACATGACAAACGATGCAGTTTGTTAATAGCTTATAATACTGTTTAATCCAGCCACTGTGACTCACAAATTGCAGTTTATGGTGCAGTATCTTGTACAAGTTCATCAACTTTGATTTAATAAATAAATAGTGCTCAAATAACATAACAACATGCTTATGCCTTTCACTTCAAGTCTGTGATATAGTTGCCGGAAAACTGATTTTTTCATATATCTGCCTTTTGAGGCCTTTTCACATCTTGTCCAAGTCAAAATCTTTCTTTCCTTCAATGCTAGAAAGGAGTGGGGTTTGCTCTAACTTTACATACAGTACTGTAGGTTTTCCTGTTGGCATTGGTGGCGGTGTTATTTTCTTTCTTGGTAGTTCCTTGATAGGCTGTTATTTACTGTTTGCTTTTTGTTTGGTATTAACCCTGGTGTTAACCCCTCCTTATCTGTGTTGCTTGCTGATGAAATGTTCTGGATTTTTAGCTTTTTTCTCTCTCTTTTGAATGGTGTGCAAATGTTGTTTATCTCTATGTGCCTGTTGATGGCTAATTTGTCTGAATTTCAGGAAATACCTAGCCCTTTTGTATTTAGCTTGTTCTAGGATGCTTACAGTTTTCCAGTTGAAACTATGGTTGAAATCTATTGTTGTGAAACTAAGGAATTTTCATCATGACTTCTAACCTCTCTCCCACACCAACATTGACAAGGTAAACCACTGTATATAAACTAGAGAGAAAACTCTTTTTAACATTGAGATGTTACCTAGTCTGGTAATGAAAGCTCTGCAAGCAAACAACCAAGGTCAGAGAGCACCAATTACTCCATTGTTCAATCCTGAGTTACATATATTCTCTTCCATTGGTGCTTTCCTTCTATTTCTGCAAATTTATCTCTCTTTCCCATCTTAACCAATTTAAAGAACTATATTAATTACAGGGAATAAATGCACCCTAGAACATATATGCAAGCATACACACAGTTTAATTAAGCAGATGCACATATTCTGAGGTTCTGCTTGTTTTATCTCTGTAGAATTTAAAGAGTTTGCAAGTATTTAAAATTATATAACATCTGTTCCCTGCCATATCTATATGCAGTATGCTGCATTGGGAAAGCAAATTCTATCTCAGAACAAGACTTGATTATTTTCTTACATAAATTATCTGAAGATTTCAACATTAGCATTTTGGATTTAAAAAACATTATGTTACTCCACAGATTTGTTGAACTAGATAAGCAGTTAATCTTCAAAAACATAAGGTAGAACTGTGGCCTCCAACCTTTTGGGGACCAGGGACCGGTTCCAGAGAAAGGATTTTCCATGGACCAGAAAGGGTGTGCTTTGCATGCTGCCTGCATCCCATGAATAGGACTTTGCTTGTTTGCATGGCCCGGTTGCTGGCATGCCACACAGCCCAGTGCCAGTCCATGGACCAGGGGTTGGTGACCTCTGAGACAGAATAGAACTTCCAGTATCCACATAGCTTCTTGTTCTTAAACATGAAAAAAAAATCAACTACTACTTCAAAGTTACTTTTTGTAGGTCACAGTTCTTGTCAGATTACTGACAGAATTCACAGTGTTATCTCTGCAAGCCTGATGCTTCTTCTAATGGGTGCATAGCTAAAGGGAAGTATATAACCAGAAACTAAATACATCTGTAAACTGGAACATTATCAATATTGCCCAACATTTTATTTGAAGTTCCTGAAGGACTTTTGGATCAAATCATATTGCCTTTGACTATACATTTTGTTTGAGAAGAAAGACTGTGCCTTCCAACACAACATTGATGCTGCTGCTTCTTTATACTAGGAGTGAGATTCTTGTCAAGAAAATACTCATGGATGCCCTGCTCACCCCACTTCCTGCCCATAATTTTATATAATTCTTACATATAAGTTGTTATTAGTAATTTATGAAACACATATTGTTAATTAATTATCCTGGCTTGCCTGTACTTGTTACAATTCTTGCAGGCTCATTAGAGTTCTTGGTTTAGGAAGTAGCATAAGTCTACTCCTACTCAAGTGTCTTTTGATTGCTCAATAAAAAAAAAACACAGTAAAAGAATTGATAGCAGCCCAGGTGACGTATGGGGTTATGGTAAACTTAATCCTGTTTGAAACAGGATACTAGCAGGTTTATGTTTATGCTGAAATTACTTTCAACAGTTTAATTAAAATCCCTTATGTAAAGCGGTTGCATTACTGTCATGCTTTAGGGATTTAATTTAGGAACTCTTAATTTTCAGCTACAGAAGCTGTGGAGAAACGGGAGCATAAAATTCAACTTTTTGTTATGGAACACGAACACAATTCCAAGAGTATAAAAAAGTAGATTGTGCATTCACTAATTGGGACCCACAGTATAGCACTGTGGATAAAATGGCTAACTTAGTTATTAATGACTGGAAATGTTCAGAGTTGCATTCTTAATATTCCTAGAAAATAGATTGGGAAGAAGGATTGGTGTAGAAGGTTTAGGGACTTGCATTTTTTAAGATAGATTTCACAATTCTCCATCTAACACAAACTTATTCTTTTTCTGGGATTTGAATTGTTAAACCTAAAAATTGGGCCTAAACTTAAACAAGTCCTTTTAAACTTCTGAAAATTTCTGAAGAATAGTATTTCTGAAGGTGGAGTTTTAATGTGGATTGCCATTGCAAAGAGTGCTGCAGTTAATTAATTTCACTTGGTACATCAAACCATCCAGAATAGGTAATATTTAAAGCCCAAGACTTTTCACAAATGAAAGTGAGATATAATTTAATGCATGTCAGCCCTAATTTAACACTTTTGATCAGAACATCAAATGTTCCATTAGTGACACTTAATTTTCTCAGCCTGTTTGATGATTATAATTGCTAGAAGCCCAGCTGTTACTGACTGAAGCTCCTAACCAGTCTGCTTTAATTTCTTGTTAGAAATGCCTTCCCTTGTCAAAATAAGTGAAGAAGTATTATTTTTTTTGAACAAGAATACTAAAAATCATGTCCTACTTCAAAAACTGATCTTCAAGAATTGGCACTACTTAGAATCTATATCATAGTCTGGACTTCAGGAAATCTAAAGTCACAACTGCTTAATTTTCAAATGTTTTTTAGTTACAAAGGCATTGTAGATACACAGGCAAAATTCTAAAAAAAATAAAAAAGGGACGACCCTGAGCTCATATGCTGTAAATTCAAGCCTTTCTTTAACTTGTTTGCCTACTCTTCATCATAGATTTCACTCTTTTTCTTAAATTCATCATAAGGATTTTAATTCATCATAAGGATTCATGCCAAGAGATGAGCCAAAAAGACTACACAGTAGTATTACCTATGGCTTAGGTAATAGAATGGTCTCTACATCTTTAAAGTTTTTATTTGAAATAAATTACCCGATCTCTTCAATATTTATATTGTTGGGGGTTTTTTTTGGTTAACAGAAAGTTAAATTTTGAGAACCTAATGTCAACCCTGAAACTGGTCTGACTGAAGCCATCTTGGAACTTCAGTGTTGCTACACAGGGAGGAGGGGATTATAGATAGCTGGGATTTTGTAGCCAAAATAAATATTTTCTCTTAGGAACCAAGGACATTCTCACACCTGGTCAGAGGGAGGAGGAGTGATGTCACCAAGCAACCAGACAGTACCTTGATTGGACTATGTGACTGATAGTTTGGGGAGGGGGAAAGACTTGTAGTTTTAATTAGATGAAAACCACAGGAACCTTCAGAGTCGGTTTTCACCAGCCTGTGCCAATATGACATATCCAATAAAACTATTTTTTGAGGAATCTATCTGCCTTGAAGTTTTGTTTGCTGTGTTACTTGGAACCCTGACACCTAACACAATTAAAAGCCATAACGAATCATGCCTTAGGCCAGGCCCAGTGTCTGAAAAGAAAATAGTTCTATTACCTATTGCACTATGAGCCATATTTGGAACCACCCTCTTAAATGCAAATGGACACTGCGGGTTTTGCATTTTCTATGAAGCTCTAAAGGCTGCATAGCTGTACAATAACCTAAAGAAACATATCATATCATAATCTTTTTTGAAGGGGTAACGAATACAAACTGACCAATAAACAATAGCAGAAAGCTAGATCCCCCCCCCTTTTCAATTGTTAAACTGTTGGGAACTGGTAAGCCTTGCTAATGTATGGCACATCATTTCAAACAATTGTCAACAGACTTGGATCTTCTCTTGCCTCTGGACAACTCCAAACCAGTCTTCCAGAAATGCCTATCATAAGAAAGGTCATGCTAGCAAGAAATCAAGAGTCATGGGTCACCTTGAAAGCACTCTAAATTCATACCATAGTATTTCTTGACTGGGTTTGCAGATTTCACTATGTCACAATATTTTTGCAAACATTGCCTAATGTGTTGTGTTAAACAAGCCACATTGTTTTGCAAACCTTACTTTATGAATTAATAAACCTCTGGACAGCTTCCCAAATGTAAAAAGAGCAGCAATTTCATAAAAGCAAACAAACACACATCTATAAAACAATAACCTTTCAAAGAAAAAGAAACATTCATCCATACCTGACTCCAGTTTAAAGAAACAATCCATCTTAATCCAAATCCTGGGGAAAGAGCCGGTTTCTAAGTACTTGAAGACTTATACAATAGGAATATGATGGGGGGTGTGTATCGAGGAAATTGTGGCTGATTCAATTATGCATGCTTATAACAAAGCAGAATATAGCAAAGTTACTGCATTTCTTTCTTTTATGCAAACCACTACATAATCATAAAAAAGTATATGTTTCCCATATAAGCAGGATTCAACAGGTTCGCACTAGAAGTGGCATTCAGCCAGTTCTGACAGGTTCTGGAGAACCGGTAGCGGAAATTTTGAGTAGTTCAGGGAACTGGTAAATACCACTTCTGATTGGCCCTGAGCCATACCACGCCCACCAAGCCAAGGCCACAGAACCCGTAGTAAAAAAATTTGAATGCCACCACTGGTTCGCACCTATTCGCAAGAACCGGTTAACTTTCTAAGCAGTTCAGAGAACCGGTTGTTGGAAGAAATATCCTTTTCTTTTTTTCCATTTTACAGGGCTAATCCTGTAAGGAAGGCAGGAAGGAAACATTCTGGTGTTGTTTCTAGCCTAATCT
>JAOYMU010000292.1:43639372-43650801 GCA_025802295.1 Psammodynastes pulverulentus | reverse complement strand
TCTGGCAGATGGTACAGGACAATAAAAACAAGGACAAACAGGCTGAAAAACAGCTTCTATCCCAGGGCAGTAACTCTATTGAATTCGACTGTATAGTGCAATATTAATGCAATATCAGGGGGTTTCAATTCAATGTATAGATTGTGAAGAATGTGTGTTTGTGTTTGTATTTTATTTTGTATTCATGTACACTGAAGAAGGTATTTCGTTGTATGAGGTACAATGACAATAAAGTGAACTAACTAATAAAGTGAATCCAACCACTGTTGCAGACCAATTAATTTCATAATTTCCTTCAATAAATTTTCTTCGCAGGTGAAAATGTAATTTTTTGTAATTTTTTTAAATTAAGGGAGATTCCCATATTATAGGCAGAATATGATAAAGTAGTTAGCTTGAATTCTGCACATATAGGTCTGGTTGTTCATACCTGACATTACCTGAAGAACTCATAAGTCTTTCTACTGATCTAAAATAATACATTGTCAAGAAGAAATAAAATGTTACACCAGATAATGTATTTTGAACTCTGACACAATGTGATACAACTATAAGTAAGATGTTTGAAATATTGGAGCTGTGAATAGGGTTGATAAAACTCTCAATCTTTCTAGACAACACTGCTGCACTTGAAGAGTATTCAGACTGTAAAAAATGATTGATGCTCATATAGTTTTGGTCACTAAACTTCAAAAAATATTTGCTTGAGACACAGATGTTTGAAGCCAGACCAACATGATTCCTCACCACGATTGCTGAAAATGAATTTCTGTCTACTATCCAAGTTCATGGTTATATGCTAACCCACAATAAAATGCATACACACCAATGTAGGAAACTATTGTAAATTTGGTAGCTCCCCCCCCCAAAAAAAAAGAGGTGTAAATGCACATTTAGCATACTAAAATCAAATTAAAATTCCAGTTGAATTCACTTAACCCATTATTCTAAAGTGATGGCCAGCAGAAATCAAAGTTATTCTAGAGTGTGATATAAAGGCTAAATACAATCTTGGGAGTTGAAAGAAAACTTGAGTAGAATACCAAATAGCCTCTAATCTTTTGATCTAATCCAAAGCATGACTGAATCATTGCCAATTATGTCTTAGAAATGTCTCGCAACATTAAAATTTATTTTGAAATAGTTGAATGATACGTATAGAACAGCAGAATAGTTCTACACTTGGCACAGACATTTGTGGTATGCATTTGCATACAAATAGCAGTGTATTTGTATAACTTCTATTTACTTAAAAGCAAATTCCATTATATTGAGTATAGGTGAATGATTTGGCTCTAATGCTGGGAAAGATTTAAAAGAAAAGATAAGAAAATGAGCACCAAGAATGTAAATTGATACATTACAATAGCTATGGATGTGCTACCACAAGAGTTGAAAGACCAGATTAGTGATAGATTTGTCATGGAGAAAAATCTATAAGATTCCCAAGAATCACTATTGATATAATGGCACATAATCAATCAATCATGGGGAATATTCATTGGTTGAAAATCATAGGCTTTCAACCTAAATGTCTAATCTTGAAAGTATTTATCTTTGCTTGAAAAGATACACCTGAGTGAAATGAACTGAAACAGTGAGACATACAAATGAATATCTTCAATTTTACCACTTCATTATTTTCTTTAGCTACTGAATGATAATAATCCAGTAGTTTCTTCTTTGGGGTATTCTTTAAATATTCCTGCCAGAAAAGAGAACAGTTGAGGAAATACAGTAGCTTTGCTGGATGACAATCCACCTATATTTCTCTGGATGCTAGATCAGGGGTGTCAAATTTGGTTTCATTGAGGGCCGCATCAGGGTTGTGTTTGAACTTGGGGGCCTGAGGGAGCTGTGTGGCCAGGGCGTGTGCCAGGGTGGGCATGATCAGCTCAGTGTCCCTCATTGAGGCTCTGTTTTCGATCGCGATGGCTTCCTGCCACCCTCTGCCAGTGAAAATGGAGTGTGCAGCCTCCCTGGGTTTCCATTTTCACTGGCAGAGGGCTGCAGGACAATGTTGCGGCCGAAAACAGAACTCAGGCTTTACGTGGCCTCCCTGAAATCCATTTTCTCTGGCAGAGGCACCACACAGACCAGTCTTTTGCTGTTTCCAGGGCAGCCCCGTGGGCCAGATCTAAGCACCCCGCAGGTCAGATCCAGATCCAGCTGCCGGGCCTTGAGTTTGACACCCCTGTGCTAGATGGTCAATCTAAGGCAGGGATGTCAAACTCAATTTCACTGAGGGCCACATCAGGGTTGTGTTTGACCTTGTGGGCGTGGCCAACATGATGTCATTCATGTTGGGAGAGCCTGTGGTGGCCTGAGGGCTCTGCCACAAAAATGGGCTCCTGGGCTCCATTTTCAGCCATGACAGCCTCCTGCAGCCCTTTGCGGGGAGGGGGGGGGGACAAGAGGGCTGCAGGCTGTCGTGGCAAAAAACAGAGACTGGAATGGCCACATACAGTCCTCCCGAGCTTTGTTTTCACTCCCAGAGCCTCCACAGGCCGTTCCTGTGCTGTTTTCAGGACGGACCCAAGGGCCAGATCTAAGCATCCCACGGGCCGGATCTGGCCCACGGGCCTTGAGTTTGACACCCCTGATCTAAAGGATCTATCTAAAAAGCCTTTCCCATAGACTCAGCTAAACTCTCTCACAATTCCTGATGATTTCCAAGAAAATTAATGCTTTCTTCCCAACCTCTTATAATCAATAAAAATGCAGTTCATATATGCAAAGACAGGAACAAAAGTACACATACCGACTGTAGAAATCATCTCTGTAATAATCATAATCAAAGACATAACCACTGCAAGAAGAGCAAAGAAAAGTCCCATGAAGAGATGAGGCAAATTATATTAATTAATAATAATTTGTAAGGCATGAATCACAATAAGAATTTATATATCAATTTGGCCTTATGGTTAAGGCACCAAGCTAGAAACCAGGAGACTATGAGTTCTAATCCCACCTCAGACATGAAAGCGTTCTGGGTGACTTTGGGCTACTGTAGTCACTTGTTCTCAACTCACCTGAGCTCACAGGTGGGGAAAATAGGAGGAGGAGGGAGAATAAGATATGTTTGCTACCTTGAGTTAAGTACTAAAAAATAATAAAAGCAGGGCAAAAAACATTCTAATTTTTAAAGTAAAAATAAAAGTAATATCCTATACTTCATTTATGTACTACAAAAACTTCGCATAATTTTTAATTTGATGAAATTATATATCATAAGACAATAATTTTTGAACCAAAAAATGGTTCATATGGTCTAATATAGGGATGTCAAACTTGGGCCCATGGGCCAGATACGTCACGTGCTGCCCCTGCCCAGTCTACCAAAGGGGAAAAAAGTCCCGATACATCACATGGCACCACCATGAAGATGTAAGTTTGACACCCCTGGTCTAATATATAGAATATGTCCAAAATCTGAGACCTATGATTCCCAAGAAAATGACATTTTGGAAAGTTGTGGTTATGGTCATGTGAGCTTTATTTTTAATGTTTTTAGTGACTGTTCCAGCCAAAGGAAGCTTTTGGGCTTGATTTTATTTACCCTCTGCTAGACAGATTCTAATAATAAATTCAAAGAGAATTGTAAAAATCAAATTGAAGTTAAGGTGCATGTAAGCTTGAGTTTTATCACCACCACCATCTGCCCCATGAAAACATTTGTGACTCGTGCAGAAATATTTGCCTCGATTCTCTCCCTCGCCTACTACATTTAAAAAGGTGTTCTTGAAAGCCTGCCAAATATCAGGAAAAGGTTTCAGAAAGTCACCTGAGCTACAGTGGGGAGCAGAGATCAGGTAATTTTCCTTGATATGAATGTATAGGCATCAAATAATCCCTTACTTTTATACCAAACAAAAATATCTTGATGTATAAGCCAAATGGTCTTGATATATAAGCCAAATGGTAAACACATGAATATCAAAAACAAACTAATAATAAATAAATAAATCATTTTTTCTATTGAAAAATTCTGTTGAATCACTCACATCCCTTACTCCTCTCTTTCTATGGTAATGAAAATAGAAAATAATAAAAATAAGGAAGGAGTAGATGAAAACAAAGTTGAAAACTGAAGATGGTAATTTTTCTGAATCCTAATAGATAGGGACTGTTCCACTTGCATAATATGATGCATTATTTGCATTATTTGCCTAATTCACATCCATATGCAATTTACAGTCTATGTTATTATATATAATAAAGAGACACATGCAACCTCCTTATTTCTTATGGAGTGATTACTGTATTGAATTCTTTTAATTTAAAAATGTTGAGTTCCTCAGGCTATCACTATGTGGAATTGTCTCATTTATTTGTAGACAGGCTTCACAGCAACAATAGAGCAAATGTTGCCAAAATGATGTGTACCTGGTGACATCAGCACACAAATGCCACAATTATATGCTTATAACTTGACACCAGATTAAAGTCACAACGTTTGTATTATGACATAGATTTTGTTTTTTTGTCTTTACACCCTCCAAGCCCTACAGATGTTCATGCTTTGATTTCAAACAAATTGGTTACTAAATTTTCCAGAGTTTGTTTCAGCCTTAATTCATGCATGCAGTAGGAATTAGAATTTTTAAACTCTTCTCGTCAATACCAATTTTGGCCAAGTAGAAAACTTGTAGAAGAATGACTTGATTGGATTAAAATTGTTTTTTTTCTGATTTTCCCACTATTCTATTTTTTAAAACACAGAATAATCTTTTTTAAAGACATTCATTTTATGCAGATTCAAGAGGAAGCTTCCTTGTACACAGAAAAAGTTACTTAGAATAAATTTGCTTAAATGCACATACAGTAAGTTCACAAATATAATGACAATATTTTCTATTTTCTATAGTACCAGAAAATGGTATTTATCCCACCTCATCCACAGCAGTCATCTCTTTTTAGCTAATTTTCCTGTTCTAAACTCTGGCAACCTTAAAATCATAAAATGAGAAATAGTGTAAGCATAGGCAAACAAGGATGGGAAAAAAGTTCTAATACAGCCAGCAACTGGCTAACATGAGTTTTTTCTCCTATTATTACTATAAAGCACGGTAATATAATAATATTCGTTAAAGTTTCCTTTAGGCTGGGCTCAGCTTCTGGTGACTGTAGAAAATATCCATGCACCAAAGTGCTTTGTCATTGCCTTCTTCTAAGATATTTTCTCTCTTCTTAGTCTAACCTATACTCCTAGATTTCTTGCATTTCCACCCAAGTGTTAACTAGTCCTCACCCGGTTGACCAGTGCATGGACATAGCCCAGACTTCTTTTATTAAACTAGCATGAGAAGCTTTTCTTCATTATCAATAAATACACATAACCACCTTTAGTTGCATATTTTAGAACATGTTGTTTTATATTTTACTGAACTCTTCTGAATTATTTTTCTTAGCTGTGGACGAAATTCATAGACAATTCTGTGAAAAATGGGTGGTTGTCTACATCTGTTCTTCCAAAGGTGGCTGGATGTGAGGTGTTCTATGTGGAATTGGGAAGATACAAGCAAGTTAAAGATTTTGCTGGTATAGCAACCTCCTGTTACTTAGTTAGCTTCTTTCCTGAGTTTTTCAACTTTGAACTGGACCAAGTGATAACTCTCAGGCTCTGTATGTTGGTGGATTTCTACCCTTATAACTTTGGGTTGGGGAGAAGACAGTTGGAATGGAGCTGCAATGGAGGAAGGGAGAAATGCAACAAATAAAATCCAATAACATGCGATCAGTCTTCCTTTTATATAGTAGAACTTTTCTTTTCTTTCTTTCCCTGTGCTGGTTCCAGTCCCTTGTCAATCTGCTTTTAATAGTCCCCAATTTCCTACTCTGCAAAAGAACTATAGAGATATGAACAAATCATTCTAATGAAAAATGTTCTCTTAGCGACAAAAATTAACTGCATAAGTCAACCCAATACATATATATATTTGATGAATTTGCTAAAAGTTACACAAATCTTGATTGTTTTTGTTGCCAATGATAAACAGCACTTAATCTGCAACAAGCTAATAGGAGTTGTAATGAACATTATAAAGTGATGATTCTTTCCAAATGTAAGTAAAGTCTCATTCGTTTTGCACTATTTAGTTCTTGTACCTGATTTAAACATTCACATAAAGGATTCCATGAGGATCAGAGACATGAAAATTATTAATTTATCTACAATCATGCAATGTACTGCTCACTGTACTATTTTACTCATGATGAAAAGCTGCAATTACCCCAGACTGAATTTTGCAAAATTGTACATTTCTATTTCAAGCAGGGAAAAGATAATATTCTCATACTATGGCATAAAAACTGTTTAGGAAAATTCTGCATTCAGAGAAAATGGGCTGCCATCAAATGAAACCCATCAAGATTATAACTAGAATGTTTGAATCTGAAGCCACAGTAAAGCCTAAGAATGCCTAATGTATGAGTTGTTACAATTGAGAGAAAGAGAAAGTAGAAATGTGCAACACTGACTACAATAATTTATGAAGCTGTTTATTCCTGGTATAAAAAGTATGTGTCTGGCATCTCATCTTTTTGTGGTACTTTAGGTTCTGGCTCCTTGAGTAAGGTTGGGCTACGTTTTTCTCACTCCCTGGGGCTAGGACTGAGGAGAGGCTGGCACTTATCTGTGAAAGATGCTTGGTAATAACTTCTGAACATCCATCCATAGGAAATGTAGGATTTCAAGGATGGAAGCTGTTGCAGATGTTCCTTCCTCTAGACCAGTGGGCACCAGGGTCTGATTCCATGGAAAAAGTTTTTCCCTGGACTGGAGGGGATGTGTGGTTTAGCATGCTGATTGCAGATGGGGCTTTGCTTGTTTGCATGGCCTGGTTTCTGGCATGCCGCAGCCTGGAGCTGGTCCAAAGACCAAGGATTCTTGCTCTAGACCAAACAGAGAAATCAGTTTCTTCTTCCAAAGCATAAAGATTTCAGACAAAGGGTGCACTGCAGGATTTCCATCATCTTGACCTTTGGGTCTTTTGAGGTTTTCCATGTCTTCATTTTTACAGGCCTAAAAATGTGCTATTGTGGGAACATCAATGGGATTTTCAGCACGTCCTGGGCTTCTTGAGGCAAAGTATACAGTTTGGCAACTTGTATGTCACTCTTTGCTTCCCCCAATTGGTCTTAAGGACTCGGTTTCTGGGAAGTAGAGGCATGATGGGAGGTTAATAGATATCAGGAAAGCTTTGCCACCAGTAGGGAAGCCCTGAGGGCTTAAGATCTTGGAATTTCATGTTACAGGAAAGCAAGAATTTTTCTGAAAACCATGGCTTTTTGCTATTGCCTTTGCTCCTTGGTAAAGTTTAATCACTTGGAGATGCAGTTCCTGGAATTCCCAATCAAGTTGGAAAATTATGTCTCAGCTCAGCTGGAGGGGTGCTACCGAATGACATAAAAAGTAAATGAACATATTTATAAGAAAATGACATGAAGGTTGCTTAAGAGTAGCAGCTATCTTCCAAGAAATAGGCCAATGATGCTAAGAGATGGCATAGTCTAATTATTATTTCATATTGATGGCATTATTATTACTATAACCTCACATGTTATATTACTGTTTCTCCAAATGGTATATATTGGACAGTTCTCCCAATACTGTTAATTATCCCTCCAGCTGACATGATCAAAGAAAAAAATTATAATATGTCTGCACTCAGGTGCGGGAAGCTGATGTGATATTTTTCAATAAATTTTCTGAAACTCCTAAACAACAGAATCTGAGCTCTGTCTGAAAATCTGAAATTTAGTGCATCTCTTACAGCAGTACTAGATGAGTCTTTTAAGGAAGATAGAAGCATGATTCTCTTGTGAAAACTTGTCATATTATTTCCTATTACAACCTTCCAATGTTGGGTCCTCCAGGTGTGTTGAATTTCAAATGCCATAAATCTTAAGTTAGCTAGCATGGCCTTTGGGAACTGAAATCCATTACATCTGGATAGCATTTGATTAAAAAAGGCTACTCTAAAATGACGGTTCAATTCTCTTAGTGGTATAGGATTAAAGCTAAAACCCATTCAAAATGCAACACTGATTTTCAAATACTCAAAAGTGGACTAGTCTCATTCTGATTACGTACACTTTATAACAAAATCCTTAACAGGATATTTTTTTACCCACAAAAAGGTGGTCAACTAAAAGAAGGCTTTACATAATCAAAATTAAGTGGTATAAAGTTGCAGATTCTTCTAGAACCATTTCATTCCAAAAGTTAAACTGTCCATTTGATGACACTTATCTTCTTAAGGAAAGAGTAAAATTGGAAGTGGTGGAAAATGTTTTTAACTTGTATCACTTCAATTTAACATCTTTCCACTGCATCTGTTGGTGTATTTTTATCGGTCTGTCTGTTGTTTGTTCATTCTTAAGCATAGTTATTTTGAGGTCTACATCAGAAGAAGTTAAAATACATGTGAAAAAGACAACCCTAAAAACCACCCACTCTACCTCTACTGGTAATTAGAGACTTCCTATACAGATTTGACATTATGCTTTTTACAAAACTAAATTGGACGATTATTTTTAGTGAGTTTTGGGGAGCTTTTTCACTGAAAAGTTGTCTTTGAAATTTTGTTATTCAGAGGATCATGTGTAAGAAAAGAGCTGTTATATGTCTTAGGACTTCTGTCCAAGGAATGATGAGAATGCAGGTTCATAAAGATCCATACTCCATATCCATGTGATGTAATGCGACTCTTTCCCCCTTCGCTACACCAGCGGTGGGTGTGGCCAGCACGTGACGCATCTAGCCCCCGGGAAGGGAGTCTGACAGCTCTGCCATAGACTATCTATATAAAACCATTACAGGTAGGCCTCAACTTAAGACCATTCATTTAGTGACTGTTCAAAGTTACAAGGGTGCTGAAAAACTGACTTATGATGGGCCCTTGCACTTACAACTCCTCAAATGATTTGGTTGCTTGACAACCAGCATTTATTTATGATGATGGCAGTGTCCTGGGATCATATGATTGCCTTTTGTGACCTTCCCAGCCAGCGTCTGATATGCAAAGTTAATGAGGGAGGGCATTGTCACTTAACAACCACAGCAAAGGTAGTGAAATCAGGTGCAATCACATGATGACTCACTTAATAACTGCTAAGAGATGGAAGTTCCAGTCCCAATTATCATAATACACTGAGGGCATCATCTATCTCCAGTCTACAATACAGTCCTTTGAACAGTTCCAAGAAGGCTTCACACCCATTTGCACTACTCAGGTGACCCTGATGATACAAGTAAACCTCCAGGTGGCCTCAACCACTTCCTAAAAGAATGCAAATGACCAGCTGTTTGCAAAGAGTATAAATCCTTCCATTCCCCACCATACAGTCAAGAGCTGAAGAAGCTTCTTGGATGAGAAGCAAAACGTCTTCAAAGAAAAACCAGAACATCCAATTGCCTGTTGAAAAAGCACCTTTGGGAAAACCATGACCTGGATGACTGAGAATCTCCATAGACATCTGGTATTTATATTATTTTTAAGTTGTGATAACAATACTAATAAATAATCAGGATCTCTGTTGATTCTTTGATAAGACTATTCTTTAGACAAGAAAGCAATTGGAAATGATATTGTACTGATTATATATACAGGTATTCCTTGACATACAACCCCAATTGAGACTGGAATTTTTATCATAAATCACGGTGGTTATAAGTGCTTTGACCGGACCCAATTTTATGACTCTGGTTATGATGGTCATTAAGTGAATCAGTTGCAGCAATTGCAATTTGCTGTCACATGACAACAGAACGCTGCAACCAGTTGTAAATGCAAGCTAATTACCAAGTCTCCAAAATGCGGACATGTGACTGTGGAGGGGATACACATTTTACAATGGCTGTAAGTATGTTTTATGGGTTGTTAAACATATGGTCATAAGTTAAGGACTGAAAACTTCTGAAAATGATACAATGCCCCAAATACTCTATATTTTTCTCTTCATTACTGAAGATCTTCAAAAGTAAATAAAATACTACCACTATTCCTTTTGAATAGCTGAAAACTACTAAAAGATACAATTATGCAGTTATTTTTTTCTAAAATTAAACCAAAATGTTCTTACTCACCCAACAGAAAGGAAAGGTTCTTTTGATTCAAGTCTGTTAAATAAAATAACAAAAATAGTTAAATTTGCTGAATAAATAATGCATGGCACAAGGTTTACATTGCATGCTGTAGCTACACAAGATAAAGACCTTATATTTTCTAGAATTTAAGGTCTTACAAAGGCCCAGTACTCCAACAATCCAAGTTAACATTCTGGAGTGCGTGATTGCCTTTCCTCATTTCAGAACCATAATTTTGAAAGGAGCAGCTTATGTCTGGTTCCCTCACAAGAGATAAACCATTACCGTTGCTAGATCTGTCACTTCCCATATCACTTTATCGAATCAGCAGATAATTCTTCTCAAATACACTCTGCTAGTCCTGGCATGTCAATGATGTCATTCAACTGCAGTTTGTAAAGTCCTTCTTTCCTTCCTTCCCTCCCTCCCTTTTCTGAAAACACCACTTTCTTCCACAGAATGACAATTTAAGCCCTATCTTCTTATTAGCAGAGGTACAAATAACCTTTCTGTTGATTTGTTCCCTATGAACAAGAAAATCCAGGATCCTGTTGTTAATTTCAAAGGATACTTTGAAACCGTCTAATATTTTAATTTATCTCTTTGGGCTATTGTGAAGGTCAAAGAGGTTGGAGAGATCTTGAACTCTGATGGAAAACAAAATATAAATAATAATCAAACCAACACTTTTAGAAAGATATGTAATGAATATAAAATATAAGATTTCACTAGGTTGCTAATAAATGCAACTGGGTATGTGTTTCCCTGGGAAAAAAGAAGAGATACTTTATGTGTGATGGCCTGTGGATAAAACACTATAATTAAAAACAGTTTGAAATCCATTATTATGAACTGAGATTCAATTTGTTCAAAATATGGCTGCCCTCAGTTTGACCCTCTTTGAGAGTAAATAGTTTCAAGAGATTTGTGGTGATACAGTAAATTATTTTAAAAAAATCTTAGGCAAGAGAGGAACACAATTATCTATTGGCCTTTCATTTAAATTGATCTTTAAATTAATAAGTCAGTGCTATGAAGCTAAAATAAAAATGTTTGAAGTCAAATTGGTATATGAAAGAGTATATACTCTTAGGATGATATTTATGCATGTAGTATCCCTGCTAATTCAGAAACTCAACTTTCTTCGAATTCTTCATGAACAGCAATACAACATTTGCAATTGTTACCCTTTTTAATCTAGACCAGTGTTTCTCAACCTCAGCAACTTTTAGCTTTGTGGACTTCAACTCCCAGAATTTCCATTAATAGCAATAGCAATAGCACTTAGATTTATATACCGCTTTATAGTGCTTTTTACAGCCCTCTCTAAGCGGTTTAC